>OZ025239.1:7937262-8069762 GCA_964019155.1 Osedax fenrisi
AACATGTTTGTATAGGAGTTATGGTTTCTGAGTTGAATCAGGGAATCTCCCTGGTTGAATTTAATGTTATTGTGACCTGCCATTCAATTAATAGAGAAATTGATAAATATATATAAGTAAATTATTCTGTTATATTGTTAGGTACCTAGGTACTATTCATACCTACCTATGCATACCTACCTATGCATACATGCATCATCACCATAGTGATTCAAATATTACTAACAATACTTATTTGTGATATTCACGTCATCAATGTAAACACATTTATTTTGTTATTAAACTTTTATTTACATCGATAGTTCACCGTCGCGATATTATAATATTCGATAGATATCGTATAATGAGATTTATCTATGGTTTCATCACATATTATTTTAAGAAATCTTAAGGGGGTCTCGTGATTTTCAGGGGGGGGCTTGCCCCACATCGACCCCCTTAGCTACGACCCTGATCACATATAGAGGTCTTACCATAAATATTGAGTGGGTTAATGTCTATAGGTTATACCTATGCAAAACCTCCTACGTAGTATCAATTGTATGTTCTCGGTATGCATTATTCGTCACATTCATACGCTCCTATCATTCTTTTATCATATAGGTTATTATTATATTTTATGCTAATAAGGTTTATTTGTCGGCCCGCTTAAATCAATTATTTATTATTATGATTTTTATATTATACCTTTTAATATATAGGATATAGGATATAGTATAGAATTAATATTTATAAGGTAATATTATCTAACATGCGTGGGATAGTCAAATATTGTTATCTAATCGAGATGTCACCTATAGGTGCACTATAGTGCATATCGAAGCATGAATCATATGTTAGGCATGAATCATAAGTTTATTATGTATTAATATCGTGTATACCCATTTTAGGAACACAGTGCGTGAAATCATTGAAATGAATTAAATAATATATTTCTGTGATTAGGGGCGTGATTTAATATATAATTATTTTTTAATTCTGTAGGTTAAATATATGATATATATAAATATATGATAAAATATAAGATATATATATAAATGAATATGTATTATATGTGTGTGTGTGTGTGTGTGTGTGTGTGTATGTGTGTGTTGTGTGTGTGTGTGTGTGTGTGTGTGTGTGTGTGTGTGTGTGTGTGTGTGTGTGTATATATGTATGTATTATTTAGTAGAATATATATATATATATATATATAATAATAATTCTCTGGTACTAATTTACTTAATGTTATTTTATCACATTATAATTTATTAATTATACTTGAAATTAAACGGGCTTTCAGATAATATATAGATCTCCTATGTACGTATAATATATATATATATATATATATATATATATATATATATTAATATAACAATTATAAATATTAATCTATATGCGTAAAAGAGAATACCAGATAATAAAAATGGCAAATGAAGATAGTATTATATTTAGTAGTGTATAGATTATATATATATATTAAAAAACATAATTATATATTGTAAAAAGAGATAACAAAATGTGACGACGGGCAATTGAATACGTTAACCCAGCTGCTAAAACAAGAATCATAACACACCTCTCTAGATAACTCGGCCAATTGACTTATTTTATTTTATTTTTATATTTAATTATAATGCAAATAGTTATGATTTATAATAATAGCAACATAATATCAGAATAATAGCATTTAAAATGAATAGCAACATAATATCAGCATAATATACTTTTAATGGCAAAATAATAGCAGCATAATAGCACAATGTAAACATTTGAAGCTATTATTGATGCTATTATGCTGCTATTATGAGGCTATTACTGTTAGCTGGGTACAAGTTAAGTGTATTCACTGATGCAACGTAGATAATAACAGAAGTTCACTACGAATAAAGTACGCTACTTTAAAAGGTAATAGATATGATCATTCACTAGTGAAATATAGAAACTTATCTAATATAGGTACTATAATGGCATAAACATAAGCCTATCGTTAGTACGTCTTTAATGTATGTTGTAACTACATTCAGATGCGATGACTATACATCGAGGAGTTGATAACAATGTTGAACCGAGCAACAGCGGCGAGGCTAGTGCGTATGTCAGTGCAACTCAACGGCTAACTTAGGTGAATGTATTCGGTAAAGTGCGCTGCAATCCGTGGATGATTTAATAATTAAATCTTCGATGCGTCGGGTAGCGCGAATATAAAAGCCGGTCTCAAGTTAAGGCATTCAGGTTTTAGCGAGAGCGGATCATTTTTAAATAAAATTATAAAGATCACTTATAAATATTAGTCGAACACCTATTTATTGGTGCGGACGAGGCTCGATCCCGCGTCCTACTGCCTAAGTCTTATATTACCATTAAAACAAACGGCTTATAATAAATGATTATGATTACGTATGATGATTACGGTCAGCAGTTATATTAATAGCTGCTCCGGATGCTAATGATCGCGTCGACGGTCACTATTTATCGAGGGGAGGCGGGGATTTATATTATGTCTAACTAATCGTGGCCGAAAATAATGACACGGGTAAATTATATGGCTTTAAATATTTTATTGCATATTGTAATACTAGTAGATGTAAATAAATAAATACTTTAGTTGAGATATACATAATATTATGTGTTATAAATATTATTATAAATATGCTATATTATTTATATACATATAAATACACATATAGGTATATATTCACATATATATACATATATATACAATATAATGTTAAAATATCCACGATGAATAATATCGATAATTTATAAATATAAATCATTAAAAGAGAAGTTCGAAACGAATCGCGCGTTTACTATAAGCAGCGGGGCGGGGCGAGGGCGGGGTTAGGCCCATTCGCGTCGTTTGTAGCACAGCGAACACAGAAACAGGGTATTCGACGACCCGTAGAACTCGCAGTCCGTCCCCCGACACCTTTCCCTGAGTGACGGCGCCACCGTAAGGTTATCGTAGCTCGAAGCCAACGAGTCCATCCCGCCCCCACCGCCGCCGCAAGGATTATAGGCTTCGAGGTCGTCGTCGTCGTCAGCGCAGAGGTTAGCTGATGATGTAGAGGCTCCGACGTTGATCGGTAGAGTGCGACAACGACTGGCCGCCGCCGCTGCTGCCGCGTTGTTGTTGCAGGTGGCGCCACCACCTTCGTAGAGGTTCGCTCGGTGAGAGAACTTGGCGTATTCGTGTTTCTCGGCGGAATACTTGTCCCCGTAGTTGTCGGCGATGTTCAGCGAATACGCGTCTTTCTTCTTCACCTGGTGGGGGGGTGGGGGTGTAGTGGGGGGAGGGGAATGTGTGGTGTAATGTGTAGTGTAGTGTATAGTGTATTGTATTGTAGTGCATTGTAGTGTGTATAGTGTTGAAGCGTGTAGTGTAGTATGTAGTATATAGTGTACATTTATACATGTGAATATGCGGGTATTGTTCCACATGATGAGTGTTGTAAGTAATGATAAACATGATAAACATGATAATTACACGAATGAGATTGGGGTTTAAGGGCCGGCGTAACCTTTGATATTATGTTTTTGGGACAATTTTTTATATTAAAATATTAAAAAGTAATTCATTATTTATAAAATGATGTATAATATATCATATACAATTAAACATAAGTGCCTTACAAACGAAGTTTATTCATACACCTATTCAAAATGGTGGGATTTAAAATTATTATTTTCAAAAATATGTTCATAATAATATTGCTTTAAAATATTATATATGTATTATATATTTTACATTTATCTATACTTTGATGAGATTATTATTATATTGTACACTTATCTATACTATTATTTAAATAAAACTATAAGATAATATATATAATAAAATATATTTTTATTTATTACCATAAAAATGCAAGAAACACTTTAGATGCCTATATCTCTGGTGTTTTTTTGTTTATTTTTTTTTAAATGTTAATAACTATTGAGTATATACATAATATATGGTTACTATTATATAAGTAAGCTAAAGTAAATACAATCTATTAAATAATTATTTGAAAAATAATAAACAAAATTTTAATAAATTTATTTTTAAATAATTTTAATATTATAATTAACTTGTCTTTATTTAATAATACATTTATTATTTTACGATGTAACTATATAAATAGAGATGAATGTTATCTAGATAATTAAAAAATTTTTTTTTTAAAATAATTATAAATAAAAAAGTTATTAACTATTAAAAAATAGCCATTTTTGCCTATCTTTTACATGTAAACGCCTTAACTACAATGAATGTTTGCGTGTGTTATAGTGTAATCACATAGGCTGAGTTCAACACAAGTACAGTTAGCTTGCATTACATAGGCCTGCGTGTAAGGATAAGTTCCACTGCCTTAATGTGTCTCGTCGCATCTCTAAATCAGAGTAACATTCGCACGTATCGATATATTGTGTACTGAATTAGTAATCCTATTCTAAATAAGACAATGCTTAAAGTCACATTATAAATACCTAATACGTTCCATTTATAACAAGTTAGAGCGATTATTGAGGAGAGTGTAATGTGACCAAATCTCCAAACACTAGAGCTACAATATAATGACTAACTACTACTACTACTACTACTACTACTACTACTACTACTACTACTACTACTACTACTACTACTACTACTACTACTACTACTACTACTACTACTACTACTACTAATACTACTACTACTACTACTACTACTACTACTACTACTACTACTACTACTACTACTACTACTACTACTACTACTACTACTACTACTACTACTACTACTACTACTACTACTACTACTACTACTACTACTACTACTACTACTACTACTACTACTACTACTACTACTACTACTACTACTACTACTACTACTACTACTACTACTACTACTACTACTACTACTACTACTACTACTACTACTACTACTACTACTACTACTACTACTACTACTACTACTACTACTACTACTACTACTACTACTACTACTACTACTACTACTACTACTACTACTACTACTACTACTACTACTACTACTACTACTACTACTACTACTACTACTACTACTACTACTACTACTACTACTACTACTACTACTACTACTACTACTACTACTACTACTACTACTACTACTACTACTACTACTACTACTACTACTACTACTACTACTACTACTACTACTACTACTACTACTACTACTACTACTACTACTACTACTACTACTACTACTACTACTACTACTACTACTACTACTACTACTACTACTACTACTACTACTACTACTACTACTACTACTACTACTACTACTACTACTACTACTACTACTACTACTACTACTACTACTACTACTACTACTACTACTACTACTACTACTACTACTACTACTACTACTACTACTACTACTACTACTACTACTACTACTACTACTACTACTACTACTACTACTACTACTACTACTACTACTACTACTACTACTACTACTACTACTACTACTACTACTACTACTATTACTACTACTACTACTACTATTACTACTACTACTACTACTATTACTACTACTACTACTACTACTACTACTACGACTAACGTTACTGTTAGATCTAGCGATGTTCTGATAACGCGCCGACCCGTTAGTGTATTCGTTATTGTCGGAAGGGGCGGCGGCATCTTTATCTAGCGCCGCCCTGAGGAGGCGTGTCTCGAGGAACCGTTGCTTAGCACCGGCGATGTAGTTGTCGACTATCTCGCTCTGGTAGTCGAGCCGACGATGTACTAGCATAGCGCACAGGATACCGTTATTGTAGGGGTCGCCACCGTCTTCGGGGGCGTCGGCCGGTATCAGGTTATCGCTGGCGTAGTCGTAAAGGGGCGTGGCTACCGAGGATGAGGCGGTAACGGCGGTGGGAGGAGCTACGGCGGTCGTCGATTTCGGCGTAGATTGCGTTAAGAAGCGGCGTTTCAGTTTGCGAGAGACCTTGCGCCGGAACGAGGCTAGAGATATAGGGTTGAGGATCTTGTGGTGGTGTTTCGGGGGGAACGTGGGCGAGCGTTTGGGTTCGGGCGGCTTCGAGAAGTCGTTGACCTTGACGCTGGTGTTGGAGGGCGTTCGGCGGTGTCGACGTTGGTTGTTCGGTTTGGAGGCGTCGTCGAGAGGGGTGCCGCCCACACCGGCGGGTAGAACGGCGACCTTGAGATAGCGAGAGATGAGCTCGCGACGGTCGGCGTACGATTGACAGGTGGGGGCGGGGCTTTCAGAGGTGGTCCACGAGAAGTCGGCGCCCGGGTCCGTGTCGAAATGTATCGGGAGGAGGATGGAGAGGGCGGGGTCGATTAAAGGTATGGCGGCTGTGTGTGTGTTAATGGGGGCGGGGTTAGTATCACATGGCATAGTTGTGGGGACTATAGTTGTGGGGACTATAGGTAGTGGGGACTATAGTTGTGGGGACTATAGGTAGTGGGGACTATAGTTGTGGGGACTATAGGTAGTGGGGACCAGGCCTCAATAGATTCATGCGTTTTGCACGATCACACGAATTCGCATAAATTGTATATTTAAAAAAGGGCACGAATTTGCATAAATTCGTGCAATTATTCGAATTCGTGCATAATGTAAATTTAAATAATAACTTTGATAATAAACATTAAATTATTTAATTTTCAAAATATAATTTATTGACATACAATATAGAATATATAGAATTTATAGAATATATAATTTAAATTCAATATACAATTTATTAATATATTGTTGTATATGTACTATTGAGTTTAGATTAAAATATACAATATACAATATACAAATAATAAAATGGTTTTAATTATACATTAACTTTAACGCTCTTACAAACGTGCGCGTATATTCTCTAGTATTCTCTAGTACTCTCGGCGACATAGTTTCGGATACGCGACTACTTAAATTCGCGCGTGTACAAATTCTATAGATAAAAAGTACGCGCATTCGGTTTAATTCGTGCGAATTTGAAACGTAACAATTTAGAGAGACCCGGTTACTACCCCTATGAATGAATGAATGAATGAATGAAATCAGTTTATAGACATACCACATACTATGTATATCATACGTCTACGGAGGATCAGTGAAAGCATAGGCTTTATTGGTCGATACCTCCGATACGTTCGTGTACAGATTTCAATATTAGTAAAAGTAATAATATAATAATAATGATTCATGCGTTAGCATTCTTTGTAATAGACATACGATAAGACCCCTATATCGTGATGGTGGTGGTCACTTACCGGGCAGAGAGTTATCGCCGGTTGTGGTGGTGTTGTCGACGGCAACCAGAGCCGAGAAGTGGGCGGCGTCATAGGTCAACAGCAGCGGAGATCTGAGCGAATGAGGAGGCCGGCGTTAGTAATAACATGTTTAATGACGACCCCCCGAATTAATTTAATTCGCGGTCGTCGATTTAGAAGATAATGGGTATAACTCAAATATAACGAAACGAGGTGAGTCATTATTTAGACATTGATGCGTACGATTAAATTTAGAAAAAATGTACACACTAATGGCGGACGTACACCAGTTAGAGGTCAGAGGTTAGAGGTTAATACCGCTGAGTAATAAAGCTCGGCGTGTTTAAATTACAAACAAATTGTACGAATATTATTATTATTATTATTATCAGATTTAGTAACATAAGTACGTGGGTAATTGTAGAAGCATCGCTGCTCGTCGAGACAACATTACCCCGATATAGTAGAATATAATACGAATATAGTATTTAATTGTCGGACTATCATTTAGGCGTTATATTAAAAGTGTATAGAACATTCTAGTGACTCGCATGAAGGTCGAGGTGGTCGATGCGTGTGTTAACGTGAAGGTTTGCTGTTGATGCGCGCATCGGCAACAATGGCGATAGGACACACTCATTAGACATTCAGTGATGATATATCGCTATATATATGTTATATTATATTACTAGTGACTATAATTAGATGATGTTGAGACGCTATCGCGCAGTAACATATAGCGTTATATCTTTATTCATTACGATTTTCTTATAAAATTGTGTATAAATAAATGATCGTCTCTCGTTAAATTCATGGATGCCTTAATTGGAGAACGGTTTCGAAGGAACATTAGAGCCATATATGGTTATAAGTGATAACTTCATATAAGTTCCTTGATAGGACTCACCAAAATAACAATAACAACAACAAATATGATTATTTTCATAATGGAATAGACCACAGTGAAATAGACCACAGTGAAATTAGTTTGAATAGATTGTGTACTTATTGATGATAACAACTTCAAATAACAATTTAACTGAATAGAACTAGTATCTACCTATCTCCCTAATTTCGGTTGTTGAATCTGAATGATATTATGATTTATACATTTATTATGTAAACTAAATTATAAAATATATAGATATTACAATTTTCTCGTATTCTAAATATTATAATTAATACATTTATTATATAAATGAAATAATGATATACAGATAAAACTAGTACAGCTATCTACCTAATTGCTGTTGTCGTATATAAATAACATATGTATATGATGTACTATAGTAAATACCGTATAGTAATCCAAATTAAAATTCATTATTATTATTACAAATAATTACTTTAAATAATGTTTAATTTTCTATACATTTATTGAAAACAAAATGTTGTACATTTATATATAAAGTTTTATAGCTTATATATTTTAATACTTTAATTGAAAACAATGTTAAGATTTTAAAAACAATAAAAAATTTACACTTGTTTATGTTTTATATAAAAACAATCTTATATGAAATTGTTCCTTATCAAATTAATTATTTATGTTGTAATCTAGATGCATTTTACACAGAATTATGTTGTTCTACCTATAATATACCTATATTAATATATACTTTATTATATAATATGTATATAATACCTATATAGGTAAAACTATTATATTAGCTTACTAATTATTTTTATATATAAACAAATATTTGTATAAATAAAATAATGTTCTTATATGTATTATTAGAAATAATTAATATTTTTTTATGTCTATATTCATATATCAAATAATTTATATATTTTTTAGAAGATTGTATCTTTAAAATGTATATTTTATAAATAAAAAAAAAGTTATTTGATTCATTAAATAGTTTTATTTAACATTAATGTTGAATGCAAATGTGAATATCTCCTATCTATTAAGGGCCGGCATAACCTTGCCTCTTTAACATGTAAAAAAAGCGATGATAGGGAAAAATAGCTACTTTTTTAACAGGCTATATCTTTTCTATTTATTAGTATTTTTTTCAAAATTTTTTTAATTATGTAGATAACATTCATCTTTAGTTATATAGGTACATCGTAAAATAATAAATGTATTATTAATTAAAGAAAAGTTAATTATAATATTTAAATTATTTAAAAATAAATTTATTACCAATTTTTTTTATTATTTTTCAAATAATTATATTAATAGATTATATTTACATTAGCTTACATACCTATATAATAATAACCATATTAGGTATATACTCAGAAAATGTTCAAAAAAAAAACACCAGAGATATTGGCATCTAAAGTTTTACTTGCATTTTTTCTAATTATTAAATCCCACCATTTTGAATAGGTGTATGATTAAACTTTGTATTTGAGGCACTTATGTTTAATTGTATATGATATATTATACATAATTTTAAAGATAATGAATTACATTTTAATATTTCAATATAACAACATTTTCCCTAAAAAATAAAAACGAAGGTTACGCCAGCCCTTAACATGTAAATGTGAGAAATAGCATTAATACGGCAATATCTCTTATAAAGTATATAATTAAATACATACAAAATCTTCAAAATTGTTAATAATGCATATGTCATTCTACATATTTTGTATTATATATAGATTATATATGAATACACAATTCAGTTTAATTTATAGTTATAGTTAGTTAATTATAGATTAGATTTATTATGCTTATTTTCAATTCAATCAGTACAAACATTCATACATTTGTACTGATTGTCAACAGATTATTAAAATTTATAAATATACAAATAATTATATTTAAAATAATTGAACTCAATTATAGATATAATATATATATATATATATATATATATATATATATATATACCTACATATTATTATATACCATCCAAATTCTGGCAATTAGCCAACTGTTCAATAATAGGGATGATTTATAGTTTGCCTGGCCTATCTATTTACTGTGAACCCATCATGAACTATATTGTTATTGTTATTGTGGAGTGCTTTCATCCCATCCAGGAACTTAGATAGAATGTTTACTGATATGACTCTAATGTCCCTTCAAAGCAGCGCTTACTAGGGGCGCTGCAACGATGGTGTGTATGTAGGAGGGACCGACCGATCAAAATAAATGTTGTGGTAAATAGTGGGGGGGGGCCAATACATAGGAGGTCCCCCTTGATTTTAAAGTGGGGGGGGGGGGACATATCCCCCTGTCCCCCGCCCTGTTGCAGCGCCCCTAGCGCTCACATGTTAAGGCATCCAGGTTTTAATGACAGCCGACATCATTTCTGTATACACAATTATATCCACGATCACTTCTAAATATCACTAGTTTAAGACCTAATTTAAGACCCTTTAAGACCTGATTTAAGACCCCTTTAAGACCTAATTTAAGGGTTCGGGCTGTGTTTGAATCCGTAACCTATATTTCTTATAATTAAAATTATGAATTTACTGATATTATAAAATCATATTATAAAATAATGTATTCAATTCAAATTATTTCATTGATTCACTTATATACATATATTTATAGATGTAATGTTTTATTTTGTAATAATTAATTAAAGCTTTTACTTATAAAGTGGTGAGAACATGTATGCCAGGTACTTTTACTATCAATTAATATATAACAATAATTAAGCAATATATATATATATATATATATTATTAATAAAATTATTTATAATATTTGAGCATATAGGTTATTTATATATTTATACATTTAATATATTTAATTAAATTTTATTAAATTTATTAAATTATAAAAATTATGAATTGAATTTCAAATAATTAAATATATTCTATAAAGGTAAAATACCAAAGAAATATTATACATAAATCCACGATCAAACCAATAAATACAGGCATATTTTTAATGCTAGATATCTATAGGCTGCTTCAAATTTTCATTTTTAAAACATTTTCTAGATATCGGGGAATTTTAATATTTAAGATTTGATAATAGATCATTTATATATAAACGCACTCATAGTAGATATTCATCTACATAATTAAATTGGTAAATATATTATGTATGATTTATTAGGGACGGTGGAATGTACCTTATAATTATAAAAAGTGAATAATTAATCAATAAATTGTATAGATTTCAAAGATATTATAAATATATATATATATATATATATATATATAGATTTCAAAGATATTATATATATATATATATATATATATATGCCTATGTACGTTATATGGACATATATATATAGCATATAATATCTACTAATATCTACTTATAATAACGAATATATGATTATTGAATACAGGTTAAATTAAACAATATCATGCTATATTTCCATATTTTGTAGAACACTGGTCTGTATTTCAATGTCCAATATCCACCTATGATTATAGCTGTTCACAGCGAAAGTGACTACTTTAAATATTCTATGATATCTGGGGCTGACATAGGGATGTAGGGTTACTGTTGTTCGAGGGCAGCTTAAGGGGATCCCGCACATAACACGCAATTTGCCAATTTCATGTATAAATAGATTGGAAAAACATAGGTCCACTAAAAAAAATAGAACTTAAATTCTATTCATTCAATTGACCTACTTTTTGTTGTAATGTATTCATAACATATACATGCATAGGAAAATAGAAAGTTATTTTTAATATTATTATTTATTATATTATATATATCTAAATTAAAAATTATCGATACTAAAATGATGGTATTTCTATAGAAATTATCATTTTATACAATGAATTCTATACATTTTATTAATTATCTCTCTATTTAACTATTCACATAATTAAATTCTATATAAAGCAAAAAAAAATAATATTATAAGTACAATAATTTTTATGTTCTATATTTTTGAATGCACATACCTAACGAGTAATAATTATTCTGAGAAAACAGCGTTTGAAGTTTGACAGCATAAAAATGTAATATTGAATAGTATATAATATAGCATTATCTTATCGTTATGCAACACATTTTTATGTCATTTCTAGACTGAATTCAAGTCTAATTTTTTTACAGATACTAAAAAACACTAAAATAAGTCTTATGTAATAAAAAAATATATAAAAAAAAATAAATGATCATAACTTTAAATGTGCGGGATCCCCTTAAAGCTATAATTGTATGATTTTATAATACTTATATAGATATTTATGGTAACATCGCCTTCTATACAGTTCTTATATAAGTTGAGTAAAATAGATTATTATGAAATAATAAGCGTAGTGCATACACATAATATCGCCGGTAATTGAAATATTGAAAACAGCACAATAAAAAATGTAGGTCATTTAATATGTCATTCATCGTGACATTTTTAATTGAACAAATGAAGCTTTTCATTGTTATTAATCATTGTGCAGAGTAATACTGGTTGTTATAGAACTCTATTCATGGCTATAATATTCGCATTGAATAAGATGTGTAACTAGTGGTCTTGATAGCAAACTAACAACAATAAATGAGTCATAGGTATTCTTTATAGGTACTATACTCGATGAATCATTATTCACTTGCTATTGACATTTTATTTACACTTGTTTTTATACTATACTATATTTATTGACTATTTATTGACTATATATATATATATATATATATATATATACTTTTAATTCAAATATATTAATATTTAGTTTAGAAATGCTAATTTGAAATAGTATACATATAGATTATGAAAATATACATATAAGTAAATTACAATAAGCCGGCCTATGACACACATCTTGTGACACAGTGTACACATGTAACGCACTGATAATAGAATTACAATCGCGTAGTCAGGGGGATAATTGAATATTCATAGAAAGAGCTGTACCTCTAAATAAAGAGCTATAACTCTATTATGCTATCGCATCTCTAATGAACCTAATGCCACTCCGCATACTGAATGCTGATGCCCAGCAACAGCTACAGCTACATTAACGCATTAATGAGGTAAAATAGCTTTTTTAATCATTATCGACGACGCACGAAAAATAGCAATTCCGTAATCGCGCGAATTTTATGATTCCAGATATTTTATTCGTAATTTATTCGCGCAACAATTAAGGCACGAACACTATCGTTGCAGTCTATAGAGTAAGAGCTCATACATCGGTAACTGTATTGTATTATATAGTATGTCGGAGAATAAAATATTCTACCGCCTAACCTCCCATTACCTATATACCCCCCCCATTACTTACACACCCTGCTCCCCATTACCTACACACCCCCCCATTACCTACACACACCCCCCATTACCCTCACACACCCCACCTCACCTATGACAGTCGGCGGGTTCGCACTCCAGTGGCAAGTAGAGCCCCCCAAACGGGATGGGGGCGAGGGGTTCCCCGTCAGAAGTCTTCAGAACGGTGTCGGCCACGATGACGATGGGGCGACGCAGGGCGTGAGCCAACACGAACACGTGCAACTCCTCCAGAGACTCGTAGCTGATCTCTCCGTCGAGGTCGAGGTCGATGTCGTCGGGGTCAAGGTCGGTGGGGTCGAGGTCGGCAGCGGTGGTGGCGGTAGAGGATGAGGCGACGGCGGATGCAGAGTTCAGTCTGACACCTCCACCGCTGTCGTAGGGGAGAGATTAGAGTTTATAGGCATCATACATTATTATCGTCATTAGTGATTACAGCTGTCAAAATGTGTATATAGCAGCATTATATAGCAGCATTATATATATATACTAATAATAATTATTATTATTTAATAAAATATTTTGTTGTTGTTAATAATAAAATAAATATACAAATATTATGTTATAAATATATAAATAAAAATATGATTGCTTTTAAAGTGCTTCGAAATAATCGACTACTTCTCTCATTGTTGTTGTTGTCCAATATTAAGAATCATCAACATACCGCTATTAAATATGCTAATTTATTACATTATTGACATTCGATTGATAATAAACCATCACAAATTTAAATGTCTTTTAGTTTGTTTACTTGTTTTGCTTGCTAGTGTACAACTTTAATTGTGTAATTAGATTTTAACATCCATACATAAATATATATAAAGAGATATCTATATGTATATATATATATATATATATATATATATATATATATATATATATATATATTCAAATATAATCTAATATTATATAATAATATATTATCTCATATCTAAATATAAATACCTACAGAATATATAATATAACAATAAAGCAGAACGTAATGATATATAATGAATATACAATAATACAAATATTGTATACTCACAATGATTATGTAGACAGCTACCATGCTAAAGACTAACATCTCATTTATTCATCATTTTATACACTTTAATTTCTAATTTATTTTGTGTATATTTATTTTAATTTTGTATTAGCGTTAGTTTCCCTTTTGTTTAATATATTTATTCTATAACGTTTTGTTTAGATGTAACATTGCACTTATCACTAGGATTCCATAGAATCAAATAAATTATACGAGTGTTCAACGTATAGACCAATCAGATTTCACCGATGATTATACTAAATAAGAGGTTTAGTTGAGGAAACAAAGACAAAGGACACCACGTATGTCCTCGCTGATAGCATGTTAACTAGGTTAGGACATTAAACATGGACATTATCAATAACAAGTCCAAAGTACAATAATGTGTAATATTATTGGACAGATATAAATTAATGAAAACAATATTTTTCAGATATTATTGACAAATATTATTGACATATATTATTATCGTTGATAAGTTTTATATATTTATTAAGATTATATATTATATAACTTTCAAACAGTATGGAATAAAATGCGTTTGTTATGAATTCTACTATCGTTGCGCGTAAACTAAACCATTACAGGATACAATAACGCTATAGATTATAATTAAAGTTACATGCTTTAATGAAATACACATGCTAGTCTGTTTATTACTTAACAACTACATGCGTGCATCTCATTATCAGCGACTATTACACAGTCAACACCAGAGTTACCTCGGTTACCATGGTTACTAGTGAACTGACAACAAAGGTAGCAGCACAGTAGAATTGTTAGGTCTCTTACGACTACCTAAACAAACAATGATAATACATCACTAACGTGTCACCAATAGAGCTCTAAACGCAATGATGCAATACTGACTATGATGCAATACTGACTATGATGCAATACCGACTATGATGTAATACTGACTATGATTCAATACCGACTATGATGCAATACCGACTATGATGCAATACTGACTATGATGCAATACCGCCTATGATGCAATACCGACTATGATGCAATACCGCCTATGATGCAAGACCGCCTATGATGCAATACCGCCTATACTAACGACCGTACTAACGTGGCTTTCTCTGCATTCTTACACAGTTGATGCTTATAGAGGCGAGGAGTGGACGACGCTTGTTCACAGATGTTGTTCCATTCGTTCAGCCATTCGTTTTCATTGTAGATCAAACCAGACTGTAGCGATCGCATGTAATGACATTACACCAGCCATTTATTAATATCAAATGGTATCGAATACACACACACTAGAAATACGTATAATGGAAGCGTGAAGTAACTGAGCTCTGATTGGTCGATACGGTTAAGGGTGGCGTTCTATTCAGTTACGGGCATTAATGATCGCTTTTTAGAAACACACCCTTAGAAGTGTTAGATTTCTATCTCTTGAATCATATGTAATCGTAACTCTATGTTTAGCTCCACTATCAGAGAGGGTCACACTACTAGAGCAAGGGGGTCATACAACTAGAGAGCGAGGGGGTCACACAACTAGAGAGCAAGGGGGTCACACAACTAGAGAGGCAAGGAGGTCACATTACTAGAGAGGCAAGGAGGTCACATTACTAGAGAGCGAGGAGGTCACACTACTAGATAGCAAGAAGGTCACATTACTAGAGAGAAAGGAGGTCACATTACTAGAGAGCGAGGAGATCACATTACTAGAGAGAAAGGAGGTCACATTACTAGAGAGCGAGGAGATCACATTACTAGAGAGAAAGGAGGTCACATTACTAGAGAGCGAGGAGATCACATTACTAGAGAGAAAGGAGGTCACATTACTAGAGAGCGAGGAGATCACATTACTAGAGAGAAAGGGGGTCACATTACTAGAGAGAAAGGAGGTCACATTACTAGAGAGGCAAGGAGGTCACATTACTAGAGAGCGAGGAGGTCACACTACTAGATAGCAAGAAGGTCACATTACTAGAGAGAAAGGAGGTCACATTACTAGAGAGCGAGGAAATCACATTACTAGAGAGAAAGGAGGTCACATTACTAGAGAGCGAGGAGATCACATTACTAGAGAGAAAGGAGGTCACATTACTAGAGAGCGAGGAGATCACATTACTAGAGAGAAAGGAGGTCACACAACTAGAGAGCGAGGAGATCACATTACTAGAGAGGCAAGGAGTCTCACCTGTTTATTAATCTGAATCTGTCGCCACCTCCAGCGTCTGTAGAACGCTCCTCTGTCGAAGTCGGCCTTCAGAGTGGCAAACAATGCGTTGCGCAGGATCAGCTTACGATCGTGAAAACCCCACATTCCTAGGGGTGGGTCGGGGTGAAAGGGGTTAAGGAGGGCGAGTCGAATGCATTTATTTCACGCTAGAAAAAGGTGAAAATAGGGGATGTACGTCGATTTAATATCGCGTGGGGGAATGGAATGTATGGTGAATTACTATCGGGCTAGAGAAAGGGTAAAATAGGAGATTGTATCACATATATATCGCGTTAGGGAGGGATAAAGTAGGGGAATATAATGCATTTATATCACGCTAGGGTATGGGGTTAGAGTAGGTTAAACTAATTTCAATTGAGAGGAGGGGAGTAAATAAAGAGAAGTAGAATGCATATATATCGGGCTAGAGAAGGGGGCTAGAAAGGTGGATTAGGGGGGGGGTGGGGGCGTAGGGGGGTGTAACAGACCTAGAGAGGCGGCGTGAAGTAGACAGTTTCCATCACCGGTGGTTGCTAGCGGTAACAAGCGCTGACAGGCGCCCACGTCTGTCCACCAGTTAAGTCTACCTGTTAATGGAGAGAGGGGTTATGTGAGTCATTGGAAGCGCGACCTCTTCTGACCTATTCGACGCGATAAGGGATCGCGAGTAACGATCGAGGGTTACGGCGGAAACTAGTGAAAATCTAACATAAATATATACTTGAATGAATTCTGGTTTATTAATACCAAATGATTAGTGCAGAACGTATTTAAATATTATTATTGTAGCGTGCGAGTTAATCTAATTTATTATCGTCGCCGTATTTACGTTGAACGTAATCACGAGTTTATACATGGGCGTGTTCATGTCCTATTTTATCTTTGCTTTTGTTTACGCTATTTGTTTACGCTAATCGATTTAGAACACCCCTCGACTGGCCTCGGTTAATAAGGGTGTATAAGTCCACTAATAAATATATATATATAAATAATAATAATAATAATTTCAGCGAGTGTTTATCAAAAGTTAATGGTATCAATCATTGTATATCACATAATTGATTTTAACAATACTCTTTTTTCATCAATTGATGCAAAGCCTAATGATATCACCATGATATGTGTATGATACCACCATGATATGTATATGATACCACCATGATGTGTGTATGATACCACCATGATGTGTGTATGATCTATGTGTCATAGATGTGTAGCATTTATTAGTTTATTTTTTGTTTTCAAATTAATTTAAATCTTTATCAATATTTTGTAGTTCTTAATTATATATTCTCTTATAACGTTGCTCCTATTGTTTTTACGTTTCATTTAGTTTATTTTAAATTACAAATTACAATTATGAATACTATTTTATTATATTATTTTATTTTATCTGAATTAATATGATGATATATGACAGTGCACATATTGTCATGAGGTATCGAACAATAAAGTTTATTTCTTTCACTGATCATTCTTAGACTTTGTTTATATACTGATTTCATTAATTTACATATATATAAAAGTAAAGCTCGATTAGATATTTTCTCGCTCAACTTTTGATAACAACATTACAAGAATAAATAAAAAATATAAAAGAAAACACACATACATATTAATATCAGTGTTAAAAGTCGCGGCGGGGCACACTAACCGGCCTGCTCCAGCGAGACGAGGGCGGAGGTTTCCACGAGATCCTTGTGCAGGAACTCTGAGAACAGTTCATCCTTGTAGGCGGTCAGGTCTGGCATGACGAACGTGAAGACGGGGGTGTCTATCAGGTGGGGTAACACGAAGCGAGACGAACCCGCCGTCGCCCCACCCGTAGAGGAGGCTGAGGCATCGGTGGTACCGCCGGTGGTGGGGTCAGCACCGCCCGCCTCCATGCAGTCGGTGCGACCTTCGTAGATGTCCTGCGTGAGCGCGGTGGGGTCGATAGGTCAACGCGTTAGGTCAACGCGTGATTACATTAAGGTATCGCGTTAACGAAATGTTAATACACTTATAATATTACATTAATAATATTTATATATCTCTATTTAGTTTGCGTTTCGACGGTTAATTAAATTACCGGGTAAAGCGTATATAACATATATTAACATTTATAACGTAATCTCTCTCTATATATATATGTATATACGAACATAATCTATATCGACGATTCGCGTATATATTCGCATTGTTTATAAATTATTAATATATAAAATGAATGTTAGTAACTAACGGTTATGACGGGGGGTATCGGGGAGGTGTCAGGGGGGTGTCAGGGGGTGTCAGGGGTATCAGGGGGGGTCAGGGGTGGGGGACGTTATTAACCTGAAGCACGAGGTCTCTAGCTTTGCACACTAAAGGTAGATTTTCTGACGTCTTCGAGAGCCCACGTTTAAGTCGATGTGACACTGCGGTATGAGAGACATGCGGTATGAGAGACATGCGATATGGGGAACATGCGATATGGGGAACATGCGATATGTATGACTAGTAAAGGTAACGAGGTAGAGTTATTACCGCATGGTAAAAGTGCAGATAGAATTATATGCATGACAAAATCCGTAATATAAATCTAAATATTTATAATAGTTAGAGATAGACATTTTGAATATGAAATCGCAGGTTTCGGGTATTAAGCATACATCAGACGGATATCTGATTATCTCACGTTTCTATTTTATAGGGTTTTTATATTTCACATATTTTCAAACAAATATTTGTAAATAAATATATTGAATTCTATTTAATGATAAATTATTGTTATGCTTTTCTCTACGTATAACTAATAAATATATTATAACTAATAAATATATTATAACTAATAAATATATTATAACTAATAAATATATTATAACTAATAAATTATTTAAAATATTTATCGATTAATTTTGTTAGTAACTAATTTATCTTTCGAAAAAAATAATTTCACTATTTTAATCAAATTATAAATAAACCTTGTCTAGGAACGGTATCTACTTGAACATGCCTACTATATATCACTAATATATAATGCTCAATGATTACGTGTATACCTCATACAGACACGCGTACGGTATTGCATAGAATCAACGGTGTATAACTAAGTTGTACAGAGGGTATACGCGAAATGAGTTGATTTTTATAGGATCCGTAGACTTGCAAAGAGGGGCGTGTGCACGTGATCAGTCACATGGCGTGTCACATGACCGGCCGTGTAAACAATGATCAACATCCTATAGCGGTACATCGATCTAGATACCGGACGACCGAACGCAGGATTAGATCCAGCGTAAATAAATAAGCGATATATTGTCTAAATACTACAATGGAAAACAATGGAAAACAACTGCCGGCCACCGTTTACAATGGAATGAGGGCCGCCGCGAACAGAAGGACATAGAGTGACGTGGCTAATGGGGCTTGACCGTCCATGTATTAAGGATAACGGTAGGGTAGGGTAAGGGTTCTCGCTCAGGGAGGGCTAGTAAATATGTTGGACTATACTACCAGAGAGTTTACAAAGATGTTAGATTATACTTATAGAAAAAAAAGTTACTATTTGTATTGTATTGTCCAGTGCCCCTCACAGTTATTCATAACATGTAAAAGTCTATGACTTCATGATGGGTCCATTTGTATCCGTTATTTGTATTGTATTCAATATATGTATGAGATTTCAATAAATAATTATTATTATACTTACATATAAATAAATAGTTTATAATATTAAATATAATAGTCAAAATGATATGATATGATATAAAAAAAGACTAGTAAAAATAATACATATATGTATATTATATATATATATATAATAATAATTAATGATTTACTCTTACCGAGCTTATACTGTTATGCTTGCATTATAGGATCAATATACTACTATATACTACTATATACTACTATAAACACATTTCACAAGTAACCCGGATACGCAGCCATCAATAGTTGACAGAAAGTGGACAAGTAATTTACACACACGCGTAAAAGATACACGAATGCCGCGTTTATCGATAAATTAACGAAATAGCGTGAGTAGATTTGATCGAATATTAGTTATATTATATATGTAAAATATTAAAATCGTAGGTTTTTCGTCGAAATAGATACAAGCGACTTCTATCCATAGCTACGTACGATACACTACGGTATACTAACTGCTGATGTCCGAATTCAATCTAGTAGTGTTCTCACCTCTCATAGCGCCACCTATACACTAACGCCGCAGCAGCACATATTGCGAGTGGAAAGGGAGCGACGATGTATCGCTTACGTTACATAGTCACGCGGTGTCTGTCGTGCAGATCTATCTCCTTAATGGCCGCCGTGATTATATCTGTACGCGGGTCGTGTGGGTTATTGAGATGTCGGCGTGGATGTCTAGCGTGAATAGTAGTAGTAAGTTAGTGTTAGTAACCTGCGGCCTGGCTAATCGAGTGCAGTTAGTTCTAGAGCGTTGTATATCTGTAACAATAGTCTATTGATACATGATTTTGATATTTAATACAACTTAATATATATATATATATATATATATATATATATATATATTATTACTAATAATAATGTAGTAAATGAAGTAAATAGTCGTATTATCAATGTTACGTTTATACTTGCTTCATTTAACGCAGTACGCATATTTTATAAATATAATAATCATTTATTAGACACAATTATTGTTTTTGCCGTTCTATCGTTGTATATATTATATGTGTGTTGTGAGGGCTTTAAATAAGATAGAATCTATGTTTGTCACCCAAATATATGATTTTAATTATTATATATAGGATAAAAGTTTGAAGCGTTGATTTTGATATATCACTATGCATAAGGATGAAATAGTTATAACGAAACTAATTATTCAGAAGACTGCTTATTTAATTAGCAGTTACTAAATTAGCTGCTGATTTTAATTTGTCCATCGAAATACACATTTAGAATCTATGTTACATTATATGAGTTATATCTTACGTTACCAAAATATTAAATATAAAGAAAAAATATATTAATAATATAAAAAATTTAAAACGCTTAGCGAGATGTTTATATAGTGTAATGAATATGATTATTAAAAAATTAAATATAGATTAAAAGATTTAGATAACATTTAGAATATATATTACATTATATGAGTTATATCTTACGTTAAAAAAATATTAAATATAAAGAAAACATATATTAATAATATAAAAACATTTGAAACGCTTATCGAGCTGTTTATATAGTGTAATGGATATGATTACTAAAAAAAATAAATATAGATTAAAAGAAATAAGAGGTATTATTTTCGATATTATTATATTCGTAAATACATTATAAAAGAAAGTTTAACTACGCGGTAATACTAGTACACATTTAATAAGTTAAGTTTACAATACTAAATCAGCGCACTTGTAGTAGGTTAAACTTCTAGGTTATCGTTTAATGAACTACACTGCTAGATCTCTGTGTAAAACATAAGGAAACTGATGCTACCCCTATTGCTATTGTTGTTGTTATTTCGGTGGAGTAGTTTCATCCCATCCAGGAACTTAGATCTGGTGTTAATTATAACCATACGGCTCCCTTCGAAGCCGCTCTCGTGCTTGGCATCCAGGTTCTAACGAGAGCCGATCATTTTCTATACACAATTATATAAGATCACTTCTTAGTATTATTTGTCGACCTATAATACTGTTCCGGACTGGGTTTGAACAGGTGCTCTACTGCCTGTATGTATGATACCTTATCCTGCTTAGCTACCTACATAATTCATATATATATATATATATATATATATATATATATATATATATATATATATACATAGATCTGATTATTTAGCATATTGAATATATACTTAACATTTTTAATTTGTCACTATATGTTAATTAATCTAATGAAGAAATTGGCCGTCCATGGATAGTTAAAGTAAGTTTGCGATTTAGTAGATAGGTTTTCAGTAGTGTCTTGAAGTGTGATGTCGATTATGTCGGGGGTGGATGTGGGGGGATTATTACAATAGTTCGAGATGGATATTGCACAGACGACAGTGTTAGTTAGGTGTCCATTATGTTTAGCAAGTAATTGGTAAGGAATTTTCTCGAAGCAGGCCGCCGATTGTTATTATAATAATGTCAGAGTGGACGGCCAATTTCTTCATTAGATTAATTAACATATAGTGAAAAATTAAAAATTAAAAAAAAACGGAAAACGTAGTTATATATTAATAATACTTTTATTATTATAATAATTATACTATTATTATAATTATACTATTATTATAATAACTATAGTATATAAGTTAGGTATTAAAAAACATATAGTAACTATATGCTTTTTTATAATAAATTTAAATTAAATTTATTATTATATACTACTAGGTATTATACATTTAGTATATAATAATTATAAATATTACATTTAATATATTACAAGTTTTTTTTTATTCTTATAAATTATCGTAAAGTAGTATCATACTAAGTATGTATAAGCACTAAAATGATAAGTATTAATACTTCTGTTATTATAATAATATGTTCAACATAATGTTGAATCTTGTCACTAAATAATTTAGTAAATTAACTTAATTATTAAATTAATAAATAATTTATTTCCTAGTCAATGGGCTAGTGATCTATCACTTAATGACAACTTTATAAATTTAATATAATTAAATACGCTGCAAATATGTAATACATATTATATAAGGTTGAATGATATTATAATAGTGTAATATAATTATATAATAATCAAAACTTACGATTGTTTCCATATCATATATTATAAGATATAATAAATATCTAAGATTCAAAAAGATTTGTTGGTTATAAATGTATTCTATAAACGTATGATATTATTATTAATATAACAATTAATTAAACATATAGAATAAATAAAATTGCATTACATCATTATGGAAATGAGCCTATAAAATGTCATGTTCAATGTAATATATTAATATGATAATTACTAAAAATATTTAAATCACTATGAATCATAATGTTTATTTATTTGAACTATCTTGACCTTTATTAATATCCGCTAGGCTATAAATTCCTATCAATGATCAAGGATTGCCATTGTTCATTATCCTTGCGTATTATTTCTAGGATTTCTATCACAGACATTAGAATCCCAGGATTAGAGTGGTAGCCAGTAATTTCGGTCGAAGTAATTTCGGTAATCTCAGACGACTTATTAAATTTTGTATTCTATAAATATAGTAGATAAATTGTATAGTAAAGTTATCTTTATCTTATATATACTATACTATGTATTTTATATACAATATATATATATATATATATATATATATATATATATATATATTGTCTATAAATATATATATATATATATATATATATAAATATATTTATATAAATACTATAATACTATATAGACTATATAATATAGACTATATATTATATAGTATATAACGGGTATATAAGATTAACTTTACGATATACGCGTATATCTGCGGATAATGTATATACATAGTATAGTACGAGAGTAACGTTACGATCGACGGTCATCATATGTAGGAAGTGTAATACAATATCAATACCTCATATAACCTCCGAGGTTACAGGAGGTCTTTACAATATAATCAAGTAAATTTAACGATTGACGGACATATATTTCCATAGTATAGTATAGTAACTTTACAATAAACTATAGAGCTAGAGAGAAACGTTCTCTCTAGCTCTATGCGATAAAGGACAATTGTACGGACATCGATGTACGTAGAATTTGTCCGTTGATAGTAAGGTTCTGTTGATCCCGAGTTTTTTAATTTATTTGTATATAAACTTTAAATATGTTCTCCTGGATAATGTAATATGATAACATATTTAACCACACAATCATAGATTTGTAGTTTACAATTATAGATATATAAGTGTATAATTTATAGATTATAGACAAAGATTTTTCTAAGAAAAATTCGCAAAATCTTTTGTATAGATATAAAAAAAATCTATGCATACAAATTGTATGATACAATCATTGACTTGTATTGGTACCAATACATGTTTCACGGAATATGCCAAATACTTTCAGAAGAAAGATATGTCCCAATAAAATACGTAATATATTAATACTTGCTTCGCCCATTATATGTCTATCGTCACTCTAATGAATTTGTGAAATTAATGAAAAAGTACGCAATCTGTACTTATGGCTATTTATTTTAATTCTATTTTTAGATTATATTTGTTTATATTTGAAATATATATTACTATCAAAGATCTTGCGAAGCAAAAATCGGAAAATCTTTGTTACTATTAAATAAAAAGTTATACATTTTTTTAAATAATAAATATTTTATTTAGTGTTTTTTTTTAAGAATATGACATTTTCGTCAAGTTGCCGGAAATACTTGTAGTGGGATACCGTTAACAATACTATTAGCTATTGTCAATAGCATATTGAAATTATTTAAAGCGATAGTATTCCACCTCAATTTCAAACTCTTCAGCATTCAAATTTGTTTCGCGTAAATCATAGACATTAGAGATATAGATATAACACCTCACTCAATATCTATGGCGTAAATAGATACAAGTGCCACTTAAACAAAAGTGGCATATATTTTCTTCGCAAAATCATTGAATATGCTTTAATAGATCTATGTAAATAATATACATATTTATATCTGTAGTTAGCAGATGTCCTGTTATTATAATTGTAATGTTATATCATAATACTTTAATATATATTAACCATCGATATAAAGAATTTTGTTTATATTATATCCTTTCTTTATATCGATGATATTAACGCATATGCGATACAATCATCATTACGAATCATTATGACGAATCCTCTAATTTCCTCATTTTGTTTAAATTTATTTGAAATAATCAAATAACTATAAAAAAATATATTCTTCGTTCTATACGTAAATATGATAAAATAATGAATTACTAAGAAAGTTTTTTATAGAAAATAAAACTGAATAAAGTAACAATTATTAAATATATCAGATTATTGATAATATTATTTAATTATTGATACCATATTTAATAAACATATTTGCTAATCTTTGAACATAACAACAATAAATAATATCAACATTTTATTTTGAATTTAAATAATGTATTTTCTAATAAATGTATTCTTATCATATAAATAAAATAATTATATATATTATACGCTTTTATCATGGAAGAATCTACTAAAGAAATAATAGATGTATTGACTCTTGGAATATTAAAAACATTGGGTATATATTTATATATTAATTTTCATGATAATATTTTTAATTATTTAATAATTTATGTGACTAATCATTAGTCTAATGCTATCCAAGTAATATATTATTATAATTATATAAAATATAGAGTTACTATAAATTAGTGTAACTCTAAGAGTCTAAGACTCTTAGACTCTAAGAGTATGAATCTCTGAACGTATATTCAATATAATATTGTGTATAAAACTTGTGTGTTTATAATATTATGATAATTATCATTATTATAATCATAACTTAAATTATTATCATAATTATAATAATGATGGTCAAAAGGTTCGTGATTTTTCAATGTAGCTATAGCTTATATGTACTAAAATAAGCTAAGAACTAAAGCCCGCAATATTTTGTATTCGAATTAGTGATTATATAAATTCATATATAGTATATATGTAACATGATTTTATCTACTATATATTATAAGTATAATTGTGTATCACAAGGGTCTATGCTCATATTGGCCGCCGAGTTCAGGTTATGCGTGACTAAATATATATATAAATACATATATATATATATATATATATATATATATGCTTTTATAGGCTCACTAGGGATGTAATGCAGCTAAAAAAATGGAAATAATAAAACTAAACCCAACTAAAACAAACCAGTGAAAATAATTATTTTAACTAACACCCACAATATTAATAAGGACGTCCAACTTGAACTTTGAAATATATCGGCGGCCAAAATGGTTATTCACGATCATGACTATGCGTTCATATATATATACTCAGTGTAATACTGTATAATACTGTATAATTATTATATATATATATATATATATATATATATATATATATAATTGTTAACTCAGTGAGTATAATCAAATATATATATTATACTTTTAGTGATATCATAATTTGATATCGGCTAGCGTTCTTTATAGTTGAACTATATGAATTATTTCCTTTAGTTGGGTGCATATAGCTAGAGAGATATTTTCTCTCAAGTTCTATGGTTGGGTGTAATCATTTATTATATTAATATTATATTTATGGTTGCTGGGCGAACGCGATTTTGTTTAAATACTCCGCAAAATTGTTTAGTCGAATTAGTGATTTTATAATAGCGTAACTATATACATATATGATGATAATGATGATGATATATGGTTTATTAAGCACTAAAATAGGGCCGTGTAGATCCCTTCGCTCGTGGGAAGAAAATTATAGTAAGATAATAATAATACGATAAAAATTTAATAATAATAATACATTGTAGATAACATGATACAAAAATAATAACTTGGATGATTTAATGATTAGAGGTAGAGAGAAAAGAAGAAGTAAGATTTATAAATCTTTTGTGGGATCTAATAGAAAAAATGGTAGGTGGGAGGGAATTACATAGGGTGGGATAGGAATTTTTAAAAGCTTTAGAATTTAGGGAAGTTTTATTATTCCGGGTGATAAGGAGATGGGAATTTTGGTAACGAAGAGAAGGTAATATTTTTCGTATTTTAATTAGATCAGAGATATAGCTAGGGGTGAACAAATATATTGATTTATGGATTATAGATAGAACACATAGTTTACACCTGAGTGAGAAGGGTAGCCACATACGAGATGATTGATGAGATATTGTAGTAGAGTGATCCAGTCATGTTATGCAGAAAGTAGTACGTATTGAGGAACGGATAATCCGATTAAGTGGAGCAGTAGCTTTAGCAGGAAGTAGATTCAGTAGGGAAGAACAGTAGTTAAGTCGAGAAATTACAAGAGCATTTATTGGAGTTTTCATAAGGTTTCTGGAAAGTGAGGTCCATATTTTTTTAATTCTGAAGAGATGAAAATTGGAGGATTTTGTAATGAATGATATCATATCTGTGATATGTGATTCTTTTTGATAATTTGTCATCAAATACTAATCCTATGTTTTTGGAGGAATGGGAAGGAAAAATAATCATGTTGTTTAGACTAGAGTTTGGAAAGGAAGAATCAGAAGTAGATATATTAAATACAGTAGTCTTAGAGGAATTAATTAGTATTTTATTAGAGAGGAGCCATAAATAGCCACAATCGATTAATTAAGAGTTAATGGTATTATGAGAATTTATAAGAAAAATGGTAAACAGTTTAATATCATCAGCAAAAATATGGTAGTGTATATTTTGAAAGTTCTTAATTAAATCAGCAAAAGGGCGAATATAAATAGAAAAGAGGGATGAACCTAGAACTGATCCTAGGGGAATACCATGGTTAAGTATAGAAAGAGGCAGGTAATCAATCATAATAGAGATATTGCGGTTTGTTATTTTAATATATTATACATATAGAGATATCACAATCTTGATAATATGAGTCATAAATATTATTTAAATTAAATTGTATAAAATTATAATAATAATATTATTTTATATAATTATTATTATTATAATTATTATAATAATATTAAATATTAGTATGGATATACATCGTATAATACAATTAGAGTTCACGATTATTCTTATAATATTATATTATATTAATTATATAATAGCATGGATACTATATATTTATACTATTTATATATAAACATATACAATCACTAATTTATATAAAGAAGTATGCTGTCATTTAGTGCGTATCTTTACGATTATTCTTATAATATTATATTATATTAATTATATAATAGCATGGATACTATATATTTATACTATTTATATATAAACATATACAATCACTAATTTATATAAAGAAGTATGCTGTCATTTAGTGGGTATCTTATTTTAAAAATCGCGAAGATTTTGACCGTACTCCATATTTATTATTCATTTTATTTTAAAAATGATTATAAATATATATAAAAGTATACATAATATGGTTATAATAAATATTAACTTATAGGGCGAATATTTACTTTAGATATTCATAGTAATTGAATAGTATGTTGAATATATAATAGGACAATACGTTATTGGATCAATAATTAACCAGTTTCACAGTAAACATATTCGATTAAAACATGTTTAATCATTTATTTGATACTTAACAACAATACACATAGCAGCTATCGCAAGTATGGCTACCATGATGATGCTCACTTCACAGCATAGAGCTAGAGAATACTTTCTCTCTAGCTCTATGCTTCACAGCTAGATATAGTATTTCTACAGATAACATTTATTATATTACACAATTTAAATATTATGATATAACATATTATGTATATTATTATAATAATTTTTATTGTATGTATATATATATATATATATATATTACTATTAATATATACTATTGTATATATATATATATAATTCAGCATTTGGTATAAGAACCCGGATAGATGCTGAAGCAAAGCTTATGATCATCCGTTGAAAAAAAAATTATGTGTATAGTAATAAAAACAAATTAACTATGGAGATTGTATTTAAATTATAATGGTAAAATATAAGTCTTATAAAACTTTAAAATTAAAAATTAAAAAAATAATTTATATACAATAGTATATATTAATAGTAATATATATATATATATACATACAATAATAATTATTATAATTATATTCATTATATGTTATATCATAATATTTAAATTGTGTAATATAATAAATGTTATCGGTAGAAAGTGTATATCTAGCTGTGAAGTGAGCATCATCATAATAGCTAATTAGTTAGTAGTAATAATTTAGTACTAATAAAAATTAGTTAGTAATAATAATGATAATTTAGTTAATTAACTAAAATGTGTGCTAGATATTATATATTATATTATATAGCATACATGTTAGTTAATAGTAATATATACATATATATATATTGATTGATTGATTGAATGTTTATTTAGACACTTAAATAAATCATAAATGAAATATATATATATAAAATAAAATAAATTAATAATAAAATTAAATTTGCAATTACCTGGTTGAAGAACAGCTTATAGAGTATTTCACCCATTTAAGATTACGAGGAGAACGAAATTATATAGGAATATAATTTAAAAATAAATAAATAGTAGAATAATAAATAGAGTAACAAATTCTAATATTATAATAAATCACCAATTCATAAAGCGTAAACATCCATAGTATATCAACTTTTCGAATATATATATACACACACGATGTATGTAGTTTACGACAATATGTAATAGACGATGTATGTTATGTATGTTATTCGTGTAAGTGTGAGAATTGCTGAGAACATAACCTAGTTAGATAGTTTATTAGATAGAATAGATATAGTAATATATCATTGTAGGCCAGTGCATAATATCACAATTACAGGTTAGTATATAAAAGAATTTTACGAAGCTAAGACATGCCACTTGTATCTATTTACGTGAAATAAATTTTAATGCTGAATAGTTTGAAATATAGTGGCAATACTATCGTTTTAACTAATTTCAAAGCGAATTGTCAAATTATTGTTACATAATAATTAAGCATGTTACGAAATATGTATAATTTCACATTGAAAATTGACCTATTGATTTATAATATGTGACGAAAATGGCCCCATATTTTAAGAAAAATGGTACGTATTATAAATAATGTTATATACTTAAAAAAACGCTATAAAATAAATTTGTATTGTATTCGAAAATGTACATAACTTTTCATTTATCAGTAGTGATATGTTTTTCAAATGTACACGTAAAAAAATATAAACTAAAATAGAATTAGTAATAGTTATCAATACATAGGCAAAATGTTTCATTTATCACACACTTTAATTAGAGTGACATATCTTCCCTTCGCTAACCGTAATTGTTGAAATAAATGCGGCAGCCACTTGGCTAATATGATTAAATATATAACACGCAAGTGCGAGTGCTATTCGTATAGTGCTATTCGTATAGTGCGTAGAGAGCCTGTGCGAGTATAAGCGTATATTAGATTTAATAGTATACTAGGTAAATAGTATGCCTATAGGCGACCATCATCTATGACATAGATAACATATCTGACCGGTATCTGCTTCCGTCGTAGAGAAGCGCAAGGGGGTTTGTGAAGTGAAGATCAGCGACAACAAGGCTTGCAGTCTGGACGCGATAACGGCATGGGAACAGGTTACACCCCTACCTAACCCCCACCCCCCGCCCCCCACTTACCTCTGAGGTGGTGTCGGATCAGCCTCCCGTGTACGGTGGTAAGGCTGTGAACTCCCCTCACTCAATTGTTCAGTTATTAACATATCATTTTTATAAAATAATGTAATATACTTAAAAAAAACACTATAAAATAAATTTGTATTGTATTCAAAAATGTACATATTTTTATGTACTTATTAAAATTGTATTTTAACTATAAATATATATATATATATATTGTACACTAATATATGACATTATGTAAAAGGCCTTAATATATACCGATGTACATCCTATTGTTTTACTTTTAAATATGCGTTCCCATCGCCTGAACTAATGAATAATCTAGATCAAACAATCGTTATTATTGCCTAACACGAGAGCGGCTTCGAAGGGAGCCATACGCTTATTATTAATACTAATATCATAATTTATATCATTATCGATTTGTGGACGAGCTGTTAAGCTAGCGTCTTTTGTACTCCATTACAAGCTCACCTCCTAAATAGTCACACAGGTACACGAACAACTGTAGCTGTTGTTGACCTTTATATAGGCCATGTTATACAATATTTATATAGACATATAATCTAAAAACATGTAGTAATTTTTATTCGACAATAAATATCGCGGATATCTTTGATTGAAAGATTTAAATCGGATTGACGTATAATTAGACATACCGCCGTATGTGTACAACGATTGGCCCCTCCATTATTATATACTACACATACGATTTTCGTATTATCACGACACGCTCACGATTTCAACGCGAAATATACGAATTCCCTCGCAGAAACACGCCTGCATTATGTGCGAGGATCTGAAGAATTTCTACCTGTCCATGAACGGCATAGCGCTCACGTATAAAGTGAAGATCAAAGGTAATAGCGCGTGTGATACGCGATACGTTTTGCGCGTGTGTTTCGCGTGTTAATCTATACGAACGTATTTATTGATTCTTGTTTTAATGTATTTTCTAGCGAATGAAAATGAATTATAAATTATTTTAATGATTTAAAAATTATGAGATATTATAAGTTAGTGAATTCGGAGTCAAAGATTTAATAAAAATGTTGTGAGGCATTGAAATAAAACATTATTTATATATATATATATATATATATATATATAATTAATTTATAATATCACTAAATAAAGATAGTTTTATTAATTTTAAATATAGTATTGTTTAAACTCACTGGTATTAAATGTATCCCTGTGATCCATATATTTGACCCCCACTAGCCCCATTATTGTTACCTATATACCCTCGTATAGATATTTACCCTTATATCCCATATTTCTTATCTACAATATCCCTCATTATTTACCCCCACTAGCCACCATCGGTTATCCTCAGTAACCCCATTGTTTGTCTCTATAGAACTCATTAATACCCCTACTCGTATCAGCGAAATAATATATTTAACAGCGTGGTATTAACGCAATAAAATTACTCCAGACGAAATTGTGTTATTTAGAACTGTCCTCTAAATAAATTATTATCGAACGTACGTATTCGCGATGACATTAACTACTATCACTCGCATCAATAATTCACGTTTAATATTTGAGTTGTGCTTATTTAACAATATCACCTTACTAATACGACCGCGTTTGTTTTAAAATCCCCGAGATAATTTCACTCGACTACAAACACTAGTATAACCTAACGTCCGCTTTGCCTAAACTACCTAACCCCCCGTTGAGCGTCTACTAACCCCTACTAACACTTAACACCCCCCCACCCCCCGGCCCCGCCGACGTTTAGATCACCTAAGCGTAACCGTGAACCCACCCGCGACCCCGTTATCAGAGAGCCGGGTTCCCATCGGCAGGATAGTCGTGAACCCGTTGGAGCGGCTGCTACGCATCAATAACTATACGTCGGGTGCTACGGGCACGGGCACTTCCTGTCGGCAGTCTTCCCTCGTGGACATCGCGCTCGATAGCGACAGCGACGTGGAATCTTCCGACGGTTATTACGCAATCAACGTGTGTGTGTTATTACGCAATAATTGATATTATTATGCAATATTTTTGTTATGTAATAATAGATATTATGTAACACTTTTGTTATGCAATAAATGGCATTATGCAATATTTTTGTTTTTATGTAATACACGTTTTATTAACATTAATCGAGTAAATATGTATTTATATGTATTTGAAATGTCTTCCTATGTAGGTCGTATTGAATTGTGTATCTTCCCATGTTAAATTGTACATAAAAAGTAGGACACTTTCCCGTGTTCTTCTCGAAACCAAAAAAAAATTTATTTATCAATGTGTCTGTAAAAAAGAATTAATTTACAGCTTAGCGGGGATGTAGGGCTGGTATTACATATAATCTACAGACGCACTTGCTCTCTATTTAATGTAGCACTTGTACTTTACATTACATATTTATATAACATTTGTGAGTTATTAATTAACTAAATTAACTAATCATTCTCATTAATTCTTCATACTGTGTAGACGTGTTTTTCTTATCAGCTAAGTCACTTTCATACATATTTTTTCTTTTTATTTTATATATAAATTTATTTTGAGTATATTTATTCTACTTAATTTTATTATATTTATTAAATATATATATTTGTGTATATATGCGTTAATTTATTTATAAAATTATATTTTATATTCATTATTAGATATTAGTTAAATAAATCACCAATTTATATATATTCTATATGTAATTTTTAGTGTAAATATTTTTATACAAATTGACCTACTTTTAATTTTAAATTAAAATATTGATTTTTTTTTAATTAAACTAAATTATTTGTTTATTTCATTCTATTCATACTAGCATATTTATTTTATTTCATAATCATTCTATTCAATATTTTATTTTATTTTTTTGTTTAATTTCATTATTGCATAATATATATTGGTTTTATTTCTAATAATTATTTATTTGATTATAATACATATATATTCTTATATTTATACATTAATTAATGTATACTAATGTATATTAATGTATATTGATATGCATTGATATGTATATTTATATTTAATTATATTTATCTTTTGATATAGTTTGTAATACAAACTTATAGATACCACAAATAATAGTTAAGTGGTTGTATTCCTATTTGCATTATACTAATATAGTATATATACACTATATTATCATCATGAGCAGTGAGTGTCATAAGTGCAGCACTGATTGTGTTTCTGAATACATTACATGTATCAAGTGTAATTCTTTTCTACACTTCAAATGCATGCATGCTGCAGGTATTATTAAAAATCCATGGAGTAATAGTAATAAGCTTCCAGCTTATGCATTATCTATTCTCAATTCTGAAAATATCTTGTATTTATGCAATTCATGCAAGCCTAACTTCACTATGAATATACCTACTCCTATATCACAATTAACATCTAACACCCTAAGTGATATTACTGCAAAACTAGATGAAATTAAAAATATAGTTGATAATACTTATATAATTACTAATACTCATAAGAAAACTTTCGCTGATGTATTAATAAATTCTATTGAGCCTAAGCTTAACACTATTTCTGATAACATGAATAAATCAGGCAATCATTCAAATTCTACGAAATTAGATTATAAACTTTCAATTACTATTGAACATATAGATATTAAAAATTGCAACACTGAATATATTAAATCTTTATTTACCCTACTGAATATCAGTTTTTCTTCTATTACAAATATATTTTTTCGTAACAATAATGCTTATGTTTACTTTATTAATTCCTTTTCAAAATTTGATTTTTTATCTTGTACTAGATTATCTAGATCTAAATTAATAGGCACCGACTATAATTATATTTTCATTCGTGATTATTTAGATAAAGACATTTTTAAAAGAGGGCGGGTTTATTATCATGCATTGATATCGAAACTAATAACAGATTATAAATCGGTTTTCAATTATAAGACAAAAAATTATGAATTGCGTCCATTGATTAAAATAGATGATATTGATAAAATTGATTGGATTTGTAATTCATTTGTACCTTCTACTATTCAATTTGAGGAATGGAATACCTCTTTTGAAAAATTTATTTTATCAAAGAAATCTAATAGTCCTAATGACACCGAAACCTCAAATGGCTCTTTTTCATCAGACTGACTAGATGAGCCTAATCATAATATTCCATCTCGACTTCCTAAACATAATATATCTTGTTCTATGTTCAATGCACGGTCAGTTCGTAATAAGGCTGATATTATACATCAATTAATTATTGATTCTAAAAGTTCTATAGTTGCTATTACTGAGACATGGCTGACAAATAATGACTCTTCCATTCCTTCACAATTGACTCCAACTAATTTCGATATTATTCAAGCGAACAGATTATCACCATCCCGTGGAGGAGGTTTAGCTATTATTTATTCTTCTGAATTTAAGCTACTATCATCATCCATTCCAAGTACTATCTCTTGCGAAATACTCAGTTGTCGTTTCTTGTTACCTAATTCAATTATTATTCAATTTATTCTTATTTATCGTCCACCATCATCAATATTTAACAACTTTTTATCTGAACTTGAATCCCTTTTTGAATCAATCTCGACAGATAATTTGATAATTCTTGGTGATTTTAATGTTCAAGTGAATACACATTCGTTGTGCTCTGAATCATTTAAGAAGCTTATCTATGAATATTCTTACAATCAACTTGTTAATTTTCCAACACATACTAGTGGTAATACTATTGACTTGATAATTATTCCCCCTGATTCAGCTATTATTTCAAAACCCACTCAAGGTAACCTGATTTCTGACCATTATGTTATTTCTTTTGATATACTTGTCTCTCCTTTTATATTGAGTGACCATGTTAAACACTACAGAAACATTTCAAAAATTAATCTACAATTGTTCATCAATTCTGTATATGCTTATATATCTATTCATGATACATCTTTAGCGAATTACATATCTTATGATAATTTTAATGATGCACTACGATATTCCCTTGATGCACATTCACCTTTATTAATTAGGACCAAGAAATATGGTGCTCACTCTCCTTGGTTTAACAATGACCTTGTTCTTCTAAGGAGAAGACTTCGCTACCATCAGTTGAAATTCAAGTGAAGCAACTGTTTTACCCATCTTGAATCTTTCAAAAATATAAGATCTTTGTACAAGAAAAAATTATCAGCAGCAAGATCTTCCTTCTATACTGATAAACTTAATAAGTATGGCACTTCTACCAAAGAAGCTTTTAAATTAGCTTTTTCTCTAATTGGTAAAAATCGGAATAAAAATCTACCAGATGGTTCTGATGATAATCTGTGTTCTTTATTTGCTAACTTTTTTCAAAATAAAGTTTTAAAAATAATAGATGATCTTCCTGTAGTAGATTCTATTTATTTTGAAAGTTCACCCTCTTTCTCTGATACTCACTGGTCTTATTTTAATTTACCCACTTCTTCTGTTGTCCTTTCTCTCATGTCTTGTTTGAAATCCAATTCCCCACTTGACCCTGTTCCTCTTAATTTACTTCGTATATTATCTCCCTATCTAATTGATATAATTACTGGTATAATTCGTGTATCATTATCTTCATCCATTGTACCACAATCGATGAAGTATGCTTACATCACTCCGATATTAAAGAAACATAATCTCGATTCTTCCATACTATCCAACTATCGTCCTATTTCGCAATTATCATCAATTTCTAAGACTATGGAACGCATAGTTGCGCGTCAGCTTATTGATTATATCATATCGAACTCTATTGTGGATTGCTTTCAGAGTGCATACCTTCCCAATCATAGTACAGAAACTGCCCTAAACATTGTGTTTAACGATATTATACTATCTATGGATAATAAGGCTTCTTGTTATTTGGTTCTTCTTGATCTGTCTAGTGCCTTTGATACGTTAAATCATATGATTCTTTCTTACCGTCTACGTGAAATAGGTATTCATGGACAGGTTCACAACTGGTTGATGTCATTTGTATCTAATAGAATATCTTCGGTAAAGATCAAGTCATCTTTGTCGGCTCCATTTGATCACACTCATGGCGTTCCTCAAGGATCAGTACTGGGTCCGATTCTTTTTATTTTGTATATTCTTCCCATTAATTTGATTTTTAAAAAATACCCAAATATTCGTTATCACCTCTTTGCTGATGACTTACAAATTTATACTTTTTTTCCACCTGGTTCTGATATTGACATAATTCAACTTTCAATTGCTAACTGTATTAAAGATTTAATCTCTTGGTTTTCCTGTAATTCACTTTCATTAAATATTACTAAAACTGATAGCATTATACTTTCTAGATCTCTTTCTTCAATTACTCTCACTCATCCATTCCTTATCTCACTTCCTATCTCAAACACCATCACTACTCTAGGTTTTACTATAAATAATGTATTAGATTACTCAGTACATATATCAAACACTGTCCGCACTGCTAATTATTTCCTGTATAATATAGGCAAGGCTCGCTCTAAGCTAACATTTAATTTAACTAAATCATTATTACATTCATTAGTTTGTAGTCGACTTATATATTGTAATTCGCTTTTAATTAATATTCCGCAAAAATTGATGAAAAAATTCGATTCAATACAACGTAGAGCTGTTCGCATATTATTTAAGCTAAAGCGTAGTGATTTAACCATATCTATACATTCCATAATGGCGACTCTCGGGTGGTTGCAGTTTCGAGATTTATGCAAGTTTCGACTTCTATGCATTACTCACAAGGCTATATATATGGGAGTTCCGTCTTACCTATCGAAGGGACTCATAATTCGAACAACTACTCGTCCGAGTCGCAAATGTGAGCTGATGAAACTCTCTCTACCGCTTGTCTCATCTATGTATGCAGATGCTGCTTTCACGGTTGCTGCTCCGAAATACTGGAATAGTCTTCCCGATGAATTACGCACCATGTCATCATTTATGAGTTTTAAATGTCGACTACATACATATATGGTATCATTATAATGTCTTCTTTTTAAATTTATTATTATTTGCGTAACTATTTATTTGTTTTATTATTTCAACTTGACGCACATAAACGTCCATCGTTTTCTGAGTCAATAAACCTTTCTATTATTATTATTATTAACTTATTACGGATATAAAGATTGTTAAACATTTTAAACCTAAAATAATGTCTCAAGAGCATTATTCGACATTTTTTGATACATATAGACAAATAAATATTAAATATTATAAAAAACGTACATATGTACAAATAATTAGGATTATTTATAAAATATTGTGAAATATAAAATTTTTTAAATATGTGAATAATAAAAAAAATATGAATTTTTGTCAAATATGACAAACTTGCCATATATATGATAATTTATTTTTTTATTATACTATTAATGCTAATTTATCAAACATATATATATATATATATATATAAATATATATTTATGTATTTATGTTATAGTATTAACCACATAATTATATTAAAAATATGTGTTAAAAAAAATGAATTGAAAAAAAAATGCCAGAAATGGACATTTTTTTATAATATTTTAATAATATTTGTAGGTTATAAATATTATTTATTAATAAATGCATAACTTATTCTGCTGTTAATTTATTAGATGTTTATCAAACTTTATTTTATTATTTATATTATTTCACATGTTCATTTTCCTATCTATCAATGATAAACTTCTAGAACCTATTGCATCGATAATAACGGACTTTATAGGCTCACTTTGTGCGTTGATGTTTTCATGTTAAACTTAAACTATATTCATGGGCTGCAATAAATAGAATGTAAAAGTGGTACAATGTCAGCCAACGGACCTGGTATGGGTGTTTGCAATACCCTAGGACCAGATGTGGTTGTTTGAAACACCCTAGGACCAGGTGTGGGTGTTTGAAACACCCTAGATTAAGCTGATACCCCGATCACGTTAAACTGAAGAATTTGCGATGATTCTTAACTTTAATATCTGTATTTGATCTAAAGATTATACATAAGGTGTACGGCGATGCTGAACTGTGCCCATCACTGTCCACACCTACACTATTAATATTGTACCTAACAAGTACATTAGAAGATAAGACATTATACAAAGATAAGAAGAATTCTATAACGTTAAAGTAGAAATTGAATATTTCGATGTCATAAAATAATGTATTTTATTTCTATTTTCGATTATTTTTCTTTTATTTTTAAGGTTACTGTAAAATATTTTAATTTCTTTAATTTTTTAATTTCGTATTATTCTTTGTTTATTTCTATAACGTATGTTAGCAAATATTTATACTTTATACTTTCGATTATATTTTCGACAATGTATTTGCTTAAATAAATTTCAATCAATTAGAATATTATTTTATCTCAAATATTTAATTATGAATTGAATTTATTTATACGATATTATCTAGTCATTTAGTGTTTACACTAGTACACCTATTAAGACATTATTACACCTTTAACCGTATTCAGGTAAGTAGCAACTGATGAATCATGATAATTTGAAAATATTATTTAAAATATCAGCAAATATGGAATTTATTTGAATTTAAAACTAAATGATTCTGTGTTTATTTTTCTGTGGTTATTAATTATTTTATTAATTACACTGATCTCGCCAACATTCAGTCGCAACTAGCGTATTTAGTGAGTAATGCACTAGACAACACAGCACACTAATGTAGCACACGCGCTACCATGCCACCGATAACATACGACCTCTACATCCGATTTAGAGGTCACCAAACCGAAGTTCGATCACCGGAGTCGTATCTTTGAACTGGACAGTCTCGAAGGTCACGGCAAGGTCTGCTACGTCTACCTCGACACTAAACCTGGTACGTCGGCTGCTTACGCTACTCTAGTTATCTATTTATTGTGATGATGATGATGCTGGTGGAGATGATGATGATGGTGGTGGTGGTGATGGTGATGGTGAAGATGATATACATGTAATACTAGTAGTAGGTATACTATTCTTGAATGTGTCAATCAAACGAATACAATAAATAAAAATATATATTTATATTCTTATTTTATATATCAAATTGTAATCGATATTATTATAATCATGAGAGAGCTGTAAGGCCTAACATAAGATCGAAGGTGTGAACCATAATGAGCTCGTTCATATAATACAGGATTAGATTATTTTGCACAGTATACAGTGTACAGTGTACAGTTAATCACATTTTATATTAAATTTATAACATTTATAGAAAATCAAAAACTTTATTTCAGATTTATTCACTTATAAATTGACATATATATATATATATATTTATTTTATTTATGAAATAACAAATATAAATAAACAATAATTTTTTTACGGAAATAAGAATACAGAATATTTATTGTAAACCAATCCGTTATATTATTTATTTACACATGTACTACCCATTATAAAAATATATAATTGTGTTGAAATATGTGTACAGATAATTTTAATTACGACTTCTATATCCTAACTTACACTTTTCATACGCCACAAACTTCACTCAAGTTGCGACTCAATTAATTTACTAGTGTTTAGTTACATCAATCATTATATATATATATATAATCTATTTATAGATAAAATTAGGTGTATATAGAATAATATCACTGTAACAAACCCAACCCCCTAGTGTTTAGTTCTTAGAACACACGCGACAGTTGATTAAAGTAATAAACATCGTCACGTAGCATATATTCGCGTACTAATATCGAATCAAAATCACCGATGCCATTTTGTTAATTTATTAATAAAAGTGCTATATTTGTATATCTATCGTTAAACATTATACTTTTGCGTGCGTTACTTTATCGCGCATTATCTTATCCTCTTTCTTTATATCGATGACACATACCGCGCACATACACATACTAATATGCATAAACACATACATACACGCATACATGCGTGCATAGGTATTCCTGCGTTCAAGTCCGAGATCTGGTTCATAGACCGTTCTCTACGCTGGTTCCCTTTGGCTGACGGCTTCGTAGACTACTACAGACTGGCGGTGATGCATTTGGGTCTGCCTCAGTGGCAGTATAGGTTCACCGATGTAGGGCTGTCTCCTCAAACTATGGTTAGTCTACTGCGAGGTGGGGGTGGGGAAGTGGGGGGGCATCTGGGTCTGCCTCAGTGGCAGTATAGGTTCACCGATGTAGGGCTGTCTCCTCAAACTATGGTTAGTCTACTGCGAGGGGTGGGGTGGTGGGGTGGGGGGGCATCTGGGTCTGCCTCAGTGGCAGTATAGGTTCACCGATGTAGGGCTGTTTCCTCAAACTATGGTTAGTGTGCTGCGGAGGGGGGAGGCACCCTAAAATAGAGGACACCCTAAGCCAGGGGTCACCCTAAGCCAGGGGGCACCCTATGCCAGGGGGTACCCTAATCCTGGGGACACCCTAAAACAGGGGTCACCCTAAGCCAGGGGACACCCTACACTAGTTCGGTGTTAATAATCCACAGGTTTACAGGTCTTATATCAAATGTAAATCATTATAAATGATATCGCTATTTACGTTTACATTTAATTATTGTCTTATATATACGTATAATTATTATTTTTAATCAAAATTAAATTCCGTATTCGCAGTATTCATCATAACTAGTAGTTGGCATAACATTTCTATCTCTCAATCGGCAACGTACAGCGATCAGTAAATGTTGAATAAACTATAATAGATAGTGATAACATATTATAGATAATTAAGTGGAGGGACGCGTTCTTCTTAAGTCAGGTACGAAATTTACGCATTAAATTCAATTACACACATTTAATAATAGGTAATTTTTTTTTTCAATAGTTAATAATATATCATTGTATTATGAAATTATTTTTTTATTACATATCAATTCATTAAAATATTTATAATATATGTTTTATTTATCATTCATAAACAAAGATAAAATTAAAATTAATAATTTGTAGTATACAAAAATTATTACATTATAGCCTATTGTATTACCTACTTATATTGAAAATTTGAATTCATTATTTCTATTATTCAATGAGATATTGAATTTTGAGTGATAGTAATACATGAAAAACATTATTTTGTGTAAAAGGCATTTAAAGTTTATTACAATATAATTGTGAATTACCATTTATAAAATTATATTAAATACTTATATAATATAGAATACATAAAATATATGATATGAACAATACTATTTATATATATATAGTAAAATTGTATGTATTAATGTATATTATACGAATAATATATATGTATAATAAATATATTTTAATACACAAAAATAAGTAGAAATATAAATAATAGTATACTTATATTAAAATATATAAATTTTACATTATGAAGGATTATAAAATAATATATATATATATATGCATTATAATAAACATCGATTAGAAGTAAATAAATTATAGTATACTTATTATATAAAATATATAAATATTATTATATTCATTTTCTCGTAAATGCATTCAATTGGACAAAATTGATAAATTAATCACAAAATTATACAGCATCTATTTAACCGATTATTTATAATTATGACTGGTATTTTAAATTATTCATTAAATTAGTACTTCCTATAAATTACTCTGTTTATATACTTATATGACGATTTAAAGTAAACTTTATTGATCAAATGATAGATAAATATTTCATTATTTCATTTCGAACATAATAATTTGTAAATAATAATTCCGAAGAAGCTACTTAATATACTAAATACTGTTACTGATATTTTGTTAAACTTTATAATATATACTTCATATACAAATACATTTAGATACTGGTATCTACATACAACTTCCTGTTATAATAAATCAGTAAAAGTTATTTATAAATTTTCTGTTATATTATATGAATAATACAAATTTATATATATATATTATATATGTGTTTTATATAATTACTTTAATATTTACAAATGGATCGAAAATTAAAAAAATAATAATTTTTTAAATTCTTATAAAATTTAGAAATTTCAATAACAACAAAAATAATTTATGGTTTATTTAGAATAAAATGTATTTTAATTTAAAAGTATCATATAAATAAATGGTAGATTTCTATTTTATTACTTCTATAAACATAATTAGTAAATCTACTATTAATTATTATTATCTATTCCTATAAATTTTACAAAAATGTCTTATTTTTTTCAATAATAAAAAAATTCAAGAATTTGTTTTAAATAAATGTAAAATATAATCTTATATATTTAATTGTATGCATATATACATGCATATATATAAGTATACTTATTGTGAAAGTGAACATTTTTATATTAATTAATTAATTATGAAAAATTTGTATTTTAATGTCTCCTAAATAACGAATTTCAATTTTTAAATATTACTAATTTAATATTTCTAGAATTTTACTATACTTTTACAAATTTACAAAACTAATTTTACAAAAAATCCAAGAATTTATGTTAAATAAATGTAAAATATAATCTTATATATTTAATTGTATGCATATACTTATTGTGAAAGTGAACATTTTTATATAAATTAATTAATTATGAAAAAAATATATTTTAATGTCTCCTAAATACCAATTTTAATGTTTATATATTACTAATGTTTGTAATATTTCTAGGATTTTACTAGAATTGTGCCAATTAAAATGTTTTTTTTACATTTACCAATTTTGTTATCTTTATAATTCATAAATTTATAGTCCTATAATGTTCACTTTCCATAAATAACTGGAGTTGTCAATTGTATAAAGTATCATGTAATAGAATAAAAAGGAAATGTTTATAGTTATATAAGATTTACATGTTTATCGAGTTTGAATTATAATAGTTTTTATATGTTTTGATTATTTCACAATAATAATAATACAAATATTTACTAAATTTGTTAGTAATAATAATAATACAAATATGATGACTCATAACAACAATACTGTTACATCGACAGCAATGGTTCGAATTGTTTTGTCCCAAGCGTTTACACGAAAACTCAAAGATCGTAAGCCGAAGAAAGTATGCGTTGAACTTTCTCGAACCCGGAAAAATATTTAAACCTCGCAAAGATAATAGGTTACGATATTTACGACAACGAATAGAACTATATAATAATGATTACATTTGTAAACTGTTGCACATTCTTAAAGCCGGCCTCTCGCTTCAAGCTCGAATTCACTCGAATACCATAGTATTGCAAATATTTTGTATCTATAAAATATATTAACACAGCGAATATTAATCACAAATGTGGTCTCAGTTTAAATCTAGCTTACACGATATATCACTGTACATCACATTATATATTCGGTATTAGATTTATATATATATATATATATGTATTCTCCGTTCGAATGAAAACGCTAACTTCTCGTTTACTCAGAAAACTGGCATCTTCGGCTCTGACCGATAAGATATCGTCGGTGAAGCCTAGAAAGAATATAAACAGTGCAAAGTTAGCATGCCACTAGCACCACCCCAGGGGTTACCCTATGTTACGTCACTAATCTCCTCCTCCACCTCCTTCCGCAGGAATACAGCTAACAAAGTGAACAATAACAACTCGGCCTGCAACAAAAAGTGAACTCACCGCATTATTATTATTTATTTATAATTAATTATTATTAATACGATCACCGGAATCGATAAATAAACAACGCTAAAATATATATGATTTATTAGTAATGTAGTAAGTATTGCGTCGTTGATACGAATAACAATGTAACAGGGTGTAAGGAGTTGACTGTAGATATGATATGACCTAGACTATGGACATACTTCTGTGTAGTTATGCGGTGTGCTATGTGTACACACTAGGTGCGGAGTTTCATACAACGGGTATCGAGGTCAGTCGAACGTCGCAGTAATCGCGACTATTATATATTATAACTAGAGGTAGTGGGGGCGCCGTGAAATGGGCGTACAAGCATGCGACGCGTTGATAAGTGAAAGGGGGCTGAACGACGGGATGGTCTAGGTGGGGGGGACGTAAGTACTATGCGGTGGGTGATACTACAGGGCGAGGGTTAAACGGAGTGGTTGTGATGAATGCACACGTAGCTAAGATCGGTGAGGAAGTTATCGAACAGAAGCGACGAGAACACTAGGCTACGAGTGAACACCTCGCGATGGCTGTACACCTTCATGTCGGGTCTTTGGCGACCGGTTAGAGCTTCTATCTGGTCCTGACTCATCACGTGGATCTCTGTTGGGGTGGGCGGGGTGTTAGGGGGGGGGACCAATGCTATTATTGAATAGAAATCAGATATATATGTAAATCTGTAATATTAGGTAATAGAATGAGCTGTTTTAATACTGAATGACAATGATCTTATAAACGCGATACCCCGTTATTAATGCAGTTATTACTAAACTAGGTCATCTTAATGTTTACAAATAGATCTACAATTAATCTACCTGTACAACTACAACTATACTTTCATGTAGGCTCTGTTCTAATGCAAAACATATGTAGTCTACTAAAGGTTTTAGTAGATTACATGTGCGGCATGGCCTCAAATACGTATTTATAATTAGTGACTTGGTGTGTTTACATGATTAATCAGAGATGTTTTCGTATTTTATTGGTATTTTATTTAATACATTCGAAATATATTTAATTATTAATTAAATAGAATCAACATTTATAAAGAATTTCAATGAAGATAGTTAATTTATGAATGTGAAAAAAAGAATAGTTTTTTAATATCTATATTTAATATAGGAAATATTTTAGGTTTTAATAAGATAATGATAATAAAAAATAATAATTAAAAAATTGATAAAATAATAAAATTATAATGAAATATTTTGCTGTAAAGTAATACGGGAGAATGTAATTTATAAATATATCGAAGTAATTCGGGATTATTTTAAAGTTTTGTTAAATAACATAGTAATAATATTATTAATAAATATGTATAGGTAAATAGGTACTATTTGCATTTATCGATATAATAATATTAACAACTATTTGTAATAGATTAGAGAGGTAAATATAATGTTATGTATTTGAGATGAGATAAAGATCAAATTAATCTGGGATGACTTGTGAGGTAATTTTGGATTACTTTATGTAATAGTTAAATATAATTATAGTATTATTACTAAATTGTATAGGTTAATATGTAATCATGGTATATTTGATGTAATATATTTATTTATTTGTACATAATAATATCAGAGATATATGAGATATGCATATAATAAACATAAAATATACTCAAATATTATACAGTTAACAGTTAACATTAATTATATCTATTCTTAATTGCATGATTGTATATCATATGTTATTCAAAATGTTTTTATTCAAGATTTATTTTGGTTAATCGTATTTAAATAATAGAATTATGAAGATCAAACCACTGAGTACTGTCATTTAATGTATAAGAAGAATTTGTATTCATTACAAATAACTAAAATTAAACAAATGTTCATTCAGTACAAATAAAAGCAATATATTACATATGGTATTTACATTTAGAATCTTCTAGGATTACTTTTCTATAGAAAATACATGTGTATTATATTGATATTTATAAATGTAATTAATTAAATCATGTATTAAAGTTAGTATATTGATAATAGTATATCTAACTATAAATGTTTGTTAATAATTGTATTACTAAACATAATGATATTTAACTATTAAAGTCTTCCCAAATACTTATCTACTAATGCCTAATTCAATCGTAATTTCATCCCAGATTATCTTTATTCATATTTTATATTGTATTTTTTATATTGTAATTTTAATAAAATATTACATAAATATTTGTATTTGATTTTGTGCGAAAATAATATTTGTATTTGGTGTATATTTTAAAATGTATTCGACCCCATCCAGGGTAAACATTAAATCTATTACGCCTACCCACAGATATGAGATACAGATGACATCGGATGTGATGCATATTCACACATCAGTATCACCATGTGTTTAGTGCTGACAGCTTAGCACCTAGTTATAAGATGCAGGGGCCTGTAATCAATTATAGAGATCACTGTGTTTGTGTGTAATACTGAATGTGTACACATTTGTATGTAATACTACTGAATGTGTATACATTTGTATGTAATACTACTGAATGTGTACACATTTGTATGTAATACTACTGAATGTGTATACATTTGTATGTAATACTACTGAATGTGTACACATTTGTATGTAATACTACTGAATGTGTACACATTTGTATGTAATACTACTGAATGTGTATACATTTGTATGTAATACTACTGAATGTGTACACATTTGTATGTAATACTACTGAATGTGTACACATTTGTATGTAATACTACTGAATGTGTACACATTTGTATGTAATACTACTGAATGTGTATACATTTGTATGTAATACTACTGAATGTGTATACATTTGTATGTAATACTGTATGCATTAGTCATACACACATACTGTAGGCATTAGTGCAGGATCACTAATTCAGTGCATGTATATTTAATGGTCAATAACAACAGATATTATATATTACTTTGAAGGCCTTTAAGAGGACAACATTATATAACTATAAACTAGAAAACTATCAGAAAAAAACTACAACCTTTTAATAAATATTACTACTATTACTATTACTATTATTATTACATAATGTGTGTGCTGACTAACTAGTTTTGCTATTATTCATCTCACTATGGCAGTAATGCATACTGATGTTGAGGCAGGTGTTCGCCCGCTGCCTTTGTTTCTCGTAGTCCGGAAGTTTCCAGCAGTACTTCGACAGCTTGGAACTGATGTTCTGCAGTATCTGTAAGTAGAGGTCGCGACCTTAGAGAAGGGGCGCGGGGGGGAGGGGAATGTGGACCGCTGATACAAGAGGTCGTGACCTTAGAGAAGAGGCGCAGGGGTGGGGAATGTGGACCACTGATACAAGAGGTCGCGACCTTAGATAAGGGGGGTGGGGAGTACCAGATACATGGGGTTATAATCTACAGGGAAAGTGGTGGGAGTGGGGGTAGTGTTAATGCCACAGGACTAAGTAGATCAGCTATTGTATTAAGTAGAATGTTAAAATATAAATATATATATGTTTAAAATGATGATAATTTATTAAATTTAAATATTATTAAAATGAATATATATACAAAGAAAATAGAAACGGTGCTATAATTACCTGAAACATGGATTTCACGGAAGGTTGAAATACGAGGTTATGGTTCAGCAGGTAGGAGCGGAGTAGGGCTTGAGGGGAAGACGACAGCAACACAAACAGTCTCAGTATGGAGGTGTTCATCTGGAACGTGTTGTCACAGAAGTTCTCAAGCTTTATTAGGATCGCTTTCAGGAAACTACCTGTAACATTGGATCAGTGTGTGTGAGTGTGTATAGTATACACTAGTGTAAATGATGCCGAGCCGAGACTTTTGGTTTTTAATGCCGAGCCGACTTTCTTTTTCGGAAAAAAAGCGAGCCCTAGCTGAGCCGAGACTCTAACAAAATGAGCCCGAGTCGAGTTTAGACTTTAGGTAACTGAGACTGAGACTACATCATGCTTCAGATTTTATCATCATTTACTGCATCACTTGTACACACTGTGTGATACTTAGGTGTGTGGGTGTGTAGCTGAAGGCCATGTGTAATACTAATGTATGAGCATGATCACAATACTATCTGAGCTTTACAAATGAGTGAACGGTTAATAATAAAACCCCCATTAGATCTCTACAAACCCACTATATTAGACCTCTACAAACCCCCTATATTAGACCTATACAACTCACCTATATACCTCTATAACACCCCCCATATTATACCTCAACAACCCCCCACCCCTACACAGTATACCCCTTGACCTCTACAACCCACCTACAGTATACCCCTTGACCTCTACCATGACCTCTACGAACCGGTCAGACTGTTGACGTCGACGGCATCGCGAGACGCCGGCATCGGTGTAGAGTGAAGGTTACCGACGCCGCGCTGAAGGTCGCCGGCGAAGTCACCCGGTTCCGGGGTTTTAACTACCCTCGTACGAGTGTTGCGGCGAGGGGTAGCGCTGTCTTCGGGGGGGGTGGTAGGGGGGTGCAGCTGTACCGCGGGGGGTGGGGTTATGGGTTCGCTGAGAACGCACGGTTGACTCAGGTAATAGCTTTCGTCCTCGTCGTCGCCCGCTCCGCCCGAGTCGGTTGTCGTGTCGCCGGTCGGTGAACCGCGACCACGATTGATTCCGATGTCGGAAGAGGAGGATGAGGAGGCGGTGGAGACCGAACAGGGCAGACGTAGTTTAGCCAATCGCTGGTCGATGTTTTCGTCGTCGTCGTCGTCGTCTGAAGAATCCTTGAAGTAGAGTACGGCTGCACTCGCCCCTCCCGGCGACTTGACGGTGGTAGGCTGCGAAGGGGCAGGGGTTAAGGAGGTCGTCAACGTGTATTACGGTTAATAGAATGGGTCTGCGTACTATCTTCGAAGACGATTACGAATAAACGAACGCGCAGACAATTATTAACGTAATAATCCGTATTACGATTTAAAATATCCGGCGCAATTTAAATAAATATTTTACATTTTCAACATCAATACCAATATTCAATATCAATATTTCAAACACGTATATTTATATTTTACGCGCTACACTCTATACAGCAGCTTAGCCGCGTGAATAAGCCACTAGGTACCTTAGTGTCGGTGGTAGTGTTACCCTCGTCCCCCCCGGTAATGTTGCCCTCGTCCACCGTATCCCATTGGTCGAGGAAGCTCTTGAACTCTGACACAGCTGATACCTCCACTTCGTAGTCGTCTTCTGCTGCGGCGGAGACTTGCTCCTTTGGGTCCTCTTCGAATGTAGACTCGGCCGTTAGCTTGTTGTCTGTCATTGTTAAGTGAGTTTATTTGGATTTATTTTATAATATTATAATATTATTCGCTATTATTCGCTATTTAGAGAAAAACAAATTCTAATAAATGATTATTATTGATATAAACGTTGAAATATACACATTGGAGCTGAATGTTGCTCGATACAGAACTTAATATCACCCTCGTGCATGGCTAGGGTGGTCTAGCTAGGGCCGGTTGTTCTGAGAAACAAAATTCTCCTAGGATTATCTTAGAAAAATCCTTAGCTATCTCCGTAACGTTAAATATCGCCAAGATTATCGTAGTACAATTTATACTCTCGAAACGAGCGGCTAACTGGTCGTTACAAGTGGCGCCACCTAGCCGATGTAAACCTGCTGCGGTGGTGGTGGTGGTGGACAAGTTCACATCGCTGGTACAGTTGCCGCAGTACGGCGAGTTGTAGCTGTTCTTCCAGTCGGACACCTCCCTGTAGCAGTTGTCCACGATGTACTGGATACGACGTATGCCCTGAGCGTAGTCTAGTCTGGTTCTGTCGCTGTAGGGGCGGGGCGGGGGTGATGAGTCACTGATGATTATCGTAATGATGGTGGCGATGAATCATGAGTCACTGATGATTATAGTAATGATGGTGGCGATGAATCATGAGTCACTGATGATTATAGTAATGATGGTGGTGATGAATCATGAGTCACTGATGATTATAGTAATGATGGTGGTGATGAATCATGAGTCACTGATGATTATAGTAATGATGGTGGTGATGAATCATGAGTCACTGATGATTATAGTAATGATGGTGGTGATGAATCATGAGTCACTGATGATTATAGTAATGATGGTGGTGATGAATCATGAATCACTGATGATTATAGTAATGATGGTGGTGATGAATCATGAGTCACTGATGATTATAGTAATGATGGATGTGGTAGTGATGATGCGATAATGATGGTAGTGCTGATGACAGAGGTAATGATAATGATGGTGGAGGTGATGATAGAGGTAGTGATGATGGTGGAGGTGATGATGGTGGTGGAGGTGATGATGATGGTGGTGGTGATGATGATGGTGGTGATGGTGATGGAGGTGATGTTGATGGTAGTGATGGTGGTGATGGTAGTAATGGTGATGGTAGTGATGGTGGTGGTAGTAATGGTGATGGTAGTGATGGTGATGGTATTGATGGTGGTGATGGTGATGGAGGTAGTGATGGTGGTGGAGGTGATGTTGATGGTGCTAACATACAGTCCGAGTATCTAAGATTGATAAGCTTCGAGGCTGTGGTGTAGAACACATGGATGTCGGTGACACTGGGGATCTGACTCTGCATGATGTGCTGGCACTTGATCAGATACCTGGGGGGGTGGGGGGTGGGGGGGGTGTTATGTACACTACTGGCGGGTAGGGTACGCGGGGGTACCTAGAGCATCTCTACTACTAGGCTAAGCTATGGTACAGGTTCTGCCGCTATTGTACAATATTACTACTACTATACAAACCTGCAACCCAGACTAAGCTATGGACAGGTATACATCATCGATATAAAGGAAGTGGATAAGCAATTGACGCACGCAATGCATGTAAAAGATAGACACGTGAATGACACTTTTATCGATAAATTAATAAAATGGTATCAGTGATTTTGATTGGATATTAGTCATATTATATATGTCAAATATTAAAACAGTAGGCTTTTCGTCGAAATAGATTAAAGTGACTTCTATCTATATCAATGGATTTAAATTATAAATATCAATAAAATCAATAAAATAGTATTATAACTTCAATTTAAATACACAAAATCACGAGGAATGTTGATATTATGTATTTTGAATATATAATTTTATTTTTAGTATAGATAGTACATTAAAATTGGTAGTAATTATCAATATATATATGTATAAATAAATATTATTATAAATAAAAAGTAGTGGGCCAGATAGTGGGTTTCGACTGCAGCGCCCTAGCGGATAGTGCCATACACTACATTTAATTGCTTATCCACTTTCCTTATATCGATGGTATACATACAACACTACTACTACTACCACTAGCCTGTAGATCACACTGAACATGAAGTCCTCACAGCCCATCTTCACTAGCGTCTCAAACAGATTGATAGTAACCACAGACAGCTGTGTGTGTATGTATGTGTGTGTGTATATGTGTGTGTGTGTGTGTGTGTGTGAGTGTGTGTAAGTATTAGACTATAGTGTAGATATAGTATCATTACCTATGTAAATATATCATTCACCAAGTGAAATCTGAAACGGACAATTCACACATGACCATCTCTGATTTTGATGACAATTTGAGATAGTTTATTGTATAATACAATTTGAAACGTAAAAATAAAAATAGATATGTTTGAATATTTAGACAAAATTAAATACTTATTTTTTTTTTGAAATGACAATTTTTAATCATTAATAACTTTTGTGAACAAGCATATTTTTAATTAATTTGATATATTCATTTGATTTTATATAGTTTTTTTAATATTTTAAAATTAACTTTTTGAAATATATTAATATAATTTTTCATATAATAATAAATTATATACTTCTACAAATAATTAAATAAATTACAAATATATATAAAAATAAAAACATGTTGCAACATTATGATAATTTTGGAAAAATGCTATAAAATGAAATATTGAGCTCAAATATAAAAAATCTTTTTTTTATATAATATAAATTTTTTTTAGTTATTATTATTCTTTTAAATCTAATGAGATAGTTATAGAACTTATTAACCTATTAAGGATGGTTTGGTTTGCATTCTAAAATGGTATGCAAATCTGATGTTTGTAATAAGTATAGAAATATATAATTATATTATATATAAAGTAATTATGTATATCCATGCCGAGCAACTCAGGCTATGTTGTGTAATGTCGATCACGTGGTTACACATGTAAACTGCGGCCATTGTAGATTTGCATTTATTTGAATTTTTATAATTATTATATTTTAGATAATATATAACATCCGTATAAGCATAATATAAAATCTTATTGGCCGCTATTATAACCAATGATATAGATTCATAACCGATATCGTCTACCTCTAGTTGTAATCATTTATAACTTGAATTGCTTATCAAACGAGCCTACCAAATCTATAATAGTGAATATTAAATAGGGCGGGTTTTGTTGCATATTATGCAATGCAAAACCATAGTATATAAATCGTGTATATGATAAGACGATATATATAAACAATTGGCTGTGCCTTAGACCGGTTCGTTCGAATCAATTTTTAATTCTTCATATAAAATATAATACATATCTATATTTTAATATAATATGTATTAACAATTGTTATAAAAAAATAGTTACATTTGGTCACGAAGCATTTAAAGTTTGAAATATAATTTATATAAATTATTATTTTAAAATTTAATTTAAAATATTACATGTATAATAGTCATTCCACCATCTTATTATCTTTGATGTTTACATTTAAAATAAAAATATTTAAATGAATATTTAAAATTAATTATGTATTTGTATTATATTTAATGAATTAATATAATATATACCATTATTTATATTTATTATTAATATAATATCTATATTTCATTTTTATATCTACAAATTACCAATATTAATGTCTCCTAAAACTCGAGAAAATACACCATTTTACAAAGTATTTATTTCAAAATAATTAAAAAAAATAATAAATTTTTTTAAATTAATATATATAATTATACTTTACATAAATTTGAGTGATCATATTTTATTGAATTTTGGATATAAGTTAGATATTAATGTCATTTATTGAAATTAAATTAATTAAAATAAAAAATATGCACAAATATTTTGTATTTTACATTTAAAATAAAAATCCAAAAAAATTACAAAAAATGTTAATTTCAATTGTATAATTATTATATATAAATTATATATTTTAATTTTTTAAATTAAATAGTAATAATTTATTTATACCAAATTATACGATTTTTAGATATTTTTTTTTACTAAAATTGTTTTAAAAAATTCGGGCATCTAGATTGTTTTGATAAATATTTGGTATTTTCCTAGGATATATCCATAGTTGGCTTGAAAATATTTATTCAATTTGATAAAAATTGAACATTTGCTAACCCTGGTGCTTCCGTTGACCCTATCGATGAGCATGTCGAGTACGTTGACGTCGTCGTGTTTAGAGGTCAACACGAACAGCACAAAGATACTAATGAGGTTAGTGTGCGAGCTCTTACGTATGCACAGCTCTAGGTAGGCGGTGGTGGTGATCTTCTCCTCTAGGGTACGCTGCGGGGTGGGGGCGGGGCGGTTAGGGTACTATAGGGGGTTAGCACGCGCTCTCGGTGGAGAGGTGACAACGACGCGAAAGAAATGTGCACAGAGCGGGGGCAGCGAGGCGAGGGGATTACTGAACGGGGGGGTCCGGGGTTAGGGCGTAGTGGTGATGGAACGCTCGGTGCCGGGTGAACAACGCGATAGAAATGTGCAGTGGTGATTGGAGTTAGAGAAAGGAGGAAAGGGAGAGAGAGAGAGCGAGAGAAAGGAGGAAAGGGATAGAGAGAGCGAGAGAAAGGAGGAAAGGGATAGAGAGAGAGCGAGAGAAAGGAGGAAAGGGATAGAGCGAGAGAAAGCTTGAAGCCGTTAATCGGGTTACGCCACCTATATTCGCACGGCTAGGTTACGGGTGACCGAGTGCGTGACCAATAGGCAGCCTAACCAATAGGATGGCTGGCTGGTGTTAATGGGCGGGTGACCGAGAATTACCTATATTCACGCTGTAATACGGACACTAAATAAGTGGAGATAACAACATCAAGAGAAAAGTGCATTCACACGCAGAGAGAGAACTGCAACAGGTACCGTTACTACACTAGGTACCGTTGCAACACTACCACTACTACTACTGCTATAGCCACCTATATTCACGATGAAACGTTACGTCCGAAAAGAGGAACACAAAGAGAGGTACCGTTACTACACTAGGTACCGTTGCAACACTACCACTACTACTACTGCTATAGCCACCTATATTCACGAGGAAACATTACGTCCGAAAAGAGGAACACAAAGAGAGGTACCGTTACTACACTATGTACCGTTGCAACACTACAAGCGCTACGGAGGGAGACATGCATCACCTACCAGGAACAGACTCTCCAGCAACTCCTTGGGCAGCTTAACCAACGTCTGAGGATGTGTGTGAGGTGTACAGTCGATGTGTGTGTGTGTGTTAACTAACGAAGGGGTCAGTGACGCGTGACCCTACGTTAACTCACCTCTGTTTCCATGAGACTGGGTCCGATGATGCAGATGAGGAAGGAGTCGTGTATTATACGCATGAGTTCGACGCTGATCTTGATGGGAGCGGCCTGTGAGGGGAGTAGATGTGGGGGTGATATGGGGGTGATGTGGGGTTGAAGGGGGCGTAATCGGTGTGAGACTAGTCTGGTGAGACGAGGTGGGGTATGGGGTATAGTATATCGGGGGCCGGGGGGAGACCCGAAGTGGGGTGCAGAGTCGGGATTAGTTGGGAGGTTCGGCTTAGGGGGATGTAGTAGGGCTAACAGAGATGATATCGTTGATGTAGATGATGCCTTTAATGAAGGACACAAGATGAGGTATGTCCTCGTACTCTTCGACTACAAAGTTGTAGACGGGTTCCTTGAAGCGAACCCTGATGGGTAGGGAAGAATAGAGGGCACCCAGTCCAGCTGCGATCACCTAGGTTACGGGGGGGGGGGCGTGAAATAGGGTGGCTGGCGGGCTGGTCTAGGCGTTAAACCGGGCCGGTGGGTGAAATGGGTAGAGGAATAATATTTCGAATTAAAATTTTAGTAATTTTCAAGTTTATATATATATTATATATAATTAAATGATGTTATAGTTTGCAACTTATATACACTGTGTGTGTGATCGTGAACAACGTAGGCAATGTTATACGCTGACCATAGCTCCATAAAGGTGCTACCTACCGGGCAGAAGTCACTCTCCATGGCGATATATTCGACGTGGGGCAAGATGTGGGGGCTCTTCACAATAGCCATCAGGCAGCGCTGACATCGCTCCCCGAGGTCACTCTTACGGTAGATGTACTGCACGAGTATCGAGAGAACTTGGAATCTGGGTGTAGAGGTCGTTTAGCGTAGAGGTCGCTTAGCATAGAGGTCGTTTAGCGTAGAGGTCGTTTAGCTTAGAGGTGGCTTAGAGTAGAGGTCATTAGGAGTAGAGGTCAGTTAAGGTGTGATAGATGTATCAGGAAAGCAGGTCAATCAGTTGATATATCTATTATTAATATATAGAGCCATATATGGTTATAAGTGAAAACTTCATCTAAGTTCTTGGATGGGATGAAAGGACTCGACCAAATAAAAATAAAAATAACAACAATAACAATATATATTGCTTATGCACATGTCACGATACACAAATCAAACCTTTAGTATAGGTGTTACTTAGATAGATAGATTTTTATCTTTAAATAGAATCGATATAGTTTTGATAAAAAATCATATATATCTAAAAATAGGATTACAGAAAATAGTTGTACAACAGTTTAAACTGCAGTTTTTCTAATAAACAATGATTATTAATAATAATAATGAAGGCCTATAGGTAGAGCTACAGTGCGGGGCGTGACGGGGCTTACCAATAGTTAGGGCTACAGTAGGGCTAACTTATAAGTAGGGCTGCTTCTGATAGGCTTAGTGAACATCCATTTTAAGAGGTCCCTGTCCTTGACGATCATCTCGGTGAGGTGCTCCAGCATAGTGACGATGTAGTCGCCCAACAGGTCATTAGCGGTGCGGTAGTCTAACTGTAGGGGGCGCCCGTCGTGTTATCATAGACAATAGAAGATTAGCGATAGATTAGCGCACTCATTTAAAGATAAGCTCACGGTCGCGACGAATATTCACTTATTATACATCGCGCTGTATTCGTCGACTATTAAAGGTTAAATAATAATAATAATATATAGTTTATTGTAGGTAAACAACAAAATAAATAAACATAAATACGGAAGAAAAATAGATACGTATTGATACCGGAATCGACGCGGTACACAATTAACATTGGGTTTACATTTAATAACAAAACGCCGCCTCGGTTTATGTACGCGCCGAACGCGTAGATGCTTATACAGCATACACATATATACTAAGGCAATGTTTATATACACACATATAGGTACGGCAAAGATTTTCCAAAGTAAAGATATTGCACTCCCTATCTATCTCTAGTACCTTTAAAAATGTAAATTTAAAATGAATCCGAACATTAACACTAGATGGCGAAATAGTATATGACATATTATAACGTGTGATATTTCGATTAAGAAATTAAGAAATTACTATACATATAGAAAATTCTTATTATCTGACTAATACCGCTGGATGGCCATATCGAATTATTAGGTTACACAAATATACTAAGGCAATGTTTATACACAAGTATATACACGTATACGGTACACCCTGTTTGAACTATCGCCGACCGTAATAGATTTCCATTAATACGGATATAACGCCCTACCCTACCCTATAGCGCCCTACGTACTAACAGCTATGTATACTCGTGATATGCATATCTATAAGTACCCGGGCAATCTCCGAGAGGTACGCAGTATATTGCACTGGTATATAATAATAATGATATTCTAAAATAGTAGCGTAGACTTTTGGAGAGTTAAATAGAATATATATATATATTCCGAATAGAATAATTCTAATTGCAATTACGACAAATACGCGTGCTTACTAATTATTGACTCGCATACACATACTCATCGCATCTAGAAACAATACATTAGTTGATGATAAGAATAATATCAGAGAGGTCACAATATCAGCAGCATTAGGATCTCAGGGACATATCTTGAGGACAGGTAGCTAGAACACATTACAAGGAGAAACCACGACGACATATCTAGAGATCACGATACAAGGACATATCGGGAGAACATATCTGAAAGACATACTACGAGGACATATCTGAAGGACATACTAAGAGGACATATCGGTAGGACATACTAAGAGGACATACTACGAGGACATATCGGTAGGACATACTAAGAGGACATATCAGATGGACATACTATGAGGACATATCGGAAGGACATATCGGTAGGACATACTACGAGGACATATTGGTAGGACATACTAAGAGGACATATCGGTAGGACATACTACGAGGACATATCGGTAGGACATACTAAGAGGACATATCGGTAGGACATACTAAGAGGACATATCGGAAGGACATATCGGTATGACATACTAAGAGGACATATCGGTAGGACATACTACGAGGACATATCGGAAGGACATACTACGAGGACATATCGGAAGGACATACTACGAGGACATATCGGAAGGACATACTACGAGGACATACTAAGAGGACATATCGGAAGGACATACTAAGAGGACATACTACGAGGACATATTGGTAGGACATACTAATAGGACATATCGGTACGACATATCAGTAGGACATACTAAGAGGACATATCGGAAGGACATATCGAAAGGACATACTAAGAGGATATATCGGAAGGACATACTACGAGGACATATCACGCGTACCTCGTCGAGAAGGAGCGATATCTCGTGTAACACTCCGTATCTGATCTGCGTGAGACCGAGTCTGACGTACTGGCCGATGTACTGGCAGCAGTTCTTCAGGATGTTCGCGTAGAGGTCGTTCTGCTGACCGGGCAGCGAGTAGCGCATCGCCTTCTTACGCCAGATACGGCACTCCTGCATCAGGTTAACCATCTGATTGCTCATGTCGTCACTACACTGCTCGGTGGAGGAGGGAGGTGGCGTTAGTGGTGGCGGTGGCGGTAGTGGTGGTGGTGGTAGTAGTTAAGGTAGTAGTGGTGGTGGCGGTAGTTGTGTAAATTTGTAATTCTGTAAATTTTGCATTCCATATATATATATAAAGTTTATATTATAAACAAATATAAAATGTAATATTACAATCAAGGTTGATTTGGTTTTTACGGTTTTTTCAGTTTTATTGTTTTTTTAAAATTAACTTTTAAATTATAAGTTATAATATATGTTATAATTGCCTACATTATATGTTATATCAGGGAATGAGTAGGACATTCATCTAATTATATTTACATGCCTATATTCACAAGATACACTGATTAATAATCAGTAATTATGTGTTTAAAAATGTAATTATGCCAGCATTAGGCTGACTCTTCTAATTATGAATTGTTTAATTAGTTAATTTGAAAGATTGTCATGAAAGAATTAGAATTTGTATTTGTTTTTATTGGCAAAAACCGAAAAAACCATAAAAAGTGATAGAAACCATAAAAACCGATAAAAAACATAAAAATCAATAAAAACCAGGTTTTGTGGTTTTTACTACTACTACTACTACTACTACTACTACTACTACTACTACTACTACTACTACTACTACTACTACTACTACTACTACTACTACTACTACTACTACTACTACTACTACTACTACTACTACTACTACTACTACTACTACTACTACTACTACTACTACTACTACTACTACTACTACTACTACTACTACTACTACTACTACTACTACTACTACTACTACTACTACTACTACTACTACTACTACTACTACTACTACTACTACTACTACTACTACTACTACTACTACTACTACTACTACTACTACTACTACTACTACTACTACTACTACTACTACTACTACTACTACTACTACTAACATATGGACTGGAGAGCAGGGAGAACATCTGATCAACGCTGTGCAGTATCTCATTAACATCCTACGGGAGGGAGGGCGTGTGTAGTAGGGGGTTAGAGGTAGGGGTAGGGGGTGGAGAGAGGGCGTGTGTAGTAGGGGGTTAGGGGTAGGGGTAGGGGGTGGAGGGAGGGCGTGTGTAGCGGGGGGGTAGGGGGTGGGGAGGGCGTGTGTAGTAGGGGGGTAGTGCACACGAGAAAGGGGAGATACATTTTAATTTTGTACATATAAAATATATATATATATATTTTTATTTTTGAAAAAAAATCATAGAAATATTAATATTTCCTAGAATTAATATTTAAGTTATATTTAGTTTAATAATTTATTCTATTACGTAATACGGTGTACTAAATTTGTCGCGTCATTCGACTATAATTAAATAAAATAAAAAGTTGATTAATTATATTGATATCTACTCCTTATTAAGTGTCGTATCGTGTGCGTGTTAAATAGGTCTCCTCGACTCGGCGGATCACAATTATAAACGCAGATTTCAATTTAATATTTAGATCATTAAGAAAGCTCGGGAAGAAATTAATTTGTTAACATAATATATTGCAAGAGCCGGCAGCTTCTAACTACGCCTGCCACTTCGGTTAGGCTGGTAACGTCCAATCATCATCGACTACATACATCGGCAATGTTTACTATGTATAATTGCCATTCGGACAGAACACCTGTTATAGCCAGGATTCGAAAAAAATCGGATTTTTTTAAATAATCAAAAAAATCGGATTTTTTTGAATAAAATCTATTTATTTGATTTAAAAAATTTTTATTTGCAAATAATATTTAAATTGTAAAAAAATATAATAAATAGATGTTAAATTATTTATAAAAATTGAATAAATCATTTTTATACTGCTAAAAGACGAATAGGTATATTTAAATTTATAAAATTATATATAAATATTAATTATCTATAAAATTAAGTAGATATATAAATAAAATTTATTTAATAAATAGAATTATATTATAATAAAAATGTGATATTGTGTAATGACATTATACAATATATTATATGCAACATTAAATAATTATTATGTAATTACTAGTGTTTTATATTATACTGACTACTTTATTATCTAGAATTATATTCAAATAATTATACTAAAATTATTAATACAAAAAATCAAATAAAAGTTTTGATAATTATTTAAATAAATTACTTTATATTAAAATATTTGTATATAAATACAAGCTTTGCAGCTTTATTATTTTTTGAATGCACTAATATTTTTTGGATTATATATAGAAAAAAATAAAATTATATGTTTCTCCAATAATGTCTGTGATATACATAATTCTTATTTATTTAACATTATATATTTTTCCTTTGATGAATCATAATTTATGATATATATATGAGAATTATATATATATAATTCTCATTTATGTATATATTAATGATATAACATAGCATCCCATATCCATATAGAGATATAGAAGGCCATCATGAATATAATTATTATATTATAAAAATCATGATCTAATATTATATAATATACTTGAGAAATGTTGAATTAAATCAAAAAAAATATGATTTTTTTAGGCTGATTTAAATCATTTGAACCCTGGTTATAGCTAAGTTATTAGCTCTAACACTGTTGTTATAGCTAAGTTAGTAGAGCTAACACTGTTGTTATAGCTAAGTTATTAGCTCTAACACTGTTATATATATATATATATATATATATACGTTATTAGCTCTAACAATGTTGTTATAGCTAAGTTATTAGCTCCAACACTGTTGATATATATATATATACGTTATTAGCTCTAACAATGTTGTTATAGCCAACAGACAACGTAGTCAGTAGAGCCAATAGAATAAGCAGTCATAGCCAAGGGACTAATAGCCACTCTAGTTAATACACTATGAGTCATAGTCTATGAGTCATAGTCTATGAGTCATAGTCTATGACTATACGCTAGTACATACACAGCCAAAATTGTGAGAAGCAAATATATATCACACCCTATCTACGAGCAACGTAATTAATATTCAGACGTCCGGCCGCTTGTAGTGGTATCGAATGATCACTGAAATAGAGTTAGGCTTGCCGCAATGTTCGTACAACAATGTTTTCAACGCTCTCTATGTAAAGTACATGCAATCAAAGTAGCCTTTACTTACCTCATGGAAATGTATAGCGTTTAACACCAACATATCCTATTGATTTGTTATACATTAGTAATGAACGCTTGGTTTTCGTCGTATACATAATAATTAAAAATAAATTATTTTACATGTCAAAATTGTAGTTCGATACGACTTTACACGCATATAAACAACGCATTTATCGTATAATACACCCGATATAGGTGGCGCTGTTCGTGTTTTGTGTATGAAGTAGAATTACACGATATCGTATGCGTTATATCTTTCCTTAGAAAAATATTTCATAGTACTATTAGTAATAGTACTATTATAGTACTATTATAACTATAGCATTACTTAATATACGTTATTACTTACTATAGTGGAGTCGCTATTGCCGTGACTAAAGCTAACACCAGTAGAGTGATTAACACCGTCACTAACACCACTGGCGCCGCCTATAGTAGCGCCGTGACTAGTAGCGCCGCCTACAGTAGAACTGTGACACTAGAACCGTGACTAGTGATGCCGCCTATAGTAGAACCGTGACACTAGTAGCGCCACCTATACACACTGACCTTGGATAGGACGGTGATGACATTCCTGTCTGAGGTGTAGGCGGTGTCGTGGACGCGATGCATCAGCTTCAGGGTGTAGCGCCAGTGTTTGGTGAACAGGGCTTCGCATTGCCCCTTATCCGTGGGGTGGATGAGTGGGGGGTGCCGGCCACCTGCCATGCTGTCTGAGAGTGGGTCGGGTAGGGGGGTAGGGTAACGATTACGTTCGGTAAACAATTACGATATGGACTAAATGGAAAATAAATAATAGTACATTTTTTGATGACGAATTATGAAAAATATATATTCAATTCGTTTGAAAATTTAAAAATTCATATTTTAAAAATAAGTTTGATTCAATTTGATTCAAAATATAACTCTATATATATATAACATAACTGGAATAGTTAGAAATTAATTCAAAATTATAAAATATTAATTTAATATAAATAGGAATTTGTTAGAAATAAATGTGATCTTAGAAGGTGAAAGGAAGTTTTGAAGTTAGGAAAATATTCATAGAAATATTTTAAAATATGTATCTACATTTTAAAATATATATTTTTCTATATTTGAAAAAAAAATCTTATCTTTATTTTGATACATGTATCACTGTACCCTTAACTCAGAAAATAAGCATGTTTAAATAGTAGATCAATAATAGCAATAATTTATATATTGTAGATTATTTAATTAATATAAGATCGTTTTTAGAATTTCATACTGTATTATTGATTAAATAAATATCCATATGCATCCTATATATATATATTTTCTATATTCATATATATTTTAAATATTTGTTATCTATTATTACTTATATACATATTACATATTATGTAATATTATAAATTATATATATATATATATATATATATATGTTATTTTATTTTGTGGAATCCTTTCGTCCCATCTAGGAACTTAGATGAAGTTTTCACTTATAACCATATATGGCTCTAATGTCCCTTCGAAGCTGCTCTCGTGTTAAGGCATCCATCGTTTTAACGAGAGCCGATCATTTATTTATACACAATCATATAAGATCAATTCTAAATAATATTTTAAGACCCATTTTATAAAATTAATTAATGGTTCGGACGAGGCTCGAAACCGTGTCCTACTGCTTGTGTGTCTGACGCTAAGGCAGCCACAGGGGCATTTTTATATATAATATATATATATATATTATATAGATATATATAAACATTTTCCAAATATTATATAAATACAATAGTTTTTAATGTAATATTTTATTATATTATAAAAAATTAATCATTATTAATTATCATAATTATATTGTAAATATTTAAAATCAATTAACTCTGAAAAATTATGTTTTGTATAATCACTGATTAAATATGAATACTTTATTAATAATGCTCTAAATTAATTGAAATTGTCAGTAAATAAATATTATATAATTACTTATCATGGAAGTTTTTATTCTATTAAATATTCAATATAGTTTTTATTCTATTCAATATGTAATATAGTTTAATTAATTCATTCTTTGATATTTTATTTTAATAATAATTACAATTTATTATTAATACTATCTTATTGATTAAGGGCAGGGGTAACCTTGCAGGCGTTTACATGTAAAAGATAGGGAAAAATAGCTATTTTTAAAGAGGTAATAACTTTTTTATTTATTATTATATTTTTCTAATTTTTTTATTAATTATCTAGATAACATTCATCTATAGTTATATTGGTACATAATATATATATATATATATATATATATATATATATCAATATATACCCCAATTGGGAATCTGATTTTTTGCATCCATTTCAAACAAGGTTAAATTCAATTACTATTAGAAAAAATGGATTATGGTCAAAAGCTTCTCGATTGATGCGCAATTTGAACTTGCGCAAAATTGTTTATTCGAATTAATGATTTACATTATGATTAGTGTATGTCTATTTATAGACTATCATACTGAGAGTTCAAGTTAATAATGCGTGTAGCCTACACGATGTAGGGCGTATGTAATATCATATTAATATATAACCATACAGTATTATGATATGTATGTATATATAAAACACGAATTCACTACTCGGTGAATAATGTAATGAGAAATATAACGCCAACAGCGAAATGTATAATTGAACTCTCGGTTTTACGCGTGACTTATTGGGGGCCGATGTCAGTATTCAGCTATCGTATCCACAAGTATATATCTATTTATTTAATATTATTTAATAATAGAATAAATATATATTTTAAATGTTGAAAATTTAAATGGTATTCAGTTTATTCGATGAATTTTTAGATTTTTGTTAAAAACACACGTATTTTCTCTTTGAAATTAAACTTCTCCACGTTGTATTTTTATATACTGGGGTACAAAATCGTAGGAATCATGGGATGGTAAGGACAGTAGGCAAACATTAAATAACTATAAATAACAAAGTTCACGCATCGCGCTCACTTCGGATGCAGCTAACAAATAGAGAAGAGTAAAACTAAATAAATCAAACAACCCAAAAATATCAATCTGCCAATAGGCTGGTATTCGTATGTGTATATATCATATATATATATATATATATATATATATATATATATATATATATATATTAATAAGAATGGTTTATACGCATATTTTTCTAAAGTAATTATTCCATAAATACATGTTAAACATGATGTTTCTCATTGATTTTATTTTCGTGTGCACATTGAATTCATGCGACATGCGTGTGAACTTTGTTATTTATAAAAAAATTTATAGATATTTAATTTTTGCCTACCGTCCGTATTACTCGACTCATGTATAATATATATATATATATATATATATATATATACAGTCACTGTAACACTGTTACACTGCAACAGTGATGGGCTGGATCGGCGATTGATCGGCGATCCGAATCAAGATCGGGATCGGGAAATTGATCGCATAAGAGAATAAATAGAGGATCGGGATCGCCGATCCAGGAAAAAAAAAGGATCGGTGCCCATCACTGTGTATATATATTTAATTATTAAATATAATTACCTTCTTTATGTGTGTAAATAAATCCAAAAGGATCTAATATTTTGAGTTTAGAAAAATTAAACATTTAAGCAATACTTAGGTGAAACAATTCAAATATGGTATGTTTAGAAAAAATGTTTACCTAGTAATTAAAATCATCATAGTAACAATATTATCCTAGGCAACTAAAAAAAATCTAAAAATTTATGGAAAATTTAATAAATGTATGGAATAATATTTCCAATAAATTAATTAATAGAACTTGAACCTTCCATTTTTCGTATGATCCAACTCATTGTTTAAAATATATTTAGTTTAAATTTAATCAAATAAAACAATAAAATAAGAATAAAACCGATAGTATTATTTTGTAAACATCCGAAAGAAGTTTATTAATTTAATTTTAGTGATAAGATAAATAGTTATATGTTATCCAAAAAATAAATATAATATATTACATATAATTAAACTTTTAGTATAAATACATTAGATTTAAAATCAGCATTTATTATTAAGTAAATATTATATTAGAGTTAAACCCCAAGGAATAGCTATACTTATTTATAGCTTCCCTATTTTTAATATCCGTTTTTATCTTTGAATAGCCAATGGTAAAATGTTCTAATTTTAAACATTTATATTTATGATAGTTGTTCATTTTAAAATAGTATTAATATTTAATAAATTATAGGTTGGTTTAATTATTATCATTAATTATTATAATTATATATATATATATATTTATATATAATATCTATAAATATATATATTTAAAATTCTTAAAATTCTGGCATAAATGTTTGTAACTTTTATAATAAAAAAAAGTTATTCCTAACTGGCGGTAGTGTTACAAAAATGAATGATTAAGGAAGATTATTTTATAGAATAGAAATATGCTATATGTATGAGATCGATAATAAACTATCAAATTTATGGCATACATTATTTATGTAGCATGTAGAAATGTCATCAGATTTAAAATAAATTTAAATACTCATTTAAATAAGTTTCCATGAACATTATTATTTAATTATATATTGAAATACATTTATTAATTATTTAATTTAATTATTAAATTAATTATTAATATTATAATAATATATAATGTTATATTACACAATATATGTAAGCATAGATCTATATGATATAGATTTATGCTTACATATATTGTGTAATATAACATTAAATATTATGAGTAATATTATAAGTTATAACATATAATAATTATATGTTATAACTTATAATATTAATCGAGATATAGTAGTGTTGTTATAACTTATAATATTAATCTTATAATATATAACTTAAATATTATTATTATAATAATTATAATAATAATACCAATATTAAACAATACTATTCTGGGATTGAACGTAAGCAGCAGGGATGGGGTACGTTGTCCGCACATTGAAAAATGAAATATCCGCACATGGAACGCCCGCAATAATAAAACCCACAACCATATGATTAATCATAATTCGATGAATGTCGAAATGCAGCTCGGCCCAAAAATCCTTTAAGGGCGGGTGGGTGTGGGGGTGGGAGGTCGGGGTAGTCGTGTTTTTACTATTTTTACCATTTACTCTTCGTATTAATTATATCTATATATAGATCAGATCTCGTATCCTCGATACACACATACGACTTGCAACCTAACCACAACCGTAACAATATACTTTTATAGGCTCACTCGAGAAGTAATGCAGCTAAAAAAACCACCAACAATTAAAACTTAACCCAACTTAACCACAACAGTGTAAATATACTTTTATAGGTTAACTCTGGAAGTAATGCAGCTAAAAAAAACACCAACGATTAAAACTTACCCAACTTAACCACAACATTGACAATATACTTTTATAGGCTCACTCGAGAAGTAATGCAGCTAAAAAAACCACCAACAATTAAAACTTAACCCAATTTAACCACAACAGTGTAAATATACATTTATAGGTTAACTCGGGAAGTAATGCAGCTAAAAAAACCACCAAAAATTAAAACTTAACCCAACTTAACCACAACATTGACAATATACTTTTATAGGTTAACTCGGGAAGTAATGCAGCTAAAAAAACCACCAACAATTAAAACTTAACCCAACTTAACCACAACAGTGTAAATATACTTTTATAGGTCAACTCAGGAAGTAATGCAGCTAATGTATATACATAGCTCACGTATACACACCCCGTTGTTTGTATACACGCCTGCATACACATGCATATGTCTCTATACATATATATCTGTATCCCAACACGATACCACGTAGGTATTCTTACATCAGCATATAGCGTATGCCCATATATATATATACATATACGAATATCTCTACCAAGCTGGGTTTATTCCACACATTGTTATTGTCGACTAATTAACACACGCGTCTCTGGAATGTGAGCGCACGCAATACCGCATTTGTAGTATTACGGGCGTTGCATGTGCGGATATTTCATTTTAATGTGCGGATTCCGTCCAGCTACCAGCAGCAGAGGCGCCAAATATACATGAATAATAGTGTATCGATACCAGAGCGCGCGCTTTCGAAGTTGAGACGACTGCCTCTAGATATACTATATCATATAGGTGTGTCATAACTAAGTTACAGTTAAATCATTATATAAATGGTTTGATATAAATACAAGTAGTATACTTTTATATATACATATATATATATATATATATATATATATATATATATATATATATATATTATATATATATATATATATATATACAATAAAACCTCTCTATAAGAAACCTCTTTATAATAAAAACCTCTTTATAAGAACATTTTTCGCACATTGAATTCAACCTTTTCCACATTAAAAAACCTCTTTATAAGAAAATCTTATAAGAAAAATATAAGAAAAACCTCTTTATAAGAAACTTATTGTATACAAAATAAATATATATAAATAGAAGTATTGTATATTGATAACAATTATAGAAATTAATTATTATATAAGATATTTTTTTTTCTTACAAATATTATATTACATAAATAGCTCGAAATGAATTAAAATTAATTAATAATTGTTATTGTATATACATAAATTTATTAAAATTAATTAATAAATGTTATTATATCCTTAAAATGTATTGATGATACAATTTATTATATTATACAATTAATTGTTAAATAATAGATTATTATAATATTCATTATATTATATTCATCAATGATGATTCATAATTTATAATTTCTAATGTAAATCCCTCCAGGGTAAATCTAATAAAATTTCATTATGTATTAACATGTCTAAGCCAAAACAATACAGTATACATTTAAAACCGTATACAAAATAAATATACTATATATATAACCTATAGATTATATAATGCATTTTCAATTATATATAATTCTTAAAATCATTGGAAAAGTAAAAACCTCTTTATAAGAAAACCTTCATATATATATATACATACATACTTTATATACACATGCATACACATATATATATAGTTATATATATATATATATATATATTATATATATTTATATATTTATGTGTGTGTATATATGTATGTCTCTATTTATTTATATATATATATATACTTTACACACACACATACTTATACATATACATATACACTTTACATATACCGCCCATATCTAGAGGCGGGCGTCTAAACTCCGAAAGCGCGCGCACACCGATATAGAATACAATATTAGTCATGGTCCATTACTCATGGTCCATGAGTCATGGATATTTGGAGCCTCTGCTGCGTAGAAACCTTCTGGGATCAGCGGAACTTTACGATCAACGAACAGATTCAACGGACATCGATTTCCGTAAAGTTAATCTGATATGCTATACTATCAAAATCGATGTCCGTCGATCATTAAGTTCACTTGATTGTATTGTATTATATGTACAGATGTCCGTCGATCGTAACGTTAATCTTATATGCTAAAATACAATAAATCAAGTGAATTTAATGATCGATGGACATAGAAATCGATGTCCGTCGAATTTGTCCGTTGATCGTAAAGTTCATTTGATCCCTATTCTGATAATTATCAAATATTTTCTGAAAGAAAGATATGACACTATGAATTGGTGTTAAAATAATGATTGCCCCACCTGTACTGATAACTATTTATTTTAATTCTATTTTTAGTTTATACGTGTTTACATATAAATTTAATAAACATATTATTATTATAAATGAAAAGTTTTGTATTTTTTTGTATTTTTGAATTCAATAAATATTTAATTTATAGTGTTTGTTTTAAGAATATAACATTATTTTTTAATTAGAATCATTTTCTTAAAATATACAGCTATATTCGATACATATAATAAATCAATAGATCCATTTATAATATAAAATTATACACATTTTGTAACATTCTAAATTTGTATGTAGCAATATTTTGAAAATTCGCTATTGAAATTATGTAAAACGATAGTATTGCCAACTATATTTCAAACTATTCAGCATTACAATTTGTTTTACGTAAATAGATTCAAGTGACATATCTTTGCTTTATAAAATCATTGCAATAGTATTCATGGAGAATATTAAATATGACCCCCGTTTGTTTTGATTTAATTTTTTTATATGTATCACTATGTAATTTAAAATTATAATAACAATTAATTTATATATATATATATACTAATAATTTTTAATTCTTTCTATTAGTTTATTGCGTATACTAGATTGTCAAATATCGAAATGACTATTTAAAATTTGACTTTATAAATCGTAATAAAAACAAACAAGGCCATATTCGATATAGACCCCTCATCAAAATAATTATTATAAATATTATTATAATACCAAGATATATAGTAACCGACTATATTTAATAATAGTTAATTTTAATATAGAGTATGAATATCTACATATGTATGGTGTGTAAAACGCATTTTTATATTTTATTATTAATGAGTATAAAAAGTATAAACGAGTACAAATTTTAATTTTTTTTTTAATTTTTTCTTTTACTAAAATAATAATTTGATATCGACTATAGTTGAACTATGTGAATTATTGTATTTAGTTGTATGTATTCATCACGTACAAAGTTTTTATAATAGCATAACCTATTGAATTAATAAATATGATAACATTTATTATATATTTATAATTATATCTTTGAAAAATACGCATAACATTAGTATTTTGTGATGAACCGAACGTAATATATATTATAATTAATAAAATTGCCGAATCTGAATATAATATGCATATTATTTTATTTCATTAATATCGAACGTGTTAAAAAGTAATATGTTAATGTCCCCAAATTTATATGTTTATCAAGTAATAGAAAAATAATATCTTTAATTTTACTATTATTCGTAATAATGTATTCTTACTCCATTTAAATAATAGTGTAAATACGCCGCCGCCGATATATAATGGTATTATTTATATTTATTATAATAATTTTGTTTGTTTACTGTTTCGTGTTCTAGTTTTTAATAGTAATATACTTTTTCTCCTATAGGGCTTCTCAATAATATAACATATTTTCTGTTTTTATCGCCAGTGAAATATTATATTATTTAAGTAAATCAGTCCATGATATCACCGCATCATGTAACATAAACAACTTTATAACAACTAAATATTTTAACTATATTATTTACTAATCAACGAATTAAGTTTGAATTTAAAAAATTGTACCAATATCTTGGAAGCAGTATTTTCACTAGAAATTGCATTTCTATAGAATAATAGTAGACGTTTCATGTGATACCTATCTCTATTCACACTGTTTAATATGTCACACTCATTGTGTATGTGATGTGCTATACCACATTATGGAATGTGACTTGTGTAATGTTTAGCGTTATAATAACACTGTTATTAGATCACAAAATCATAACAAATGTTCAGAGAATCGAACATCATTTAGAATTTCAATATTGACTCCAAAGTTAAAAGAGTGAAAACGCTAACTATCTGTTATAAATACTATTATACCCTATTAGTGTACTGCTGTATTCAACAAAATTAATGAATTTATAATAATTTGATGAATATATTGATAATTTAAAAATAAAATTTACGACCCACTAAGAATAGTTTAACAGTTAATTAAATTGCAATACTTGATGAGAGACCAACACAGATGTACTTGTATTGGACAGATGTTTAGCACTAATTGTTGTATCATCTGTCATTTTAGTACTTTCTTAAGATTCCTCACTTATAATCAACCCCCTCATTTATTATTGATGTATATTATATTATTATATATATATATATATATATATATATATATATATATATATATATATATATATATACACAGGCCAAAACATAGAAAATAAGCTATATTATTGTGAAGCCCTTTAGAAGGAAAATAATATTAATATTATAAATTATAAAAGAAACAGAAAACAAACAAAATTCTTCTAATAAATATTATTATTATTATTATCATATATATATATATATTAGATTTATAATATTATACATATATATTATATTTATATTATTATACATATATATATATTAAATTTATATTATTATACATATATATATATTAGATTTATATTATTATACATATATATATTAGATTTATATTAGTATATATATATATATATATTAGAATTATATTAGAATTATATTAGTATATATATATTAGATTTATATTAGATTTATATTAGTATACAATGTATACTACACATATATATATATATTAGATTTATATTAGTATACATATAACATTAATGTTAAGCTCACACCTGACCTCTGCACTTACTCTGCAGATGACTTCGGAATCTGCGATCCCCGTAAAGGTTGCACTACGGTGTAGACCTCTGCCTTCAGATAGCGCCTCCAGTAACTGCATCACCTTCATCGACAACACACCTCAGGTCTAGACCATCGCTATGTATGTGTTGAACGTGTGTCTCAATTACACGATAATCTAATATAATATAATCTAATCTAATCTAATATAATCTAATCTAATCTAATATAATATAATCTAATATAATCTAATCTAATATAATCTAATCTAATATAATATAATATAATCTAATATAATCTAATCTAATATAATATAATCTAATATAATATAATATAATATAATATGATATAATATAATATAATATAATATAATCTAATCTAATATAATCCAATATAATATAATCTAATATAATATAATATGATATAATATAATCTAATATAATCTAATATAATCTAATATAATCTAATCTAATATAATATAATCTAATATAATATAATATAATATAATATGATATAATATAATATAATATAATATAATCTAATATAATCTAATCTAATCTAATCTAATATAATCTAATATAATATAATATGATATAATATAATCTAATCTAATCCAATATAATATAATCTAATATAATATAATCTAATATAATATAATATGATATAATATAATCTAATCTAATCCAATATAATATAATCTAATATAATATAATATAATATGATATAATATAATCTAATATAATCTAATATAATCTAATATAATCTAATCTAATATAATATAATCTAATATAATATAATATAATATAATATGATATAATATAATCTAATCTAATCAAATATAATATAATCTAATATAATCTAATATAATCTAATATAATATAATATGATATAATATAATCTAATCTAATCCAATATAATATAATCTAATATAATATAATATAATATAATATGAAATAATATAATCTAATCTAATCCAATATAATATAATCTAATATAATCTAATCTAATATAATCTAATATAATATAATATAATATAATATGATATAATATAATCTAATCTAATCCAATATAATATAATCTAATCTAATATAATATAATATAATATAATATAATATGAATGAATGAATGAATGAAGTATATAGATAAAGTCTAAGGAGACTCAATGAAAGCTGAACGTTTTATTGATTTGATACTTCCTTATACTATGTGTAATGCCATATATCATCATTCATTCGGATACAAATAAAACAATACAATAATAATCTAATATAATCTAATCTAATAGAATATAATATAATAGAATATAATATATTATATTATAATATTATATAATATAATATAATATAATACATAGATACAATGTAACTATTTACATTAGAAGGTATATTATAGTTATAAGTGAATACCAGATCTAAGTTCCTGGATGGGATGAAAGGTCTCCACCAAAAACAACATCGTAAATATACAATGCATGTATCTAATATCTAAACAAATTTCGTATAACGCAATATCTAAATGACAACATCTAAACATCAATAAGAAAATCAATACCTAATTAGATAACAGTAGATATATATAACCATGACGATCACTATTAACAACAACACCACCTCCGATTGCAGATTTTGATCGGTGAGAAATCGTTCACTTACGATTATGCGTTTCCGCCCAACTGTAAACAATTTGAAATCTACGAACAAGCCATACTGCCACTAGTCGAATGTATCTTCAAAGGTAACCGACGCGCACTCCATTACAACAGGGCCACCCAGTCGTTCTGAGATAGTTAAGGATTGTCCTATGCTAACTATTGTCCTAGGACAATCCTTAGCTATCTTCGTAATGTTAAATATTGTCATAGGATATTATTTATGTTATCAGAACAACTCACCCCAGTACTACTACCAGTACTACCACCAGAAGTAACATCAGTACTACCTCCAGTAATACCTCCAGTAATAACATCAGTACTACCACCAGTAATACCTCCAGTACTACCACCACAAGCCTAACACAGAATATACGTGATAGTAACGATTATTTATTAGAAGTTTTTGTTTATAATAAAATAAATATAAATACTCCATTGCTTACGGATTAAAAATAAGACAAATATCTTCTATCGTTATCGCTCAGTAATACTCGGTCAGTATATATATATATATATATATATATATATATATATATATATATATATCAGTGTTCATTCTAGGTTTCAGGTCAGCTAACACAAAGATTATTATACGGCATTTAAATATATTTTACTAAGGAAAATATAGGATGACATATATGGGTAATTTCGCCATCTATTTATAAATTCATTTATGATAAATGATCATTTTATAAATATTCATTAGAAAACTATCATTTATTGAATAATAAATTTGGGTAACCGGGTATATCTAAAATGAACACTGATATATATATACATATATAGTATTTAGAATATAGTAACATAATCAAGGGTGTATACAACTAACTTACCCCGCGACCTCTATACCAAACGACCTCTGCCGACAGGCTACAACGCCACCGTTCTGGCGTACGGTCAAACCGGATCGGGTAAGACGCACACGATGGGCGGAGGTTGGGGTGACCTTGAGACCATGAAGAGTGACCCTGACCTCGTAGGGGTCATTCCTCGCGTGGTGAACGCTATATACGAAGGCATCGAGAAGAGCACCGACTACAAGTATACGTGTCGCATCAGCTATATGGAGGTTTAGCACCCCTATGACCTACGACCTTTAATATCCACCTCCCCTCTGACTAGTAACCCCCTCGGCGACCTTAATATCCCTCTCCCACCTCTATTATACACCTCTGACCTCAAATAGCCCCTCGGACCTCTAATATTCCCCCTTCCACCTCTAATATCTCCCTCCGACCTCTAATATCCACGCGCCCCTCCAGATCTACAAGGAGACGCTGATTGACCTATTGACCCCGCGTAATCAACAAAGCTCTGAAGGCGTACAGATACGCGAGGACATCAATGGACCCAAGGTTAACCCCCCCTCCGCCATCTATGTTCCCTTCATTACACTCGCAAGTTGGGCTCATTCATTCACTAACATTATAAAAGTATTATATTTATTCACGAATAATACTATAATCCCAATTTATCTAAGAAATCTATGCTAACTTAATAACTATTATTATTATTATATCATTACGTATAATACATCACAGATATAGTTAACAACTGCATTCTAAGCTGACCGCATCCGATGGTAATGAAGTATGAGTGCTTGTGTGACACTTTGACACTAATTGTGACACTTTGACACTAATCGTTCATTAACACATGTTAACACATATTTACATGTAATATTTAAATAAACACGTGTCATGCATGCACATACAATAAATAACATAAATTAAATAAATATAATATTTTTAACTATTATATAATCGAATTAGCAATTCAAATTAAATTAAATATCTCTATAAAAACTATCTACAGTATTATATAATCGAATTAGCGTTTATAGTATTTTTAATATAGCCACGCCTATAGCCAAGCCTATAGTCCCACCTCTTGTGAATTCGCCGGCTATAGTGCAGATCCCCCTATATATATATATATATGTGTGGGGCGATGACAACAGACAATATGCTATAGATTATTGTAGTCCTTTAGGATGAAAAAGCATATTAATATTATAACACTAGAAAAATGAAACAGAAACAAACAATTCTAATAAATATTATTATATATAGTGATATATATATCAGGGTTTATTGAGTTTTTTCAACTGGGTTTTTTCGTGGTTTTTTCAGTATAATTATAAATAAATATATTTTCATAACAATAATTATTATTTTGATATTAAATTGTTACTTATTTTATTTACCTAAATAATTTGCAAAATTAATCAGGAAGTATTTCAAAATCCTTGTTAAAATAAAAAAATCTTATAATTATATTAATATATGTATATATAAAATATTTAATAAAATGAATAATCTTTTAATAAGAGTTTTTATAAATATTATTTATATATATTTTGTTTTATACAATATAAGTTTGAAGATAGAAGATTATTTAATTAATAACATTTATCATAATAGAACAACATATTTTTTTTATTATTAATTATATGATAATATTATCAATAAGCTATTATTAATAATTTAATAAATTAAATTTATTATTATAATAGTTTCTCTTTGATGATTTCAATTTAAAAAAAAATAATCTTTGATTTTTATTAAGCCCCTGTCACACTGAAAAAGTAGGTTGATTTTTCACTGATATCATACCGATTTTTAACAGATTTTCTCTCTCTCTGTGTGACACCCCTACCAATATATCGCCTATATATCACCGATATCGTGACGATATCGCTATTCATCATTTGGAGATATCTAATATTAGTATCTAAATATTTAACGATTTCTAGACAATTTCATTAAAAAATCAGCCAATTTTTTCGGTGTGAATGGCTTTATATATATAATTTAAAAAATTATATTTTTATATTATTATTATATTTTATTTTAAATAAAAATTACTATCATTCATTATTTTATTAATATATACAAATAGTATTCAATTCAATAGTAAATAGGGAAATTTATTCTATACCTTAAAGTATAATTTTACAGATATAAAAATCATATCTCAATCAAATCTATTATAACAAAGTTTTTACTCAATATTTTAAAATTCACTATAGATATTCTTAAATTTTAACTAAACATACAATCAAACTAAACATATATGTAGTACACATTGTGTACATCATACTAAAAACTAAATTTTTTTTAAATTCTTATATCTTTTTATCCAATAATATATTAATGAAAAAAATATAATATTTCGTTGAAATATTATATTTTTGAAAAAACCCAATAAACCGGGTATAATGGTTTTTACGAAAAAACCCAAAAAACCGCCAACCCTGATATATATATATAGTGATATATATATAGCGATGTATATATATAGTGATGTATATGTGTATGTATCCAGTGATGTGAGATATAACTCCCGTAACACGATGTACTTACAGCCTGTGGGTCTGAAGATCCTCGAGGTGAAGAAGAGGGACGACATGCTAACGGCGCTGAACAAGGGTGCCATGGAGCGCACCACCGGCTCCACAGCCATGAACTCTGTGAGCAGTAGGTCCCACGCCATCTTCACCATCTACGTCGACCGTATCTCCGTCACCGATCAGTTAGTGGGGTGGGGTGCCCCCGGGGTTTGGGCGTCGTTGTCGGGGTTATCGCTAGGCGGCGCGTAGGGTTTAGCGTAGGCGCTGTTTTAGTAATGTAATCGATTTATAAAATGGGGGGTCTACTAAAAATGCTCGGACTAGTATTTCACAATTTTTATAAATATAGAAAATAAATATTACATATTAGATTTAAAAAAAGTAAAATATTGAGGAAATATTAGAATTTAAAAAATATATTTTTATTATTGACATAATTATATTTTAAGTACAATGGGTCAGTCAGTGTAGAAAGGTACCTCCAATGCTGTATGCATGTAATCGCCTGTGTTCTATGGCTCAGTGGAACAATAACTTGCTGGAAAGTGAGAGGTACCGGGTTCGATCTCAGGTAGTTATTGTTGGGTTTGAGTTTATCAAGAACTTAATAAATTATAAATCAAATTTCAAGAAAATAAACTACTTATTTGTATTGTATTGTATCCCTCTCAGTTAGTAATGTACAAGTTTATGAGGGGTCCATTATATGTTTCCACTATTTGTATTGTATTTAATACATATATATTTATGGGCAACAACAACAGAAAATATTTATATTATTTAGAAGCCCTTTAGAAGAAAACATATAAATATCATTGTAAATTAACAGAAAAAATAAATATTATTATTATTATTATTATTATGTATGTGTGTGACTTCGATAAATAAATATGAATCGCGCGTACTACCCCCTACCACATCTAAATACCCCTCACCCCTACCACATCTCAATACCCCTCACCCCCTACCCCATCTCATTACCCCACACCCCTACCACATCTCAATACCCCTCACCCCTACCACATCTCAATACCCCTCACCCCTACCACATCTCAATACCCCTCACCCCTACCACATCTCAATACCCCTCACCCCTACCACATCTCAATACCCCTCACCCCTACCACATCTCAATACCCTACACCCCTACCACATCTCAATACCCCTCACCCCCTACCCCATCTCATTACCCCACACCCCTACCACATCTCAATACCCCTCACCCCTACCACATCTCAATACCCCTCACCCCTACCACATCTCAATACCCCTCACCCCTACCACATCTCAATACCCTACACCCCTACCACATCTCAATACCCCTCACCCCCTACCCCATCTCATTACCCCACACCCCTACCACATCTCAATACCCCTCACCCCTACCACATCTCAATACCCCTCACCCCTACCACATCTCAATACCCCTCACCCCCTACCACATCTCATTACCCCACACCCCTACCACATCTCAATACCCCTCACCCCTACCACATCTCAATACCCCTCACCCCCTACCACATCTCAATACCCCTCATCCCTACTACATCTCAATACCCCTCACCCCTACCACATCTCATTACCCCACACCCCTACCACATCTCAATACCCCTCACCCCCTACCACATCTCAATACCCCTCACCCCCTACCACATCTCAATACCCCTCACCCCTACCACATCTCATTACCCCACACCCCTACCACATCTCAATACCCCTCACCCCTACCACATCTCATTACCCCACACCCCTACCACATCTCAATACCCCTCACCCCCTACCACATCTCAATACCCCTCACCCCTACCACATCTCAATATCCCTCACCCCTACCACATCTCAATACCCCACACCCCTACCACATCTCATCACCCCACACCCCTACCACATCTCAATACCCCTCACCCCTACCACATCTCAATACCCCACACCCCTACCACATCTCAATACCCCACACCCCTACCACATCTCATCACCCCACACCCCTACCACATCTCATCACCCCACACCCCTACCACATCTCATCACCACTCTCTCACACAGAAACGACGTGTGCTGTTCAAAGTTTCACCTCGTAGATTTGGCCGGATCGGAGAGAGCTAAGCGCACCAAGGCTGAAGGTTCCCGCTTCAAGGAAGGTTTACCACCGGCGCCCCCTGCTAATGCTATGCAATAGTCGTAATCATATCGGGTTAATTCTTGTACTGAGTCATTTAGTTTCGGCTCAATTCTTATACCGAGTCATTTAGTTTCGGCTCAATTCTTGTACTAAGTCATTTCGTATCAGCTCAATTCTTGTACCGAGTTAATTCTTACAGAGTGATTTAGTTACGATTATTTAATTCCAAGAAAAAATTAATTTGCACAAAAAATTTGAATCGTAACGCGAATCAAACTGATTGTTTCCGTACGATTCACTAGCGTCGATTCCTCAGTCGCTAACCACCGCTTACCCCCCCCCCCCCTCCCCCCGCACAGGCGTCAACATCAACTTGGGCCTCCTGTCTTTGGGCAACGTGATATCGGCGCTCGGCGAGGAGGGTCACCGGCACATTCCGTACCGCGACTCTAAGTTAACGCGACTCCTGCAAGACTCACTAGGGGGCAACAGTCACACTCTGATGATCGCCTGCATCAGTCCTGATATCGTCAACTACGACGAAACTCTCAGCTGTTTGAGGTGCGTCTATGTGTACTAATATATACTATATATATATATATATAATATATATATTATATATATATATAAATATAATATATATATATATTATATATAATATATATATATCAGGGATGGGATCAAATTTATATTTATATTTGTATTTACTGATACACTGATTTGGTATATGCATATTTTAAAGATTACTCAGAGATATATTTGATTTGTGTATTTGTATATTCCAGGGATGGGTTAAAATGTGTATTTTTATTTAATTTAAACACACTGATTTTGTGTATTTGTATGATTAATCAAAGATGTATTTGTATTTGATCAAATACACTTGATATATAAGTAATCATTAATTAAATAGAAACAACATTTTATAAAGAATTTTTAGTAAATTTATGAATGTAACAAATTAACATTTTTTTAATATTTATATTTTATAAAGGTAATATTTTAGGTTTCAATAAGAATAATAATAATTTTAAACGAAATATCAAAATAATAATAATATAATTATTTTGTGGTAGAAGTAATATTGAAGAGGTAATTTTGTAAATATAGCAAAGTATTTGGAATGACTTTAAATTTTGTTAAATAACATAGTAATAATATTATTAATATAAGTGTATAGATAAATATAATAATATTAACAACACTTTCTAATTGGTTAGATTGGTAAATATGAATATAATATTATGTATTTTATTTGATATGAGATGAAATTCAAATTAATCTGAGATGATTTGCGGAGTAATTTTGGATTATTTTATGTAATAGTTTAATATCATTATGCATAGAATAATATTAATAAATGTGTATAGATTAATATCTTATCATGATATATTTGATATAAAACATATATTGCATGTGTACTTAATAATATTAGAGTCTCTTAATTAGGGATATATTAATATTGACTAGCTTAAGTGTGGCTCAGTGGCTAAGGTGTCAGACTCACTGGCAGTAGGACGCGGGTTCGAGACCCATTCTGTCCTATAAAATAAGTCTCAAAATAGTATTTAGAAGTGATCTTATATAATTGTATATAAATAAATAATCGGCTCTCGTTAAAACCACGGATACCTTAACATGAGAGCGGCTTCGAAGGGACATTAAAGCCATATATGGTTATAAGTGAAAACTTCATCTAAGTTCCCGGATGGGATGAAAGAACTCCATCAAAATAACAAATACTAAAACTAAAACATATGATCAAATATAAAGTACCTTAACATTAAGATGTCGTTATAGCTATTCTTAATTGATTAGTATCAGTATAGGTATTAGTATATGTAGCGTAGGTAAGTAATTGGATACCTATAATACCTATAATCATACTAATATTGGCAAAACGTTTTTCTTCAGTTTTTAGTGACATTTATTTTGCTTAATTCTATTTTCAACCATACAATAGATCTTATAAATGTAATCAGCCTAACCCTAGTGCTATCGTGTTATCGTACAGTACGCTTGTATCCGTATTTTTACGCGAGGATTAACATTAACGTTGCACTCGCAGATATGCCGACAGAGCCCGTATGATAAAGAACAAACCGATTGTGAACCACGACCCGCAGGTCGCCGAAAACCAACGACTGAAGGCTATCATCGCCGCGCTGAGGGCGGGGGGTGGCGCCCAAACAGGGGCAGCAGGCGGTGGCGGTGGTGGCACCGGTGAAGAGATGACTGCACTTAAGAATAAACTTAATGCGTTAGCGTTCCCCTTAGCGAATAACTCCTCGTCTCTTCTTCGCTCCCTACCCGATGAGGCTACCTTACTACTTCTAACTTTATTCTTAACTCTACAGTAATACATCATTACTAGTCGGTATCGCATTAATGCTATCGACATATAGGCTATTTAATATAACTTTATAACGGCTGCATACTGTATGCTAGATTGTAGATTGCGGGAGGCTTTGGTGAACGCATCTATAAATAGAAATAATAGAATATACAGTTTAATTTGTCTACAAATCTCTTAATAATATATATATATATATTATAATATGGAACGGTCGAACTCCCGAAACATTTTTTATATTCCTCTATTTCTTGTATTAGCGTAACTCTTTATTCTGTGCAACTGTACATCGTATAAGCTGTCAGTGATTCTCCTTTGTGCCGATCAGCTGGTGTCTGTCACTGGTTATGTGACGTCTACATTGCGGCGCCTCCATTGTCTACATCGTATACATTGTCTACATTGCGACGCCTCCATTGTCTACATTGCAGCGCCCCCATTGTCTCCTTTCATTCATCGCATGTCAACGTATTCAATACGTATACATAGTAATCAGCCGTAGATGTATGCTATTCGTTATCGATGCGTTCGATGAGCTATAATAGTTGTAAGCATCCGATGCAGCAGCAACGCTATGGTCTCGCGCATCACTCATCCTAATGTCATTCACACAGATTGCATCAACTCCTCTCCAAGAAAGACCTCAAGATCAACAGTTTATCGGTAGGTGGTGCCCCGCCATGCCCCCCCCCCTATTTCTACACTATCGATATAAATAAAGTGGATAAACAATTGAGTGTAGCGTACGGCGCTGCAGTCGAATCATTCTAATATATATTTTAAATTAATATTTTTATTTAAATTCGTATCGATAATTATAATCAAGTTTAATGTGTCAACTGTACTAAATAATAGTTTTATATATAAAATACAACATTCATCATCATTTTTAGATTTTTTTTAATTTAATATTTTTTAATTGATATTACACCATTTCATTGACATATATAATCTATATATATATATAGATATAGAGAGGTCATTTCAAAATGACCACCCTTAATGCACACCTACACCCACACGCCACACATACCCTCCCACCCCTCCCCCCCCCCCAGCACACACCCACCCACCCCCCCCCCAGCACACACACACACACCCTCCCACCCCCCCCCCAGCACACACACACACCCTCCCCCCACCCCCTCTAGACGGAGGTCGACCAACTGTCCAGGGAGCTGTCAGACCACATCGACCAGGTGCTCGAGATGAGAGAGAAACTGATCTCTGCGCATAAATCTGACGACGTCCTCCATCAAACGTTACTCGACTTACGGAATATGTCTAAGTAAATGAAACTCTATATATATAGTACCACACCACTGTCTGTATGTCACTATCACTATCACTGTAACTATCCTGTATTTCTATTTCAATGTGCATCTGTCATTATCCTTGTATAATGTAGCCATTAACTCATGCGTGATGTAGTATCTGTCCTATGTAGCCACTCATGCGTGACGTGGCGTCTGATGTAGCCACTCATGTAACACTAAACTTAATAACTAAATTAACTAACTAAATAACCGTAAATTTGTTCCGTGTGTCCACAAACACTGTATAACTTGTTTAGTATCATATCATTCATAAACATACACCCATTCACTTATATATATATACGCATACATAATGAATGCTACTTTTGACTCACAATCAATACTCTACAACCTATCGCCATATAATCGATACCCCCCCCCCCCCCCCCCCGACTACAAGTAACTATCCTACAATAATAACTGACCTACGAACTCGACTGCGCTGGCACCCAACTTAGATTGCTATCCATTCCTAATACTACTACTACGACTATGAGTCACTACGATATCTACGACGTCTACGATACAAGGAGGTGGTTGCAGTACTTCTAAACCGCGACTCCCTTATCTCTACGAGAATATGTGACGTTATTAGTTACCGTATAGCCCCGACTACAGTTTCAAGTGTATTACATATATCCAGAGAGGTCTGGTATACTATATAACCACCACCCCATAGGCTAAACGCGCTAATACTTTATGGCTAGCAGTTATCCTTATCCTATATCTTCCCCCCCCATCTATTTCTTCATCACGTATATAAACACGCGCGCGCGTACGTAGTCTTGCATGCATCGCTTAATCTCGCGGCTGACCCCTTCTCTCCCCGCCCTTGTAGAGATTCCTATCGCAACGGAGGAGGGGGTGACGGCGGCGGGGGTGGGGGGTTCTCTGAACACGATCACGTCGCCCTCGCAACCATGGTCAACGAGATAATGAACCGTAGCGCGCTGTCCGGTGATGAACAAGCTGACGAGGCTGCTGCAACAGCTGCTAAGGACGAACTCGACGAAGCCAACAAGACATTCTCCGATCTTAGGTTTTTTAGGAGGAAAGTGCATATTCGTATTGTAACTAAAACGAAACAGAAAACAAACAAAATTGTTCTAATAAATATTTAATATAAATATATTATTAATATTATTATTTGTATTACTACTACTATTACTACTACTATTACTACTATAATGACAGTAAGTGCCCCTAATAACCCCTGCCACCCCCCCTAAGGTACATTATGGTGACTACGGGAGAGAGGAACGACGAGGTGGCCAAGGTGTGCGACACTGTCACAGACTCTCACAGAGAACACGCCCTCAATCAGGTGAGTGACAGCCCACCCCCAGTGTAGAGTGTTATTTATGTTATAATCTGTTATATATAACAGCTATACATTAGATATACTATACACAACTATATCTGTTATATGTAATCGAACAAAGTTGTTCGGTTTTGTTCACGTTATTTTGGTTTTTTATATAAAATCAAAAACAATATAATATATATTAATATATTAATTTAACAACATTTAATATTAGTATCAATATTATTAATAATAGTATAGACTATAATGTATAAGATATAAAGTATACCATGTATAATATCAACAAATGTAATACAATTATGACAATTTGCATCAAAAAGAATAATATTATTTATTATGCTGTAATATTATTAATATTTTATATGAAATGTATTCATATTTTATTGTAATTGATCAAACAATTAGATATAATGAACTGTCAATATCTAAGACACATTTTGTTGATCCCTACACTAAGAATGCTGATAGAATAGGTGTTCATGATGCATATTGTTGTCACATCATAAGCGGATACCTATGCGTATGTATATCATAATACTTTATTTTTTTTAATATTGATATTTATTTAAAAATCGGAATGGGGTAAAAATTGCACGGTAAAGATTAGCATTAAATTAGCATTACATTACATAAATGTGTATTTTCCATAGAAATAATAAAGGTGCAGGTATTATATTTTGAGGATGTATGTAATATATGTAGTTTATATGAAATATATCATTAGATTATTTAAAAAAATTATTCTAGGAATATTTTTTTATTTCTGTGAATTTGTCAACAAATATTAAGGTAACCTACTTTTTTTTCAATATTATTATTTTCTAAAAATTTAATAAATATGATAAAAACATGTTTAATTATAATTGTATATAGATATATTTATTTTTAAAAATAAATTCTATGAAATATAGATTTTAACAAAAAATCATGTAAAATACGAACACACAAATTAAAAAATAATCTAATGATACAATTCATATAAATTACATATATTACAGTCATTCCAAAAATATAATGTATGTATCTTAATTATTTCTATGGAAAATACACATTTATGTAATTTAATGCCAATTTCCCTATCTTTTCCCATGTAAATTTTTGACAACTTTTATATTGTCACCAGATTAGTGGGTAAATTAAAAATTAAAAATGTATTATGATATACACACCCATAGGTACCCGTAATGAAGTTTCAATAATATCCATAATGGAAACTTATGTTTCATCACTCTTAATGCGAGTCATTCGAAATTAATTTATTTTCATAATTCATAATTGTTACCCTTTTTATACGTTTTTTAAAACAGGTAGCGATTTCGTAATATAGCACACAAAAAACTAAATTAGATACTTAATTTAATCACCATATCTATTAAATATACCATTAAGCAACTGAATAACAAAAGTATCATCACCCCTACCCTACACTGCTAAGAATCCGCAGTTTATTATATACATTATATATCATATTATAAATACAAATACATTTGTCGTTTAACGTTTAGAATATATTTATATGTATATATGATGTAAATATTATTATATTACAACACATATTTATATTATGTTATTATATATGATGAGATGAAAGCATTAACCTAACATGCTCTCAAATTTACTAAGATTATATAATATTAATTATAAATTATAAAAAATGTATATAATTTATAATGTTAGTGTATGCATTTAAAAAAAATATATCTAAGATTTATTTTATAGAAAATCTAAAATATACTAATATATTAATAATTACATTATAATATATATATTCTACACTAGTGTATTTATATTTGTATATTTTTATTTGTATTTATAATATGATGTACAATTTATGAATACAGTGTGTTTCAAGACAGCATTGCTTATAAAATGGTTATAAAAATACTATTAAGACTCTCGGGTAAGAACAAATAATATATATGAGTATACTATTTATTAAATAATAATATAATAATATTTATAAAATACATATAATGTATAGCATTTATTTATAGAGAATAAAACACGTATGTGTGTATACTAAGTATTAACATTCAAAAAGTATAGCATAAATACATTCATTTAATATATAAGTATTAATATACTAATGTATATATATATATATATATATATATATATATATATTTATATATATATATATATTTATATATTTATATGTATATATATATTGTATATGTATGCGTTCTAACACGAAATCACTAGTTATCATATTAGTATTTTTATCTTTTGATTGACAGCTAATGAGTGCTCTCCATGGTTAACCAACCTATTCTGCGATCTATTAAAATAAAATATGAATAGTTTCATAAAAACTATAGGCATGCATTATTGATTAACAAATTTATATTATTAATTAATAATATACATAACTTACATTTTTGGTAATAATTTAAAAATGTTTGTTAAATAATTTGGATTTTCAAGGTAATCAAATATTTATTTTACAAGTTTATCTGTTTTTTATATAATATAATGGTATTTAAATATACAATTGTTTAATTTTTTTTTGTATCATAAATTTAAAAAATAATATAAATATTTGTGATTAAAAAAAATAAAATTTTAATATTTGATTCCTAATAAAAATTATAATTTTTATTAGATTTATTTACATTAATGATCTTTATTATAATTTAATATAATATAACAAAGAATATATCTATAGAATTTATTTATAAATATAAAATTAACAAAGATATAACATATCTAATATTATACCTACTAACCCATGTTAAATTTTGTATTCTTACTAGGTTACTTTTAAAAATTATAAAAAAATGTTGTATTAATTTATTTGTAATTGATTTTAATCAGGTGACCTGATTCAGGTCTTTATGTAATTAAGTAAGAGGTACCCATCCCATTGCAATATACTGTATGCTTTATAACCCCCTCCCCCACCCACCCTACTCGGGAACTTAACGACATGAGCAGCATGATAGCCCCTTACTAACCCCCACCCCACCCCCATAGGCTAAACACGCTAGAGAACTTAACGACATGAGCAGCATGATAGCCCCTTAATAACCCCCACCCCACCCCCATAGGCTAAACACGCTAGAGAACTTAACGACATGAGCAGCATGATAGCCCCTTAATAACCCCCACCTCACCCCTATAGGCTAAACACGCTAGAGAACTTAACGACATGAGCAGCATGATAGCCCCTTAATAACCCCCACCCCCATAGGCTAAACACGCTCGAGAACTTAACGACATGAGCAGCATGATCGCCCGTAAGGAGGAACTCATGCGTAACGTAGCCCGGCACGAAGACGAGGAACGTAAGGATTTGTTGTCTAAGTATGAGGTTAGATCCTTGCAGATTTTAATTATCATGTCGGCTCTACAGAGACTTATCGTACAGAGTTCACTAATCTTAGTGAACTCTCTTCTCATTATTTCAGCATGTTTCCTCACCAACTCATATTAACAATAGTATACTCTATCTGGTAATTACCCCACCTTATCCTTCGTTTACTCTTACACATCCTACAGTATCTAATCTAATAACAGACCATTATTCTATCCAGTTTACCTTAGACATTGAAATGGTATTACCTAAACAAGTATAGCGCTATCATAGGAAATTACCAGCAATAGATTATGAACTATTTCATATATTTCAGTCTGACTTTCTAGCTACAATAAGTAGTGAACCATTAACTTCTGAATTCCAGAATAATTATCTTATTAGTATACTTAATATCCATGCGCCTATATGTAATATAATAATTATTCCTCGGCCTAAATCACCTTGGTTTAATTCGACATTATCTTCAACTTAAATTAAAAGATTAAATTAAAAGATCATATCGTAATGCGGAAAAGAAATATAATGCAAACAAGTCTCTAACTAATTATACTTATTTTATATATTTACGTAAATATTATAGGCACTCAATATCTAAAGCTAAACTAATATACTATAGGAATATAATTGTTAATTTATCCGGTAATTCTAGAGCTTTATATCGTCTAACTGATACTCTACTAGGTAGACAAAAGATTAACAATTATCCAGATATTCCTATAAATATATTATGTAATAAATTTGTAAAGCATTTTTCTGATAAGCTAATTAATACTTGTAATATAATACATAATAAACTATCTCAATATTCTAAATTTAAAATTTATTTTTCTACTAACTCATATGATACTATTAACACCAGTCTAAATTCATTTTCTCTACATACAACTGTTGAGATATATAGCCATCTAATAAAAACTAAATCCAGTTCGAAAAATGATCCTCTACCTTTATCCTCTATGAAAAATATATTAAATACTATTTATCTATTTATTCATCAAATTATATACCCAATATATTTCCTCAATGCTATAAAAAAATCTATGATTATTCCTATACTTAAAAAGCCTACCCTAGACACTAGTGTACTATTAAATTACAGACCAATATCTCAACTCCCTATAATTAATAAAGTTCTAGAAAGAATCATATGTAAACAGATTACTGAATATCTGGTTACAAATAACCTCTATGATCCCAACCAATCTGCTTTCAGGCCCTCCCATTCAACAGAAACTGCCTTAAATATGGTAACTGATTCTATTCTCAAATCGTTAGATGAGAACCACGTAGCTCAATTACTTTTACTAGTTTTAACTTCCGCATTCGATACTATCTTACATAAAACCTCTGTGTTCGACTGGCTGAAATTGGTATTTCGAATAATGCTCTGGCATTCATTAAACGTTATTTGGAAGACAGATATTATTCAGTTGTCATTGATGAATGTGAATCTGAATTAGTGAGTATGGCACATGGTGTTCCATAAGGTAGCTTACTCGGGCCTCTTCTTTTCCTAATTTATATTAGCCCTTTGAAATACATAATTAAATCGTTCCCTAACATTCAGTATTTTATATATGCAGACGATAATCTCTAAGATCATCCATTAATAATGAATTCTCTCTATGTGCAGATAGCATGAATGTTTGGTTGATAAGAAATAACCTTCTTCTTAATACAAATAAAACTTAATTAATATTTCAATTTCTCCGAGTAGTTTCCCAATAGTCAATGTAGATAATATTCAAATAAATCGTATTTCCAAAGTTACAAATTTGGGGTTTATATTCGATGAAAAACTATCTTTCATACCACAAATAAATTATTTATGTAAATCAGCTAATTTATCACTATATAAAATAAAATCAATTAGGAAATTAATCACACATAAAACTAGTAAAATATAAATTCATTCTCTTGTTTTTTCACGCCTAGATTATGTTAATTCACTATATATTAGATTACCCAAATGTAGAACTACAAAAATTGATAACATTATTAGATCATCTATCTGTACTATTCATAATATTAAATTTAATAACCATATATCAATTAGCTCCCTCCAACATAAATTACAAATATTTTCCTTAAAAGACAGAGCCTTCCTTAAATCTGTTTCATTTGTTCATAATTTCATCTATTCAAATACATATATTATATATTACATATTAAATATATTATCTGTATATCTGATATCCTATTATCGACGACCTCTCTCTTCCATTAGATCTGCCAAGTCTGTAAAACTAAATTTACCTAAATATAATTATGAGACCATTATGGGTAGATCTTTCTGTGTGTCAGGCTGACACTGTCAGCACCTACCAACTGGAATAAACTTCCGGCAAAATTACGTTGTGAAATGAAATACAATATTTTCCGACGTAAAGTAAAATTGTTTTTAATCTCGTCTTCATTAATATTAATATAGTTTTAGATTTATTTATCGAAATTATTTAAATCAACATGTTATTTTTATTTATTTTCATTTGTTTTATTTTTATCACACACTGTTATTGAGTAATGTAATTCGTTTTATATTTTTACGTTTTCTAAATAAACTATTAAATCACTATCATCATCATCAGTATCACCATCATCATCATCATTATACATTAAAGCCAATAGATTCCCTCAGCATCACATCATCAAATCATCACATCACACACCATTACAACCTCGTTCACTCGTTCTCTCTCTCAGGAATCCATCAAAGAACACAAGCTCGAGTTGGCCGACATTCAGAGCGAAAACGATATCCTCAGCGAACAACTCAAGAAATATAAAGATACCTCTTCTGATAAATGCAGGTTTAGTGCACACAGCTGCATCATGCATCATTAGATGCTGCATCATGCATCACTAGCAGTATGATGCTGCATCATGCATCATTAGCATTATGATGTTGTGTATTGCATCATTAGCATTATCTCACTGTGTGTGTTACAGGAAAGCACACTACCTATCAGCTTATCTCACTCACTCACTGTGTGTTACAGGAAGGCACACTACCTATCAGCTTATCTCACTCCCTACTGTGTGTTACAGGAAAGCGGACGAACGTAAGCACGTCCTCAATCAGAAGATGAACGTCCTGAACAAGAAGATTGCGGCGCAGGCATCCGAGCTCAAGGTCAAGGAGGCTTCGGTGAAACGTTGCGCCCTCCTCAGCAACGAGATAATGGTTAGACGGGGGGTGTACAAGGGGCAGGCTGGGTGAGGATACAGGCTGTATGAACGTAACGCGTGTAACATATTTTCGCCTAGGTGTATATTTAATTTTAATAAATATGAATTTTATTATTGACATTAACCAGTATTATTAGCCGTGTACATTGGGTGCTGGGCAGAGCATGAACTTTATGAAAGTTATTCGTTTCCATTTTTGAAAAATTTACTCTATTTAGAAATACAAAACTATGACATTTGTTATATATGTAATTTGTATCGTTTGAAATAAATATATAAGTATGAAATAAGTATATTACTATTTAAATTGTATGTTATCTAAGTAAATACCCAATTACCATAGAAAATACAATAGAAAACAAACCTATACTATTTCTATATAGTTATGGCACGTCAAGTATGGCAAGCATTACTACTACCACTACTACCATTAATATATTCAGAGTTGAAATCTATAATGAAAGTTTTGAAATTAATATTTAAGCATTTATTTTATTTTACGATATACAGTCAACTCACTATATCTCAGAATCTCTATATCTCAGAATCTCTATATCTCGGAAACCTCGTTAACCTAAACCGTTTACAAATGCTAATTTCATTTCGTGTGTGAATAAATGTAAGATGTCTCTAACACATTTCTTAAATTCTGAGATATCGGGAGTTATCGGTTGATACCATTGAAACGTCAACCTGAAGTGTACATAACATACCTTGGGTTGAGGTTGTACGTGTCGCGATGGTGAGTCATAACCCCCCCCCCCCACCCCGCCCCGCCACCTAGCTCATCAAGCAGAAGAGAGTGACGCTCATGAAACAGATGAAGGCAGACTCTGATACGTTCCGTACTTGGAAGAAGACCAAGGAGAAGGAAGTTATACAACTTCGCGCCAAGGTTAGCCAATAGGAAGCCAGCCAGCACTCTGTTGCTACCATTGGTCGTGTCATACAGCTCTTATATATCTATTATTAAGTTTATATATATATTATAGTTTTAATTTATTCACATACTTTTATTTATATTAATTTTAATTAACTATATTTATATATATATATATATATATATAGTTTAAGCTTATTAACACTATGTATATCGCTACTTCCCTAAGATGTTGGAACCTGACGAATCGGTGAGTAATACGCTTCATAATGTAGTGATTTATCATTTATCATTTCTCTTTTAAATCTTTAGCCACCTTTATAATCTATAAATACATTTTGGCACGATGCACTTTCATTTGTAACACTGATATTGTTGTTGTACACAATTATGCAAGGACATATTATTTGAAATTGTGAAAACAAAGATTTTAAGTATCTAAATCAATACATTGATAGGATGATTTATGACTTATTATTAATTAATAAATGTTATCGTATAATATAATTTCCATTTTTTTTGCATGCCAGATACGAATCTAATGTATTTTATTTACGAAATATTGGTGACGATGAATCACATGGGTAGCGAGAGTGATGACAGTTCACTTCATTATAATGTGCTAAATAGATACTGTGCATCTGATCTTTATTATATCTATTTTCAGTGAAACCTTTCTATAAGAAACCTCTTTATAAGAACATTTGTCACACATTTGGTTTGAATTCAACCTTTTCACATTAAGGGGACGCGATACAATGGTTTGGTTTACATGTAAAAGATACGAAAAAATGCTATTTTTAGAATTCTATTAACTCAAAAAATATTCACTTTTTTGTTTTTTTTTTAATCTATTAATAATATTCCATATTTTTATATTATATGTTGTAATTTATAGATGTTTATACATCTTTATGTTATACGTTTCTAAAAAAAATAATTAAAATATCTGATAAAAAATGTTAATTTTCCAACTAAATTGCTAATTAAAATTTTTTAAATAAATAAATTTTTTAATTTTGAAAAATAACTTTAATCTTACAGATTTTATCTAGTTATATTGAAAAAATGAAGAAAAAATATTCAATTGTACAAAAGTTAATACTAGTTATGTCAGCATGATTGGTCACAAATAATTATTCTATAAATCAAGTTTCAAATATAATATATGAATATAAACAATATGAATATACAGGTACAAATAATATAATATAAAAAAAATGAATACGGTAATGAACATAATTCAAACACCACATAAAAAATAATATGTGAAGTATTATAATTTTACATTAATAAACAAATTATTATATCGCGTCCCCTTAAAAAACCTCATTATAAGAAAATATTATATAAGAAAAACCTCTTTAAAAGAAACTTATTGTATACAAAATATAAAAAATAATTATATATAAAATAAATAGAAGTATTGTTAAATTAATATTGATAACAATTAATGAATAATTTTCTATCATATATTTTATTATATAAGATATTTTGTTTCTTACAAATATTTTATATTACATAAATAGCTCAAATTAAATTAAAATTAATTAATAAATGTTAGTTTTATCCTTGAATTTATTCAAATTAATTAATAAATGTTATTATTATATATACTATATATATATATATATATATAGCATATAGGTTATATAATGCATTTTCAATTATAAATTAATTCTTAAAATCAACGGAAAAGTAAAAACCATAAGAAATCATAAGAAAACCTCTCTATAAGAAAAAAATTATTGAAAAAAAATAGTTTCTTATTGAGATATTTCACTGTTATATATTAAATATTATTTAGAAGTGATCTTATATAAGTATATAAATAAATTATCGGCTCTCGTTAAAACCATAGATGACTTAACATGAGACAGGTTTCGATTACATTAGAAATATTTTAGAATCAAAAAAAATATCATCTATATTCCTTGATGGGATGAAAACTAAAATAAAACAATGTTAAATATGAAAGTATGCGATTTAAAATTTTACTAAATGTGCTTTTTAATTTATCCTATGAATTTAATGATTTCCGGAAATTCTCACCCTACTTCCACCCACTCTAACTCCCCCCAATCTAACCCTCCCCCCATTCTAACCCCATCCACCCCTATAGGATCGTAAACTCAACCTACAACTGTCTAAAGTGAACACGGCATTCACTCGGCAGAGATTGGTAATGAAGAGAAAGACCGAAGAGGTAGGTCAACCCCAACCCCCCACTGTCCCCAGACCACTCCACCACTACCCCAGACCACTCCACCCCCTCCACTACCCTATACCACTCCACCCCCACCAATACCCCAGACCACATTAACCCTATAGTTACAATTGTATCGCATCTTAAGTACTCCTATATATTACATGAATACATTATCACCCGATTAATATACATGATATACAACTGATGATGTATTAAAGCGATGTGATGCAATCAATATAGTCGTCCCAAGTTCCTTCTCTATATTTGTATGCTTTAGTGTGTGTCGTTTGACTCATGTGTTCAAGACGTACGTACGTGCGCAGTGTGCGACGTGTTGAGCCTATTAAGTAAACAGTGTCGTTACACTCAGCGAAAAGTAAGCGAGGCGAGGCCTGATTATAGGTGATGATCGTAATAGTGCTTTATTTAGACACTTCAATATTAGTAGAAACGATTCTCAAATAAAATATAAGTGTCTAATAATGTTTACAAAAAATTATAATAAAATATGTTTTTTTAGTCTTTTGCGGAATATTGAAATCGTACTACCTCCTCCTTCTCTTCCTCATCTTCCTCCTCCTCATCCTCTTTCTCCTCATCCTCTTTCTCCTCCTCATCTTCCTCTTCCTCATCCCCTTCCTCCTCCTCATCTTCCTCCTCATCTCCTCCTCATCTTCCTCCTTCTCCTCCTCCTCATCTTCCACTTCCTCTTCTTCCTCCTCATCATCTTCCTCATCCCCTTCCTCCTCCACCTCCTCCTCTATATCTCCACTACACACTCGACTAGGCGAACAGTGCCAACAAAAGACTGAAGGATGCCCTTCATCTGAGGTCAAAGTTTGCTGCAGAACGCAATAAGAAGTTCCTGAAGGTCGAACAAGGACCCAGCGGTCATAAGATTAAAACCTGGCTGTCGCAAGAGATGGAGGTCAGTGTCACGTCCCTCCTGACCTCTAGCATTCCTACTATGACCTAATGTGACCTCTACCATTCCTACTGTGACATAATGTGACCCCTATACTATGACCTAATGTGACCCCTACCATTCCTACTATGACCTCTACCATTTCTACTATGACCTAATGTGACCCCTATACTATGGAATATCTACCCGTACAATGTAACCTCGCCCCCCACGATTATATAACATAACCTCTATAGTATAGAACTTCTACCCCTATAACGATTTAACGTGATCCCCCATACTACCATGACCTCTACCGTAACCTCTACCGCGACCTCTACTCCAGGTTTTGATCAGCGTGGAGGAAGCTAAGCACAACCTAGACATACTTGTACAGGACCGAATAGAGATAAATAAATGCATCACAGATATAACTGATAACATAGAACAACCTGACCACATCTCCAAGGTTATCACCATACATACACACATATATATATACTGCCTGCGTGGCTCAGTGGGCTAAGGCGTCAGACATACAAGCAGTAGTACGCGGGTTCGAGCCTCGTCCGTACCATTAACATAGGTCTTTAATCTAAAATATTATGTAGAAGTGAGCTTATATAATTGTGTATAAATAAACGATCGGCTCTCGTTAAAACCATGGATGCCTTAACATGAGAGCGGATTCCAAGGGACATAAGAGCCATACGGTTATATAAGTGAAAACTTCAAATATGGTTTCAAAAAAAAATCAAACACATTACATGCAATATACTCCTTAATTAAAATAATATAACTAATTCCATTGATAATCATGATAAAATAGCTGCAGTTTTGTTGACATTAAATAGTCTTGATACAATTGACCATAAAATACTATTCATAACATTATATAAATACGGAATAAGAGGGCATACCCTTAAATTAGTTTAATCTTATTTATAGAAAAAAATCTGTCAGATGATAAATTATCACCTCTAATTACTGTATATGATGTAGGGTTACCCCAATGATCTATACTATAGTATAGGGCCCCTACTATTCATTTTATATATTAATGACATATCAACTTTATTTATTAACTCTATTGATACAAAATTGATATGATATGCTGAAGACACTTCTATTACAATAAATAATGCAAATAATAGTAAAACTAGGTTACTTTTTTCCCGAATCAAGGGCTAACGCTCCTTGTAGAGTGGTTACTTTTTTACTAAAGCAACTTAATTACTTAAACTTTATTACTAAAAGAACTAAACTTTATTACTAAAAGAACTAAACTTTATTACAAAAAAAACTAAACTTTATTACTAAAATAACTAAATTTATACGACATACGACTTGCAACCTAACCACAACCGTAACAATATACTTTTATAGGCTCACTCGAGAAGTAATGCAGCTAAAAAAACCACCAACAATTAAAACTTAACCCAACTTAACCACAACCGTGAAAATATACTTTTATAGGCAAACTCGGGAAGTAATGCAGCTAAAAAAAACCTACAAAAATTAAAACTTAACCCAACCCAAACCCAACCCACCTAAACCCAAACCAAAACCCAATCCAAACCCAAACCCGACCCAAACCCAAACCTAAGTGCTCAAGTTACCTAGCTAAGTAGTTATATATAGGACATTTATCATTATACAATCTTATTAAATCAACATTAAATTTATTAAATATATAATCTATAGTATTATCTGTATAAATATAATCCCAGTTATGTTTGATTATACTATATTATACTTTAAATTATTTATTGTTGTATCATTAATTTGTCTAATATATTTATATTTCAATTTGTTTTTTTTTATAATTTGTTGTTTCACATTCATATACAACATATATAGGAAGGTGATCACTTACATCACTGATTATAATATCGTTGACTATAGGTTTGTAATTACAATTACAATATATATTATCAATTGATGAGTTAATATGTATTCCATATCTTGTTGATTTTGTAATTAATGGATAACAACCTAAACTGTAAATGTTATCTAAAAAATATTTAATTTTATTGTTATTTATTAAAATATTAATATTAAAATCTCCCACCAAAAAAAGGTCCCTCTTAGCCGAAAAGTAATTAAAATGTGTATAAATAAAATCACTAAAATCTATTATATCAGCTTTAGGCGATTTATATATACCACTAATTAAAATGTTTTTATTATTAATATTTAAAGAAATCGTAAGAATATCCACAAATTCATGTTTTGATATGCATAAATTATCCATAATATTATAGTTTAAATGGTTTTGTATAAAGATAGAAACGCCGCCACCTGCATTGTTATTATATGTGTTATTTATAAAGTTATTACGTGTTATATGGCATGCATTATAATTTTCAATTTGATTTAAATCTTTATTGTATTCTTGTAACCAAGTTTCGCTTATCACAATTATGTTGAATTTAATTTCTATTGAATCTAATAACATTATTATGTCATCAAAATTGTGTACGAAACTTCGTGCATTTAAATGAAATATTGATAGGCCGTGATTAGATACATATTTTATTGATTTACATTCAACATAATTACATTCTATTTGTATATTTTTATTTAAATATTCATCGGACATATATTCATAATTAGTATGCGTTTCATTATTATTATATAATTCATTATTACTGTCATAATAGTTATTATTATTGTAAACCATAATATAAAATATAAATTAATGTAAATAAAAAAGATTAAGTATATATATATAAATAAATAAGTAACGTAAATAATAAGAACAATAAAAACAAGAATATAAATATAATACAAAATTTAATAAAACTACAATATAGAATTAAAATCACTTAAATTTAAAATTTTTTCCTTTTCAGAAGATTCTGTTTTTTTAATAAACTTTATGCCATTAACTGTCCAACAATACTTTATTTTTGAATCTTTTAGTAGATTCCTTGCTTTGTAAAATATTTCAGAGTTATATTTGGTTAAATGATCGTTTATATATATATTAGTATCTTTTAATTTTTTTATATTTTTAAAAATTTTACTTTTTGTTTCATGAAAATGAAATTTTACAATTGTTTTATAAATGTCCTTATTTTTATTAGGTAACTCGTGAATTGCTACAACATCATATGGGTCAATATCAATATTCAATTGATTTTTTACAAAATTTATAAATTCTGATTTTTTATTATCAGATTTATTTAAAAAATCTGTTGAAGATGAAATAATAATGTTTGTTTTTTTTGAGTATTGCTCAATCTCATTTAACTTATTTTCTAAATAAAAAATTTTTTGATCTCTAATTTCAACTGACGATGTTAGATTATCGATTTTATCAACTAGAATATTAACTGTCGCAGTTAATTCATTAATTGATTTTTTTAAATCGATTATATCTTGTTTTTGTGTCATGATATAGGAAATAATATTTTATATAGCAATGTAATTTAACATAAAATATTGCCAATTTATATAGGATATACTATTTTATATATAACGATACTAAGTTAATGAAGATCAAAATCAGTCAAGCAAATCAACAGCAAATTCAATGTCAATAGAATTAAAATTAATACATTTATAAATGTTTAAATACACGTCCGTTCAGTTCGAATGCAAAAGTAAAAGTGATATATATATATATATACATCAATATTTATATACTATAGACACTATAATAGTGACTATTTAAGTTCACTCTGGAAGTAATGCAGCTAAAAAAAAACCACCAAAAATTAAAACTTAACCCAACCTAACCACAAACGTGAAAATATACTTTTATAAGTTCACTCGGGAAGTAATGCAGCTAAAAAAACCTACCAAAATTAAAACTTAACCCAAACCCAACCCAACCCACCTAAACCCAAACCCAAACCAAACCAAACCCAAACCCAACCCAAACCCAAACCTAAGTGCCCAAGTTACCTAGCTAAGTAGTTATATATATATATATATATATATATATATATATATATATATATATATATATATATACATCAATATTTATATACTATAGACACTATAATAGTGACTATTTAAGTTCACTCTGGAAGTAATGCAGCTAAAAAAAACCACCACAAATTAAAACTTAAACCAACCTAACCACAAACGTGAAAATCTACTTTTATAGGCAAACTCGGGAAGTAATGCAGCTAAAAAAACCTACCAAAATTAAAACGTAACCCAACCCAAACCCAACCAAACCCACCTAAACCCACCTAAACCCAAACCAAAACCCAAACCAAAAACCAACCCAAACCCAACCCAAACCCAAACCAAACCCAACCCAAACCCAATTGCCCAAGTTACCTTTTATAATTTATTCGATACAGTTAAAATTATTAAAATCGAATTATTAATATAGATTTTGATTTTGTACATGTTAAAATTATTATAAATTCAAATTTTTACATGGTGAAGATAGTAAATGTACTTTTGTAAAGTCATTTATGAGGCAAATAATCATAGTAAATGCATATCGGATGGCTACATTTATATCTACTCATTACCATTAACATTATAGAATAGAAATTAGATTTTTTTTTTTTTTTATAAATTGCAATTTTCTTTCTTGACCATTTATCTTGACCATTGTATGATGAATTTTGTCGAAAAATTAAAACCGATCCGTACCCCAAATGCTTCATATATTAATGGTTTTTCTCATTTTATTTTAGGTACTTTCGTACTCCGCATCCGTTGAATCTATAATCGAGGTGAACGCTTTACCGGAAGTCGGTCAAATTTACCACTCTAAAATCACGTATTTTTCACTATTTCGGCTGTAGCTCGAAGAATATTAAATATTAGATATCACAATTTACACCACGATATTATATTTTAATTATCTATTTAATAAAGTTAAAATTATTGAAATCGAATCATTATCGTGGATTTTGATTTTTCACATCACCTAATAATTTTAATAATTTATTTTTATATGGCGGAGATAGGAAATAATTATTATAAACTCGTTAAACCGAATAACTGAAATTTAGTACGTACGATATATATTAATACTCGTCATAAATGTTATATTTATAATTATATCTATATATTATCGATTTTTTTACGCGATACGAATATTATAAATTTAAATTTTTACACGGTAGAGATAGGACATTTTTTTTTATAAACTCGAAATTTAAATGTAACGAAATCTAGTATCGTAGGGGTTCGAGTAATATTAGTATATGGCGAAAAAAATGCGTATATAACGTATTTTATGTCGTCCGTATACGCGATATAAGATCGCCCGTAGAATTTTTACAGTAACGAAAATATTTCGTAAATTTTTTTTTAACGGCTGAGATAGGACATTTTTTTTATAAACTCGAAATTTAAATTTAACGAAATCTAGTATCGTAGGGGTTCGAGTAATATTAGTATCGGGCGAAAAAAATTCGTATATAACGTATTTTATGTCGTCCGTATACGCGATATAGACTTTCTACCTATCTCCGCCATAGAGAATAGAGAGAACAATATAATGCCTCGATCGATGAATAGAATATTTATAAATAGAATAAATATATAAATATATAAATATAGTACGTATAGTATATATTACTCGTTTACTAATTATATCGTAATTATATCGTAATATTATTACTAATTTAGTATCTATATAGTATAGATTTAATATATCGCGAAAAAAATGCGTATATAACGTATTTTATAACGCCCGTATACGCGCTATAAGATCGTCCGTAGAATTTTTACGTTAACGAAAATATTTCGTAAATTTTTTTTAACGGCGGAGATAGGAAAAAAAAATTTATAATCTCGAAATTTAACTTTAACGAAATCTAGTATTATTGGAGTCGAAGTATTAATAGTATCTGTCGAAAAAAATGCGTATATAACGTATTTTATGTCGTCCGTATACGCGATATAAGATCGCCCGTAGAATTTGTACGTTAACGAAAATATTTCGTAATTTTTTTTTTAACGGCGGAGATAGGACATTTTTTTTTATAAACTCGAAATTTAAATTTAACGAAATCTAGTATTATTAGGGTTCGAGTAATATTAGTAACTGGTGAAAAAATGTCGTATATAACGTATTTTATGTCGTCCGTATACGCGATATAGAGATTTTTACCTATCTCCGCCATAGAGAATCGAGAGAACAATAGAATGCCTCGATCGATGAATATAATATTTATAAATAGAATAAATATATAAATATATGTAAATTATATGTAAATCACGTATACTAACCGTGTCCTAATAATATAATCGATATATATAAATATTATCGACGATTTATTATCTATAGATTATTAAATTAGTATATCGCGAAAAAAATTGTGCCGAGCGATATTCGCTTCGCTCGTAGAAGGTCCGGTAGCTCGCTTCGCTCGCTAAAAAATAATGTCGTACGACGACGATTAAGAGAAATAATATATATAGAGATAAATGATAATTTAAAAATATTGTTAAACTGGTTCATTTACAATAAATTACAACTAAATATTAACTAAACAAAAGTAATGTACTTCTACAGAAATACAAGTATTATCAACACAAATGAGATAATAACTCTAAATAACCAAACCATTCACTGTGTAAATCAATATAAATTCCTAGGGCTTACATTGATAATAAATTAAACTATAAAAAACATATCATTGAGTTAAAATAAAACTAGCTAAAATATTGTATTTATTTTTAAAAAAATCATTTATAATTGATACTAAAATAAACCCTATTACTATTATATAATGCTCTAATAGTTCCAAACTATATGTATTGTCTGATAATATGTGGAATTAATTATAAAAGTAATATAAATAAATTATTTATACAACAACAAAAAATAATTAGATTAATTAATAAAACAACTAATCATATACACAATACTTATAAATTACATAATACTGATTTGTTATTTTAAAAAAATGTTAATTTTAAATATATATGATTTAATTAATTACATATCTTTTAATTTTATGCATAATGTATTTAATAAAATATTACCAATTGACATATAAATTTTAATATAAAATAAATAATTACAATATAAGAAATAAATGCAATTATAGAATACCTAAATATAAAACAAATAATTAACTTTACACAATAAATATATATGATATTAAACTTTGGAATGGATTAAATAATACATGTAAAAACTTTCATACAATGCATTTAAAAAATGTATAAAACTTGAATATTTAAATAAATATTAATTTCATTAACACTCGTTATTATAATTTTAATATATATAACAGTTAATATATGTTATATATATATATTTACTAATATTGTTGTATATATAATTTTAAATTAGTTTATTTCTTTTTTCTTTCACGTTTTACTTTTATTAATTTTATCGTTGTCATATTATGTTATTATTATATTATTGGAGAGTACCCTCGTCGTGAATATATATTACAAGATAATCTCTGGTACTCCCCTTTGAGCAGAAATTGTATATACAGCATTATATTTTATTTCTACTCAATAAACCAAATTAAATTCATCTAAGTTCCTTGATGGGATGAAATGAGTCCACCCAATAAAACAAAAACAACAACATACACACACGTACACACACACCAGGGATGGGGTTAAATATATTTATTACATACAAATACACCAGATCATTGTGTATTTAGATACAACTACGTCCTCTTCCCTAGTACACACACAGGCACACACAGGCACACACATGTTTCATGTAGTATGCGCTATCACCATCACCACCGCTGTGTGAATGCTGCACACACACACACACACGCACACACTCGCTTGAATCATCGATGTAGTGAGAAAGTGGATAAGCAATCGAATGTAGTTTATGGCACTTTGCGATAGAGGCGCTGCAGTCGAAACCCACTTTGCCCACTACTTCTTATTTTAAATAATATTTATTATACATATATATATTGATAATCACTACCAATTTTAATGTACTATCTATACTAAACATAAAATTAAATGTTTAAAATACATCATATCATACTATTCTATTGATATTTATAATCTAAATCCATCGATATAGATAGAAGTCACTTTAATCTATTTCGACGAAAAGCCTACTGTTTTAATATTTGACATATATAATATGACTAATATCTAATCAAAATCATTGATACCATTTTGTTAATTTATCGATAAAAGTTCCATTCGCGTATCTATCTTTTACATGCATTGCGTGCCTCAATTACACAAGTCCACATTCTTTACATCGAAGGCTTGAATAGGTAGGTTGTGATATCAGCAACGGTACAGATGGACAGTGGACAGTTGATACAGTGCTTAGATACAACTGTAGCGTGTTCATCTGTCCACACATCACACCACACATCACACCACACATCACACCACACATCACACCACACATCACACCACACATCACACCACACATCACACCACACATCACACCACACATCACACCACACATCACACCACACATCACACTAGCATATAGTCTACACTGTTAATAATATCATGATACTAATATTTAATGATACAGTATCGAAATGATGATACTATAGTATTGAAATTAATATATTTGTTATCAATAATTTTATATAAATAAACATAACCCTGAATATACATAATCCATATTATTATCTACACTGTTAATAATATGTATACTAATATAAAAAGATGTTACAGTATTGATATTAATATATTTAACAATAATATTATTTAAAAAACCAAGTAAACCGTTTTTTTTGGTTTCTTAAAAAAAAAATAACCCTGGCCTTCTATTTAATCATCCTAAACATTCACTCCTCAGAAAAGAATGCTGAACCGAAAAGGAGCGAGTCTCAACACCAGCGACAATAAAGTCTACATCAGTCAAATCATAGAACTCAAACAGGACCTCGAACACAAGTTTGTACCCCCACCCTCCCCCATGCCACGGTTTAATGGTACCCCCCCCCACCCCCTCGCCCTCGCTAGAAATAATCAGATCGTCGAGATTGAACAACGTCTTAGCGAGGTGGAGAGTGACAGGTCTAAGAATCGATGGGACTACATCAAGAACATGACTGAGTCTAAGCTTGCCATGAAGTGGTTAATGAATGAGGTTAGCCTACTGTAGTAGTAGTCAGGGTAGTAGTCAGGGTAGTAGTAGTAGTAGTAGTAGTAGTAGTAGTAGTAGTAGTAGTGGTGGTGGTGGTGGTGGTGGTGGTGGTGGTGGTGGTGGTGGTGATGGTGGTAGTAGTAGTAGTAGTAGTAGTAGTAGTAGTAGTAGTGGTGGTGGTGGTGGTGGTGGTGGTGGTGGTGGTGGTGGTGGTGGTGGTGGTGGTGGTGGTGGTAGTAGTAGTAGTAGTAGTAGCAGCAGTAGTAGTAGTAGCAGCAGTAGTAGTAGCACACATGTAATACAACTCCTATATTACCAGGTAGTCACTATAAAAGTCCAGCGAACAATAGACAAGACGGAGAACGTCTCTGAGATCAACCGCTTCAAGACAAAGTTCCAGAGCCTCGAGCATAACTGCGACGTTCTGCAAGAGAACCAGCGCAACATTGAGTGCTCTCTGATTCATATCACCGAGAATGTCAGTAACCTCCTCATCCCTCCTCCTCCCTCTCCCTCCTCCTCTACCTTATCATCCTTCATCACTGCTATAGTGCAGCTACGATCCATTCACGTGTTCCTTATAGTATTCCCGTAATATTGTTAATATGTATAATAGTGTTAATAATAATCCATTTAGTTAAATATATTATCTATATATATATATTATATATAGATGTATTTAAATTGATTTACTTTACTAATGGTAAATATCAAATTTCGCGAGTGAAACTTTTCGCGCGTGAATATCGTAATTTCACCGAGAACAGCATTCTCATGAGAGTGTTCACACTCACTCACACACACATACAGTCACACACTCACACATACACACACACACATGCGTGCATTCATCCTCATCTGCTAAGAGCCCATTGACTAACTCATCGCTACTAACTACCCGCCCCACAGGAAAGCACCACCCCTACTGATGACTGTACTCCTCCCCCTGCTGCGAAGAGAGGCGGCCTCGAAGCCGACTCCAGCCAGGAGAACAGCCTAGAAGAGTTCCAGTCCCCGGTAACCCCCGACAACGAAAACGACAGCGGGCCCGACGAGAACCGTCAATGCACTCCGCTCAACACCACCTACAACAAGATCAAGATGCCTAAACGAGTATTCCGACCCCTCAATGTTGGTCGTGAGTCATACCACATTAGTCATGCATTGCTCACTAGGCTAGATATTAATGGGGTGTTATGTACATTATAGCGCATAGGTTTACTTTATACCGGTGTTGTATAACATGTGCAGCATTGATAAACGAAGTAGAAAATGCATACATTCATATATATACAGATAATAACGAGACTACGAAATGTATAACATGTTTCTATTAAGGGGTCCCACTTCCAGTAGTCCGGAAATAGGATCCGGATATGTTTGTTAGAAAGTGATTTTCTAGCAAGTTAACTACAAACCCTCTTACTTTCTGGAAATATAGTAACATTAAAGGGGGTATCCCACTACAACTTTCTAACGAATATTTCCGGATATTATTGACGGAAATACTGGTAGTGTAGTTGATATTTATTTTAAATTATAATAAATAAACGAAGAAAGTTCATAAAAATATTTTTAAATATTTATATGATATTTGTATAAACATTTATATATATATATATGAAATTAATAACTAATATTCGAATGTAACACTACCTATACCACTGGTCCCCTCGACTTATCCATTATCTAAATCATCCCACAGTATAATATGATCTCATCAGATGGTGAAGAATCAAATTCTAATGTATTGGTTAGTATTTATATACACACACACACTTATTGAATTGAATAGATATTATTGAAATTTATATAATTTATATTAAAATCCACAATTTAGGAATAATAGTTGTGTGTATTCTCTATTTGATACAGGCAAGTTCTGCTGTACTTTTTATAGCTGCCATTTTTTCTTTATCCTATATCTACTTCCTTCATCTATTTCTTGATCATGTATGTATATATATATATATATATATATATATATATACACAATTCTTCACATTATTAAAAACAATCAACAATATAATGAATAAGGGCTATTTTTCCTATATCCACCACCACCACTACTAACACCACCACCACTACCACTAACACCACCACCACTACCACTAACACCTCGATAAGAACAAAACATTCAACGTATTGAACACGACCTACAACATTCTGCCGCATAAGAAAGGTCGCCGTAGCAAGCTGCACTCGCCCCCCACCGCAAAGGTTAGCCCCGCCACGCCCTCACACCACCCCCCGCGTAACGCCACTCCTGAATATATCGTGTAGTAAGAGGGTTTCCGTCTTTTTTTAGTTTTTCCCTGAAATATATTTCATTAGACGCATATTTTATAGAATATATACATCAATGTTTAAATGCTCGTATTAAATGACATGCAACGTATGTAAGCTGTTACTCGCCGCATTGCTACATTCAAAATCAACGTATCCTATTACTTTGTTAACTATTAATAACGAACTCTTAGTTTTCATCGTATCAATAATCATTTAAACCTTAATTATTTTACATTATAAACAACGCATTAGTCCGAAATAACCACCTATACTGTTGGTGTGTTGCGCACGAAGTTACCTATTATAGTAAGTGTTTTAACACTTAATATAAATATCTTTCCTTAGAGAAATCTTTGCGCGCACACCGACGCCATATTTCGTAGTCGCTGATTCGTATTCGATTGATTATTTAACATAGATTTCGATGTCGATATATGCTATTTCTAAATATACGCGCGGAATTGTAACCCCCCCCCTCGCCCCCACCCCACTATTACAGATGGACATGGATACCACGGCCATACCAGAGTGATTCCAACACGCGCAGTATCCGGTCTGCACGAGTCATCATTTATATCAATTCATCTTTTTTATTTATAGGCGTACATTCACCTCGCCTCCTCCTCCTCGAACACCCGCCGTCTAAAATTGTTATCGATTTGTAAATAGTATACACGTATATAGACTTAAATACTTCATTAAACGATCGGTGTGTGTGTTTGTATGCCCCGCCCGCCCCTAATGCGCCGCCTCTATCTCAACAGATAGTAACGCATTACTCTGTACATATGTATATTATCGCACACACTCACGCACACCACACCACACCATACATTATTCGCGCCTTCCACAGCGGGCACTTCTATGTTAACATCGTGACTCGTGTGTATATATTTAATTATTTATTTCATCGATTGAAATGTATATATATATATAAATAAAATTATTAAATTATTATTAAACGTGATTATTATAAATATCGAGTAGGTATCGAACTGGCTCGATTGTACACCTCACAGTCGCAATAGAACGTCGGATGTCGCTAGTTCCTCGAAACCCGTCTACGATTCTAGCTAATTCGCGATATTTAACTGTAGACTTTGTTACGAAAGCACATCTTCCACGCAATACCTTTTACCGCGAGATATTATTGTGTACAGGTTAATCGATGTTTAACAAACTGTCTGGTTAGCTGGACAGGCTAAGGCGGCTGTCAATAGGGCGCGGGTTCGAGCCTCGTCCGGGCCATTACAATAGATCTTAAAATCATATTTATAAGTGATCTTATATACTGTATATAAAAATTATTCTCGGCCTTCGTGGAAATCATGGATGCCTTAACACGAGACCGGCTTCATAAGTATAATACGTGAGACTTCCTTCGATGTGATAAATGCAATTATTACACAAACAAATATATAATTATAATACAGAATAGTGAATGAAATTAACCCGGCTATACTTTATTTATATATTCAATTGATAAAGAACACTACACCTATTCTCTTTAGATATGGGTGAAGCTTATACTTGTGAGTATCGTTATACTTTGATTAGATGGACTAAATAGATAATAGAGTAGCTCACCACCATCAGTAGTCTTGTCGGTTACATCAGTCTTTAAATAGTGATATTGTTTTATTTCATTTTGTTAAGAATTTAAGAATTCAGATGCAATTATATCAAATAAATATTGTTTGAGATTTTTAATAAATAATCTGTTCTATAATTTGTACCATAAAAACTGTGTTTTATGAACGTTATAATAAATAAGTATTCAAATAATAAATATCGATTAATTTATGACTATATTTTAGTATAATTATATATTATCTAACTAATATATTATTGATTATTACCATTTAAAAAACATTCTATTATTTTCAATAAATAATCTGTTCTATAAGTACCATAAAAACCGTGTTTTATGAAAGTTATAATAAATAAGTATTCAAATAATAAATATCGATTAATTTATGACTATGTTAGTATAATTATATATTATCTAACTAATATATTATTGATTATTACCATTTAAAAAACATTCTATTATTTTATTGAAATAATTCACTAGTATCCATAAGTATATTTAGAGAGTAATTTGATATATAGTAATCTTTTTTAGAAGATATATATAATATATAGATGGAGAGTATATTTCTTTAGTATATGTAGTCATTGGACAATTCAACAAATTAATTTACTAATTTTGTTGAATACACAAATAATTCTCTAATTTTGTATAGAACATGTCATTTTTAAGGTTATGAAAATATTGCCATTATTCCAATTATTTTGTCCCACGCATTTTTAGTAGTAGCAATAGGGCTGACTATAAATATATTTATAGTAGTTTCAAGTATATCTGATCTATATATATATATATGTAAATTCACTTTGCAATAAATCTATGACCTACCCTTAATACTAATAGTAACTCGAAATTGAATTCATATATATATATTATCAATGCTATAGGTTTTAGCCAAGGATTTGTACACACATCTATGTTAACAGTTGTCCCATATTTACACTATCGTTCTGCAGCTTATAATAGAACCATTACTATTGTGAATTCAAATATGACATGGGTACTATACAAGTATAATAATATTGTATATAATAAAATTAATAGTTGTATAAAAACAGAATCGTTAATAAGTAAGATTATAATTATCTAGGTATAGGCATAAATAAACGTATTATAAAACGGCATTATAATGTACTAAATAAACACAAGCGTTGTAAAGTGTGTATGCATGTTTCTATAAATAAATCTGCCTCGTAAACGTGTGATATTCTAGTGCGGTCTATTAAAGGTACAGTATCATTATTAGGATTACTTCTAGAGTGGTAAGGTTAACAATGTAACCTTCATTAAGTAATATCAGGGAGTATCTCCTTGATAATATAACACTACAACCAGTGATGGTCACGATCACGATCGACTAAGTAAGGTCTAATAAATAATGTCTTGTAATCAGAATCTAGTAATGCTGATCTAGACTGAATCTGATACTACTACTACTACTACTACTACTACTACTGCTACTGCTACTACTACTACTACTACTACTACTACTACTACTACTACTACTACTACTACTACTAATACTACTACTACTACTACTACTACTACTACTACTACTACCACTACCACTACCACTACCACTACCACTACCACTACCACTACCACTACCACTACCACTACCACTACCACTACCACTACCACTACCACTACCACTACCACTACCACTACCACTACCACTACCACTACCACTACCACTACCACTACCACTACCACTACCACTACCACTACCACTACCACTACCACTACCACTACCACTACCACTACCACTACCACTACCACTACCACTACCACTACCACTACCACTACCACTACTACTACTACTACTACTACTACTACTACTACTACTACTACTACTACTACTACTACTACTACTACTACTACTACTACTACTACTACTACTACTACTACTACTACTACTACTACTACTACTACTACTACTACTACTACTACTACTACTACTACTACTACTACTACTACTACTACTACTACTACTACTACTACTACTACTACTACTACTACTACTACTACTACTACTACTACTACTACTACTACTACTACTACTACTACTACTACTACTACTACTACTACTACTACTACTACTACTACTACTACTACTACTACTACTACTACTACTACTACTACTACTACTACTACTACTACTACTACTACTACTACTACTACTACTACTACTACTACTACTACTACTACTACTACTACTACTACTACTACTACTACTACTACTACTACTACTACTACTACTACTACTACTACTACTACTACTACTACTACTACTACTACTACTACTACTACTACTACTACTACTACTACTACTACTACTACTACTACTACTACTACTACTACTACTACTACTACTACTACTACTACTACTACTACTACTACTACTACTACTACTACTACTACTACTACTACTACTACTACTACTACTACTACTACTACTACTACTACTACTACTACTACTACTACTACTACTACTACTACTACTACTACTACTACTACTACTACTACTACTACTACTACTACTACTACTACTACTACTACTACTACTACTACTACTACTACTACTACTACTACTACTACTACTACTACTACTACTACTACTACTACTACTACTACTACTACTACTACTACTACTACTACTACTACTACTACTACTACTACTACTACTACTACTACTACTACTACTACTACTACTACTACTACTACTACTACTACTACTACTACTACTACTACTACTACTACTACTACTACTACTACTACTACTACTACTACTACTACTACTACTATTACTATTCGATCACTGTCTCTCATAGCGAACGGTCGTGTTTTTCTATTGTCTAAATTTCCATTGTTTAATATTACATCAGAATTTTGCATTTTACATGTAATATTTTTACATTAGATTTATTATAATAACTTTTATACATTGTTATAATATGCTATCTAATTAATTAAACTACGATTATATCCGACTATAATCATCTCCCGTGGATCTCCCGTGGGATTATGCTCAATAGGTAGTCGGTTCTGCCTACTACTCGAAGGAGGTTAGACTACCGTCTACGTAATCGGTGTATTCTGTGTTTCTGCCTGATAATCTAATAAAACAGATGAGTTACTGCTATGAATGTAAGATGTCTCTGGAAACAAGCGATATCACCTCTCCAGATGGTTTCCTAGAATGTAAATGCGGTCTACTTATTCACTACGCATGTCTGTTTAACGCAAACGAAATTAACTGTGCATGGAGCAACAAAGTTCCATCTAAGATATCAATAGCATTGATGAACTCGCCCTGCTTCTTATACACGTGCCTTCAATGCCGTAATAGTGAACCATCACCGGTAAGTGCCTCGCCATCTATTGAAGATAAAATTAATAATATTGCTATTTTACTATCCAGCCATACTAATATAATTAATGAATTAAAAAGTAGCATAAGCTCTTCATTATCTAACAACACTGTAAATAATGATAATGCCAAAACCTGCTTAGAAAACGATAACACCATAACCTATGCTAATGTGACAAGTAGAAATATAAGTAGTTCGAATGCTGTTGTTTATAATAGGGATGCATTAAATATTCCTTTATTTTCGGCCATTATTAAACAAATTGACAGTAGTAATCTAAATACTAACTACATTAAGGATTTATTAAAAATATTAAACATTGATTTAAATACCATTTCTAAAGTACACTTTAATAATAAAGTATGTATAATTAATTTCACTACTGTGTTTGCAAAATCAGAATTTTTAAATCTTAACTCGACTATTAAAACTTTAGATAATAAATTTAATAAATTATTTATTCATGACAATTTATCCGCTGATGTTAGAAGAAATGGTAATATATTTTATCATGCTATTAAATCTAAGCTAATTTTAAACTATAAATGTACATTAAATTTAAAAACTAATACTTATGAACTAAGACCATATAATGATACAAATAAACTTGATTGGAACTGTTCTCCATATTTACCGTCCATAAATGAATTGAACACATGGAGTAAATCATACGATACATATATCACATCAATCAAAAATAAACCAAATAATAAATCTAATTGACTATCGGTATGTAGCAATGAAAACATTACTTCCCTCATTAATTGTCGGTCACTAGTTGCTAATATTGATATCATCACACAATATATAATAGAATCTAAATCATCAATAATCGCACTGAGTACCAGTAAACTCGGACCAGGTAAATTCGGACCAGGTAAACTCGGACCACTTTTGAGGTAAACTCGGACCACTTTTAAAGTAAACTCGGACCACTTTTAAAAAACATAAAGTAAACTCGAACCACTTTTTAAAAACATAAAGTAAACTCGGACCACTTATTAAAATAACTATATTTTGGTATATTTCTATAATATAATATGCTTTAACTTACTTCCTTATATAATTATATTATATCTGTTAAATAAATTATAAAAAGAGTCATTTAATATGATATTTTTGTGGAATTATATATTTAAATAGGTAAACATTTAATTTGAACTCGCACCACTTTTGAAGTAAACTCTGACCACTTATGAAGTAAACTCGGACCACTTGTGAAGTAAACTCGGACCACTTATTAAAAACATAAAGAAGATTCTGACCAACCGTATAAACTATATATTGTATATTTCTAACATATAATATGCTTTAACTTATAAGTTAAAAGTATAATTTCACTGTATATAATTGCGAGTATTCCGATATTACTACACATACATAATTTATCATTTAATAACTTTAATAACATTTAATAACTTAACATAATTTAAATTGTCGTATATCACCACAGAGCTAGAGAGAAATTTCTCTCTAGCTCTATGTATATCACCGACGAGACCCACGATAGAAGCTATATTTATTATGATAGAAGTATACAATATATAAGTTATTTTAATAAGTGGTCCGAGTTTACTTCACAAGTGGTCCGAGTTTACTTCACAAGTGGTCCGAGTTTACTTCAAAAGTGGTGCGAGTTCAAATTAAATGTTTACCTATTAAATATATAATTCCACAAAAATATCATATGAAATGACTCTTTTTATAATTTATTTAACAGATATAATATAATTATATAAGGTGGAAGTAAGTTAAAGCATATTATATTATAGAAATATACAAAATATAGTAATTTTAAAAGTGGTCCGAATCTTCTTTATATTTTTAATAAGTGGTCCGAGTTTACTTTATGTTTTTAAAAAGTGATCCGAGTTTACTTTAAAAGTGGTCCGAGTTTACCTCAAAAGTGGTCCGAGTTTACCTGGTCCGAATTTACCTGGTCCGAGTTTACTGGTATTCCATAGAGCTAGAGAGAAATCTATCTAGCTCTATTATCTGTGTAGATATATATACAAAGATTTTTGAAACTGATTTTACCTTCGAAATATCTTTGATATATATATATCATAGACATTAGAGTGAGGAGATATTAGACCTCACTCTATATCTATGATATATATGTATTAAGTTGGTATATTATATATATATATGTTGGGAATTAAACTTGATATCGAAATGATTTTCCTAAGGAAATCCTTGGTATTATTTTATGAATATTTTTATATGCAATTATATTATAGCCTCTATACTCTTTGGTAAATATTGTAAAAATATATTTAAATTTTAAATTTGTGTATTTTAATCTATTTATTTACAATTTTAGATAATTAAATTTATAACTATATTTAGTTTATAAATGTAATGATTAATCTATATTACTCAATTATGGTATGCATACTTAATTAATCATATTATATATTCAATTCATCGTTTTAATATAATATTTATAATATTCAAATTACATTTTTATTAAATACAAATAATATTTATAATTTTATAAAATATTATTAAAAAGTACTTTCATATGTGTGTGTGGATACTATATTAATATTATTTCTCATTTAGTTATAAATAATTTTATTCTTAAATATTTATTTAAATTTTATTTATTTAAATTATATTTAGTAAATATATTAATAATAATAATAATTAAAGTTAGCAAGTTTATATATATTTTTATTATAATCTACTTTAAATTTTATATAATTAATTGATAAAGTTTTAATAAATATATATAATCATTTTTTTGGATCAACCGAACTATTGGTCCACCGGTCGAATCTACGGTCATTTTCATGGACATTGTATGACCGTGTTGGGTCATTTCTCCGGTCATTTATAATGTCAGAACTATTGGTCCACCGGTCATTTAGATTTGTATTCATATAATCCAAATATAATACGTATATTCAAGTATAACTAAACCATTATTTTTATAATTTCACTATATATTATAAAATAAAAATCGAAATGACCGGTGGACCAATAGTTCTGACAGTAGAAATGACAGGAGAAATGACCCCAACACGGTCATACAATGTCCGTGAAAATGACCATAGATTCAACCGGTGGACCAATAGTGCGGTTGATCCCTTTTTTTTATCATAAAATAAGGATCGATTTGATAATATTATATTAAATATATACACGTTTCATAAATTTCTAATAATTCTACAACATTTGTCTTAACATTAATATATTCTATACTATTTAATGATATAACATTCTTTTATATAACATATAACATTATATAACTATATACAAATTATCTACTAATTATAAATATATATTAAGGTTAATAGATGTTAAAAATAGTCAATATTTTATTATTAATGGTTTAATTTTTAACTATCTATACAATTATTTCTTTCAGAGTATTTATAAAGTATATTTTGATTTTAAAATTATACACAGTATAAATATTATGAATTATTCTGCATTAAAAATTTGAATAAAAACTCAAAAAAAAGCAATATTTTAATTTTTGTAATTATTTTTGAGTATTTATAACCAATATCCATAGATATTGAGTGAGGTAGATTGCTATTCGACGCGTCACGTGACCTATTTTAGCGTAACAGTCATGTAGAAGAATTTGCCATTACAGAAAACCACAAAATAATATTTAATATATTAGTGAATTTTAAAGTTATATTATAATTTTCCTACTCCTAAACTACTAATATATTATATATTTTGTATAAATATAGTTAATAACACTATTATTGATTTTTATATCACATAATATATTAAATAATTATACTATTATACCATCTTTCGGTCGAAATAGTAAGTCTATAAGACTCAATTTTGCCGATTGATATGTTCAATATATAATGATGAGTTTTTTTTATTGATGCTAGAATAAAATAATTACCACCATTGGAAAGATAATTAAAAAGTAATAGGAGTTTCATATTTTCATTTTTTAATCAGAATAAAAATAAAAAAGTTATATGTAAAACAATGTCAAATTTATGTATATAAAATTAGCCCATATATATATATGTAGTTATTTGTTATTAAAAACAAATATGCAGATAATTTGTTAATTAATATTTTACGATGAATTTTTCACACATTATTCGTTTAAATATATTATATTAATATAAATTATAAATATTATATTAAATTAATCAAAATGGTCAATTTTGTGTTGGTTATTTATTATTTTAATTTTTCAAATAATTTTTATCTTAATAATTTTAAGTATTTTTTATGTAATATGAATAAATAATTTGTATAAGTTTTATAATTAATTGTTTGGTAAACATATATAATATTATTAAAAATGTAATAAATAAATTATTTAATAATTAATTTAATATAGTAATAAAATTAATAAAATAAATATTTGTAACATATTTTAAATACATTTAAATATATTAATAATATTTTCATATAAGATTAATAATTATCTTTTAATATGATATATATATATATATATATATATATAATATACGATGGAGGACTTTGAAGTCAAGGAAGGAGACGAGATAAGCGAATGTCGTTTTTATAGTTTTTATAAGTTCAGTGTCGCTTTTGGTTATAGTCTATCTAGCCTCATACGCATCAAGCGTCTCTATTGGATATAGCCTAGCTAGCCCCATACGCATGAAGTGTCTCTTATGGATATAGCCTAGCTAGCCTATTACGCATCAAGCGTTTCTTATGGATATAGCCTAGTTAGCCCCATACGCATTAAGTGTCTATTTTGAATATAGCCTCATACCAATCAAGCGTCGCTTTTATTATAGTCTATCCAGCCTCATACACATCGATCGTCTCTATTGGATATAGCCTAGCTAGCCCCATACGCATTAAGTGTCTCTTTTGGATATAGCCTAGCCTCATACACATAAAGCGTCGCTTTTGGTTATAGTCTATCCAGCCTAATACGCATCAAGCGACTATTTTGGATAGAGTCGGGCTATAGCCCCATATGTATTAGGTGTCTCTTTTGGATTTAGCCTCATACGCATCAAGCGTCTATTTTTGATAGAGCCGGGCTATAGCCCCATACGCATTAAGTGTCTCTTTTGGTTATAGCCTAGTCGAGTTATAGATATATGTTATATAATGATGGAGATAATAGTGACAATGAATAGCGACAACAGTGCAAGACCCGGAACCAGCAAATACGATGACAGATATCGACTTCTAAGAAATCTTACCCGAAACACGTGTAACATGATTGCCTCTAAAAGTTTTAATTATTTCAGTATAAGTAGAATTCATGCGTAATTGTATAGTTTAACTAAATATATCGTGGGCATAGTGAGACCAATTGTGTTCTAGGCTTTTTATCACTCGAAGTCGAAGCGCACGCGTCGATGAATTATCTAACATAGTTGTAGAATATAACTTGAATAAAGATATCTGGAAATTGTATGGTCTCGTCTATATTATTTATATAATATAAAGTAGTAGGGCATAACATATAGGTATACATAAATATTTTTAAACAAGCATATAATCTTTATTTACAAGTGGATAAACTCGCTCGATACCCGTCTCACTTTTTGTAAATATATTGAGTACTATTACGACCAAACTATTTCATTAACTTTTATGTAAACAATAAATTTGTTGTACCCAACAACTTTAATTTGAACAATTATATTAATAAACACCAATATATGTTGCGCTATCTAATTATCTATCGTTAATATATAAATATATATATATATATATATTTATATGCAACTTATATATTATATATATATACACATATGTATATATATATATATATATATATATATGTTCTAGACATTTATTTTAAATTATAAATAAATGCCTATATCTACAATGTAAATAATTATTATTATATTACTGTCAAATACACATAATTATAAATATATAACATTTATTTGCAATTTTAATATCCTTTTATGAGCGTTTCTTTGATTTTAAACGCCCTTATTATGGATACACCAAACCAAGCCAGTGAAATAATTATTTTAACTAACACTCACAATATTAGGCACCTTAATAAGCACGCCCAACTTTAACTATGATATATATATCGGCGGCCAAGATGATCATTCACTATTATTATAATGGCGTGATAAAATAAAAAGATTCTATTTTAAAAAATATTCTTCTATACATTTGAATATTCTAGTATAATATATTATAATATAATTATACTATAGTATACTTATTATAACTTTATAGAGTTATCATATTTATAGCGGCATAAATTTAAAAGAGAATGGCGTGAGTCGAATTCACCATTTAAAACCAATAGAGGCACTCCTAAAAATATCGCGAAATTGCGTATACATTTTATATAAAATATTATTTAATAACTTATTTATTAGCATATTTATAATAATAATATAAGAAAATATTATATTAGCATAATATAATTAATTTACTTGTAAAATGCAATTTATTTAGGTTTATTTTTATGAGAGTTATGACAATTAATTACACAACAACAGATAATTTTATTTGAAAAAATATAAAAATAATATAATTATTTGAATATTGTAAATGTGGTTTTCTGTAATGGCGTCAGTGGTTTTCAAATTGTTACGCTTTTGAGATATCGAATCACAGTCTACCTCACTCTAATGTCTATGCCAATATCCTATGTAAATTTACATCAATAATCCAAGCAGACAATTTAGAAACGTTCTTTCTATAATTAGCTGTCTAGTCAAGACGTTATATTTTTGTATTTATTTTATATTATTAATTGTTTATTTTTTATAATACTTTATAACTATTATTTAACTATTACTATAAAAATAAATTTCTATTTTTCTATTTTATAACTTCTATACATATATTTATTTGTATATCTCATTATAATATATATTTGAGTACGACTCTATATTAGTACTAATTATTATTGTTTCAGTGTTGTTTATATACCATTATATTTTATTTGTCATTTATATATATATATATATATATATATAAATGTAATACATATATATATATTATAATATTTTGTGATTATTTATTTAAAAAAACGTTGAATGTCATTTTCTCAACTTCTACTTTTTCACTTATTAACCACATGTAAATGCCTACTACTTTTTGATTATTATCATGTTTATCTGAAATTTTTACGGTAAATGTATAACATATACATCTATATAAATCCTTTTGGATTTATTATTATATTTTATATTAATTAAATAAATTATGATAAACTTGCATTTTAATGACAAAAATCAAGAATAAATATTTAACTAATTGAGACTATTTTAGTACACCATTTTAAATTAACTACATTTATATAAAGACAGATCCTATATGATGGAGGAAAGTATCTATTGAATACAAAAAAAATTATGTAATTATCTCTATTTAATATTTATCCTTAGTGTTTTTAGATAGAGCTAAAATAGCATTGTTTAGATGAACGCGCGCCTCCTCCCTTAAGCAAAGTAATGCTATACTATGTCACATGGCAATACGATAAAGTATGTCCTGTACTCGATATTATATAACTAGAGATGCTCCTCATAATCTAAATCATCATTTCATAAAATAATAAACACGTTTATCAGTCTACCATGGTAGCACACTGACGCAGTACGGGAAGCTCGAGCTTACTATCAGCTCTGACACGACGGAAGCGATATTCTAGTCGTATTGCTTTTACCACGCATTGCTCCGTAAACCCGCAACTATGACTAGCATCCACAGCGGATCTAGTCAAGGAGTACCCTAAATGTTTCGCACCCTTCGGAAAATTTGAGGGTACTTCTCTGATCATTATCGACTCATGCGCACAACCGATCTTATATATAAGATATGCATATATGCACCCCGTTTATGCCCTATCATGCTCCGATATGAGGTCAAGGCCACTCACGAAGGCATGGTAACCCTGTCATCAAGCGAGTACACGAACCTACAGACTGGGTATAGAGCCTCATGTACATCCGTAAGGCTAATGGCAATATACGCATATGTCTTGAGGACCCAAAGGACCTTAATCTCACGATTACTAAAGGCCACATTACGCTATGCTAACCCTAGATGAAGTAACACACCACTTAGGCGGGCTCAGGGTACTGGTCGGTCCATCTCGACCAGCCCTCTAGTCTATTAACCACCTTTAATTGCCCCTTTGATACCGTTTCCTCCGCCTACCCTTCGGATTGAACCTCAGTCAAGACGTGTTCCAGGAACGTATGGACTACATACTCGAGTATTGCCATGGAAAGATCGTAATCGCTGATGATGTAGGCGTCTTAGGAAAGGACGAGCAACAACATGACGATAACCTCCGTCATTTGATGAGGACCGCATCATAACACGGCCTGTCTTCAATCAATAAAAATGCTCGATAAATACAGACAGCCTTCCTTATTTGGTCTCCACTTCGACAAGGATGGCGTACATCCCAATCCCGAGTGTATGAAATCGATCCAACAGATGACTTCACCAGATTCTACGCAGGTCCAGCGAGAATTCCTAGGTATCACGACATACATGGAACTTTTATCAAAGACCTGTCACACCATGAGACACCTCTACGTAAACTTCTCAAGAAGGATATCGATTATCAGTTGTCCCCTTCTTAAGAGAAGATCTTCAATAATGTGAAAGATCGAATATGAATCATAATGAAACGTAAAAGATAGATTATGCGCACAGACCACTCTGTCATATTACAACACAAAGAAGAACACAAAGATTCAAGTAGATGCTTCATGACATGGCCTCGGTGCCACCCTCCTACAAGATGACAAACCCATCGCCTTCGCATCAAAGACCCTTATTCCTGCTGAGACTTGTTATGCTACTATTCAAAGAGATATGTTGGCCGTAGTCTTTGGATGTGAGAGGTTTCACAACTACGTCTTTGCTACCAGATTCATTATCCAGTCTGACCACAAGCCACTGGAGATGATCACCAGAAAGAACCTGTTCGCTGCACCTACCCGACTCCAAAGAATGCTATTCCGAGTGCAGCAGTAAGATTTCAAACTAATCTACAAACCGGGAACAGAGATGCTGATAGCAGATGCACTTTCCCGCCAGCCATCAGATGCCAGCGAACATATCGACCTTGACATTCATATCAGCCCCAACAGTTTGCGACGCAGAAGATTGATGATTTGAAATTAGAAACCAGCCGAGATGAAACACTTCAAGCCCTGCTTCACGTAATCCACATCGGGTGGCCTGCAGTATATCGAGACGTTACGAAATACCTTAGAGACTACTGGCCGTTTAGAGACGAACTCACCACACACGACGGTTTAATCTTGAAAGGCCCGCAAGTCATTGTCCTCCAAACTCACGACGTTCATTCCTAAACATTCTACATATCTATCTATCTCTACATCCTTCATATGGGAATCATCAAAACATGCGAGATCACATGTTTACTGGCTCGGTATCTCGAAAGATATTACAGACATGATCCAAACTTGTCTCAAGTGCCGAGAACATGCAAACCAGCAGTATAAGGAACCTCTATTACTATACGACACACCGACCCATCCATGGCAATACCTAAGTTCCGACTTATTCTACTATAATAATATCACGTATCTCCTTATATGAGATTATTATACTAACTACCCATTGATATACAACGCCCATAACCAGCACAACCATTAGAGATGGGCTAAAGACACTATTCGCGGAACACGGCATCCCAGACCGGTTACTTAGCGACAACGGAGGACACTATTCGTCACGAGCCGTACGTTTGCATCCGAATGGGGATTTGATCACGTGATGAGCAGCCCCTATCACTACCGAAGTAACGGCCTGGCTGAACCGTACACAGCCTGAAGAACATCTCGAAGAAGTCCGACAACTTCCAGATGTCGCTACTTCTACTACGATCTACACCAGTAATTGGATGGACACGAAGCCCCGCCGAACTGCTCTACGGTCGCAAGTTAGCAAACCCTTTGCCCTTTACCTACCCCGTAGACCCGTCCCACGAGAATACATTGTCATCTAATATGTGAACACTACGATAAGAACAAGTCTCACCGATACATGTCCGACAAAGAGCCCCTCACTTACGTTCACTACCGCGACCATGTATCCAATACGTGGAAGCCAGATGTAGTAACATCGCAACGCCAGGAGCCTCGGAGACTAAGATATCCTCACTAACGATGGTTCTACCCTCAGGAGGAATCATAGAGATATCCGCCCCACTACCCCGTCGATGCGCTGTAGTACCAACACACCTAGATGCACCCGCGCATCACCCCGAGCATCATGTCCTACCCGCTACTCCGTTGACACCCGGTCCGGACATAGATATACCCCTCCGTGATATATCATCATACACTCACCCCAGGGATGTCCCCTTCCCCACTAGCCTATTGACACCCGGTCAGGAACTAGATAACCAGGGGCCGGTTGCTCTGGAAATATAAAATGTCCTATCACTATCAAGAGACAATCTCTGGATAATTCTCAGTAAATAGGGTTGCTCTGGACAAAAATCAATGTCCTATCCTAGCAAAAAAAAATAGCGTAGGATAAATAGAGGATCGGTTGCTCTGGGTATTTTTAGCTATATTTATTCGCGTATGACATTCGAGTAGCTCAGGAAATATGTGTGTGTAAAACTAGGAAAATTTGATGATACTTAGGATGTTATATCAGTAAATAGTATATAATATATTATTATATATATTATTGATTGGCATATTTTAAAATAAAAAGAAACTTTATAATGAAATTTATAATAAATATACTAATATTTGTATCTAAAAATTATAAATATGTTGTTTATCATGTATTTGACATGAAATAACACATAGTTTATTTTCACTGAACTGATACTATACAAATTAGAAATATTAAAATATAAATGTTCACATATATTATACACTTAAACACTTATAAACTTAACTTTATATAATTAATACACATTACAAACACATCCACTTTCATACAAAAACATGCACTTTTTATGATATGAATTTCAAATTTATTTGAAGCGATACTGATACAATAAATTTAAATGTTGAACGAATCGATACTGACACAGCCACATTTGTGAAAATTCCCATCACTAATATATATATATATATATTATACATTATTTCAGTACAAATATTACATCTCTATATTATTAACAACATAAACATGACCAGTGCTAATGTACATAATACATAATCTAGTTTATGAGAATGAGGAACTACTGAACAAGATAGAGGACATCGAACAACAACTGAAGGATGGCGAGCTGCAGAAACCACAAGCGACTATCTTAAGATAAAGGTTATGGTATTAGTATAAGGGTATATTATGGAGGTCGCGACTACACTATATCGAGGACAGGACATGCATGGTGACCTCCCTCTCTCCGTCTGATAATGATACTAACACTGTTTACTACCTATTACATGAGTGTGTGATTTGTATACCTAATAATACATACACACTTGTGTCAGACATACACTTATGTTGGAGCTGTACTTTCATTTGTTAATGATGCATTTCATTAGCTGCATTAAGTTGCACGGCTATTGCTAGCATGTAAATAGATAGGCAATACATAGTACTACTATCAATATATCCATTGCTACCATTTGTGGAATATTGGTATCATTTTGTTCCTATATAAACTAGATATATATACTTATAATAATAAAGAAGATAATTTTATAAAATATAATATTACTATATGTAATGTGTATTTTATTATTAATTTTTATTGTTTCTAAAAATGTATCACATATTCATACATAATCATTTATATCGCTTATATAACTAGATGTCCGTATTAGAAAACAGATTACACATTAAAGATCTATATATCTCCTTTCTATATCGAATACACATATTAGTATATGATATACTGTATATCTCATAAACTGTGATCTATAAGTTGAATATTAATGAGTGTAGGAACATTAATTGTTCTGAGATAAATTCATTTTTAAATAAATGTATTATTTATATTATATTAATAATGATATTTATTTCATAATATTATAGGTAGTATAAATAAATATGTTAAAATTTAATTATATAACTATAAATATTTATATATATATATATATATATATATACAAATTATATTAAAATTATAAATATATAATAAGGTTGATAGATGTTAAAAATAGTCTATATTTTATAATTATTGATTTCATAAAGCATATTTAATTTTTTTCACACAATTAAATATTATATAACTTATTCCGCATTAAAAAATTAAATAAGCAACTCCTAAAAAAATTCAATATTATAAAAATTAACTTCAACAATATTACTACAATTAACTTCAACAATTGTTTAAATTGTTTAAACATTAATGTAATACAATACTATGTCACATGACAATACCATAACGTATGTCCTGTCCTCAGTATTATATAACTAGAGATATGGAATAAGTTATAAACCAGACCGTGATGGACTAACACCTCACAGGCATTCGTAGCGGAAATCAACAGGAGTGTATCGCCGGTCTAATTAACAAGCTCAAGGTCATCGAGCGACATTGAAAAGACGCTGATCAGAAGGCAACGAAGTAGGTACAATATGAGGTGATGCGATGTGATTGGTTGAGAGTTCCGAGCTTGCTTATCACCCTCAACCAATAGGCTGACAGAGATGCCAGTGCTAAATACAAATCTCTCAGTGATATTCTAGAGAGAAGGGCTCAATACGAATCTATTTGTCTACTTAATCAGCACACGGCCACCTACTTAGTAACTGACACAGATATATATTAGCTGTATATTAACTGTATATTATATATTAGCCGATTATATAAACTTAATAAAATATCATATTTTAATCATTTTTAAGCATAGTATTTTAAGATTTGATAATAAAATCAGCTATCATAATATAAATTCTCATTGTTACATAATTTATTATGTAATCAACGTACAATGAATGTGTATGTGATAAGCAAATGACTAAAAAGTAGTTTTAATTTATGTTCGTGAATTGCAATAGGTGTACAAATAGCGAAGTTCCTCCCACAACAACAACGATCATAGACACCGTGACACAAACTTAACCTTGACACGACCTCTAACACAGTCAATATACCAACTACCTGAAGCAGTAGAGGATCTCAAGTCTAACATGAACGTAACGGAAAGGTAGCAATGCAGCTACGATAGTAAATAGAGCGCTACGTATTTATATAGCACGCGATAGTATACTAGAATGTATATATCTCTCATATTTATATATAGATAGATATTAAGTTAATTGTAATAAAATAAAACAAAACGATATGAAACAAACAAAAAAGTATATAAATTATCATAATAATAAATAAATAATTGGTTTACACGGGCCGATAAATTATATAATATATAAGTAATAACAATGCGTGTATAACCCCACATGTATAATCATTGTTGTCATTACCTCGCCACTACCCTAACCTTTACGTATCTGATCGCGTATATTGTCTATAAGAGCTGTTACGCATGTCCCCTACTGCACCACCACTAGATCTACACCTATACCCCCACTACCTCACCACTACCCTCACCACACGCAGACAAAGCGAGGAGTTCACGCAGAATATCGATAAGTGCGAGATAAAGATTAATGACATATTCGATGAGGTCCGAAAGCAATGCGGCCTTGACCCCAATGAACTCATCGACCTCTGTAAGTTCCACAAGAACAGTGTTAGCACGCAATGACAAAAATATCTGAACTTTGTCCTACATAACTAGATTTCTCCATCATGCATCGCAGCCTCCCACCCTCTATCTCTTTAACCATACCTCAAATCACCCCCGCTATCCTCGTTACTCTTTTAATACATTTTCCATTCAATTATTATATGAAACTTATATCTATATATTTATATATATATATATATATATATATATATATATATATATCTTACATATAAATGGTAATATAATTAATAGAGTACAGTATTATACATTTTTAAGAATCACTTTAGATGAGAAATTAAATTGGAGAAAACATATAAATAATTTAGTGATTAAACTTTCTAAAGTTGTATCGATTATATATAAATTAAAATATTCGCTTACTATAAAATCATTAAAACTAATTTATAATACATTTTTTCTACCTTATATACATTATATAATATATAATATATAATTATATAATATAAATAGATTAATTGTTATACAAAATAAAGAAATCAGAGCTATTTTCAATATTTCATATAGATGTAATACAGATAAATATTATAAATACTGAATATCTTGATATTTAATAATATTGTAAAATTAAAAACTCTAGATTTATGTTTATGATTATTAATAATTTTACACTAATCATTATCAAAAATATGTTCTCTGTTAAAAAATGTATTATAGTTAAGGTAAATTTTTAAATTTATTATTTCTTCTATCCATCTAAATATAAACAAATTTTGCATAACTTACAAGTCATTTTTTATGGAATCTTCTTGAAAATAGATTTAAATGATTCAAAAGTTATTTCAAAATTCATATTTGTCACCGTGCTAAGTATGGTATAATAAAAAAAACCTTAAAAAGTCATATTTGTTTTATTAGAATATAATATGTATTATTATTATTAAATTAATATATTACAAAATTTAATAAATATTATTTTTTTAGGATTTCTTGTCTGATTTATAATAAATATAAGTATATTATAATTTTAATATTACAAATAATAAATAATATATACTCTATTGAATATTAAATATGTATTCAAAAAATACATTGATATATGACTCATATGACTGTAAACTAAATTAATTATATAATGTATATATAAAATAATTAATTTATAATTAGAATAAATATCATTAATATTAAATAAAAAATAACTGTAATTAATTTCCGAATAAATGTCATCATTATTAACTAAATATATATAAATATTAAACATATAGTCAGCTATCATATTATTAATATTTGAAATATTTTTCAAATAAAAATATAAAATAGTTAAGCGAACGAATTATATTGTAGGGGGACGTGAGGGGGTTTTGGGCGATGCAGGGGTTTTGGTCGATGGCAATATAATCACAACAGTAATATATATGAACATATTTTACATTAACGAACTGTGTATAATGTTAATGTTACCTAATATTTTAAGAAAAATTTAAGAAAAATTAAATATATTGAATAATATTATCGATTATGGTTTTGGTCGATGCTAATATAAGTACAATGGTAATATATATGAATTTTGTTTACATTAACTAACTATATATAATTATAATATTACCAAATATGTAAAGAAAAATTAATAAAAATTAAATATATTGCATAATATTATCGATTATGTAAAAAGTGCATTTTTCTGCTGTATTATTGTAATAAATAGTGTATAATTAATGGTCAAATGTTCATATATAATATATAATTAATTAACATTATGAGTGTATTAAATATTATCATATCATTATAATAAATATTCGAATTAGTTAATTTAACTCAAATTTTATTATTTGAGTATATGTAGTAGTAGTAAGTAGTAATAGTATTTATTTATACACAAAGATTAATATAAAATTCTACAATGTATTTTACTGTTTGTCGAACAGTTTACAGGTGTGGGGTTCCCGGATGATTTAACGATCATCCGTAAAAATAATATAATAAAATAACATTCTTAAATATAATAATATAATAATAATATAATAACACGATTACATTTCAAAGAGGGTTAGATAAGTGGTATTTTAGTGGGGAACGTTTAAATAGCTCCTTGAGTTTATATTTGAAAGTTGTTATTGATATATCTTCTTTGCGTATGGATTGGGGAAGTTTATTCCAGAGAGTTGCACCTCTCCAGCTAAATCGTTTGTTACCGTACTTTCGTAATCGTGTAGTCGGTATGTCAAGTCTATATGTTTGTCTCAGTTGTCTGTTAGTGGTTTGTTTGTGAAGTAAAGTATGTAAATTATGAGGTTGAGTTGTTTTTGTAGTTTTGTAAAGTATAGTTAGTAGTTTAATGTTTATGTTGTTAATTGTAGGTAGCCAGTTTAGTGATTTCCGTAAGTTCGTAATGCTAGTAGTGTAATCTGTGTTTTTTAGATTAAAAATAATTCTAGTAGTTCTATTTACTAATCGGTCAATATTGTTAGTAACTGTTTTGTTTTCTCCGGCTAGTAAAGAGTTACAGTATAGAAATCTAGACATTATCAGTGAATTTGATAGAATTATAGCTGTTTGTTTGGTTAAGTATGGTCTTAGTTTTTTAAAATTATATATATGAAAGGAAGAAGTTTGTTTCATTTTACTGATATGTTTAGTAAAGTCGAGTTTGTTAGTAAAGTGGAAACCTAAATATTTTGTATTTTCAGTCGGTATTATATTTATGTTATTTATATTTATTAGTGGAACTGTAGTATTGATCGTGGAATTGGTTATAAAGTTGATGAGTTCAGTTTTTGTTTGATTTAGTAATAAATTATTTTTTGTAAGCCAAATTTGCAGTGAGGTTAAATTTGATTGTAAGTTAATTGAGTGAATGAAGTGGGCGTGTAATTCTATGTCGTCAGCGTAAAGATTATAGTTCACGTGTGGGAAGTTAGTCAGTAGTTTGTTGAGTGGAAGTAAATAAATGGAAAATAGTATGGGAGAAAGAGTGGAACCCTGTGGGACTCCATATTTAATAGCATAAGGTTGTGACAATGTTTTTCGTTTATTTTAATAGAAAAACTCCGACCCCGGATAAAATTTAAAATTTGAATTGCTAAAAACAATATCATAAAGATATGTTTTCAGCAATTTTTTAAAAACTGCAGTAGATGTGGTTGATCTTATTTGTTGAGGGAGGGAATTCCAAATAGTAGGGGCCGAGATATAAAAACTTCTTCTATTAGTAGTAGTAGTAGTAGTAGTAGTAGTAGTAGTAGTAGTAGTAGTAGTAGTGGTAGTAGTAGTAGTAGTAGTATTATTAGTAGTAGTAGTAGTAGTAGTAGTAGTAGTAGTAGTAGTAGTAGTAGTAGTAGTAGTAGTAGTAGTATTAGTATATTTACATTTTAGGATTAAAATTAATCGAAATTGTTAATAAATAACCAATAATTTTCTCGCATTTTAATTTTTTTTTTAGTTAAAATCACTTAATTGATTGCCTAATTACTTTAAAGCACCGATATCGCAATTGAAATATAATACCAATCATAAATACAAATAAATACAAATAACTAACCCGCTTCATACAACAAGATGGTTAACAACGTAAACAGAAGATGCAAGAAAACTTCAAAAGTACCAATGTTGAAGTCACGTGGTACAATTAAAAAGAACATATGCAAGAGGTCCTTATTTAAGAAAACGCCCGTTTCCTCGAAGTGTTTGAAAAAGCGGACAGGTCGACGTATTATCAAGAAGGCTTCGATGAGACGTAGAACTGCTAAGAAGAGTAGATCGGTGTCGAGAAAGGCCGGATGTGTACACAAGAAGAGAGTAGCTTCTAAAAGACGAACAGTAAATAGGAAGCTAACGAAAGCAAGAAAATCCTCAAAATCTCGAAGCAGGTCATATAATAGATGTGTACAGAAGAAGAGAGTGACGTCTAAAAGACGTTCAGTTATCAGGAAGCCAACGAAAGCAAGAAAATCCTCAAAATCTCGACGCAGATCATCTATTAGAAATGTACAGAAGAAAAGAGTATCGTCTAAAAGACGTTCAGTTATCAGGAAGCCAAAGAAAGCAAGAAAATCATCAAAGTCTCGAAGCCGGTCATCTATTAGATGTGTACAAAAGAAGAGAGTGGCGTCTAAAAGACATTCAGTAAACAGAAAGCCAAAGAAAGCAAGAAAATCCTCAAAATCTCGAAGCAGATCATCTATTAGATGTGTACAAAAGAAGAGAGTGGCGTCTAAAAGACATTCAGTAAACAGAAAGCCAAAGAAAGCAAGAAAATCCTCAAAATCTCGAAGAAGATCATCTATTAGATGTGTACAGAAGAATAGAGTGGCGTCTAAAAGACGTTCAGTTATCAGGAAGCCAAAGAAAGCAAGACAATCATTAAAGTCTCGAAGCCGGTCATCTATTAGACGTGTACAAAAGAACAGAGTTGCGTTTAAGAAATGTCTTAGACGCAGGTCTTAAGTTGCGGAATAGGGAAAAAGCTTAATGATACTTGTACAGCATGGTGTAGGGTAACTCACATTGATGTCCAAATCAAATACTGTTACCCTAACGAAATGGCGATATTGTGCGCTAAGTGTCAAGCGAAACTTAGGTAAATGTTCAAATATTCAATAAAAATATTTACCAAATTGTCGTTTATTATTATTATTATATACTAATACAATACTACTAATACTACTACTACTACTACTACTACTACTACTACTACTACTACTACTACTACTACTACTACTACTACTACTACTACTACTACTACTACTACTACTACTACTACTACTACTACTACTACTACTACTACTACTACTACTACTACTACTACTACTACTACTACTACTACTACTACTACTACTACTACTACTACTACTACTACTACTACTACTACTACTACTACTACTACTACTACTACTACTACTACTACTACTACTACTACTACTACTACTACTACTACTACTACTACTACTACTACTACTACTACTACTACTACTACTACTACTACTACTACTACTACTACTACTACTACTACTACTACTACTACTACTACTACTACTACTACAAATATATTCCGAAGCCTTATCATGCACTTTCCACCCCACTAACTCACAGCCCATTACATTTATCACAATATATAGACCACCACATCAATCTATCCCTCTCTTTATTGATGAACTGAATGAACTACTCATAACAACGAATAAGCACACTATAATTCTTGGTGATTTTAACATTCCAATATCACCTTCATCGCACTATTCCAAACTACTCAATCAAACTATAAACTCTCACAACTGCACACAATATGTTACATCATCTACTCATTCATCAGGCAATATTCTTGATCTGATCATAACACATAATACGAATACCTCCATCACAAATACATCCGTTAATAGACTTATCACAGATCATCACATTATTACATTCATTGTTAAATCTCCCAAACCTAAACGACAATCACAAACTATACATTACAGAAAATCTAACAACATAAATATTACTGATTACATGCGTGATTTTACTGACCTACTAAATACTTCCAAAGACCCTACTGACACTACCAACCTTGATATAGTTCTTCTTAAAACACTGGACAAACATGCACCCATCACAACAAAAATTATCACTAAACGTAATAATATAAAATGGTTCAACCCCACACTTTCCTTATACAAACGTAAACTCAGATCCGCTGAAAAAACATGGAGAAAGTTCAGAAGCCATGACAACTTAATTTCTTTCAGGCAACATTCCAGTGAATATAGGTTTATGATAAAGAAGGCAAAACATGATTATTACACTGACACAATTAAAGCTGCTGGAAACGACACAAAAAAACTATTCCAGATATCAAATTCTCTACTCGGTCGTATAACCCCCCGTATTCTCCCAGAGGGCACCCTATCTTCCTTACCTGCATTATTTGATATATACTTCAAAAACAAGGTACAGATAATAATCAATTCCCTTCCTCCTCTAACGCTTCCACCACTAACAACATCTATATACAAATTAGATTCCTTTACCATCCCAACTGCAACAATAATCGACAAGCTTCTTCAAGCCGTCAAGTCATCATGTAAGCTTGATCCAATACCAACAACACTACTACACAAACTATCCACTCATCTCACTCCATACTATAAAAACATAATAGACAGGTCTCTTATATCAGGTATTGTCCCCTCCTCAATGAAACATGCACATGTAACTCCAATAATAAAGAATTCATCACTAGATAAATCAGACCTATCAAACTACCGCCCCATATCAAACCTATCGTACATTTCAAAAACTCTCGAAAGAGTAGTCTGCTCCCAACTTTCAAACTACTTAGATAAACACAAATTATTAAATAAATTTCAAAGCGCCTACACTAAAAATAAAAGTACCGAAACTGCATTAACCCACATATTAAACAAAATAAGACTGTACCCAACACAATACTGCTCCATCATCATCCTACTTGACCTATCAGCTGCATTTGATACCATTAGTCACAACATCATGATTCATCGACTGGAGTATATCGGCATAACTGGTACGGCACTCGCATGGTTCTCTTCCTACCTTAGCGACCGTACCTACTCGATCTCCATCGAATCACACACAACTGACCCCAGACTTATATCACATGGAGTTCCTCAAGGCTCCGTTCTTGCTCCCATCCTCTTTAATATTTATATATCTCCCCTATTAGACATATTTGATAACTACCCTGACATTTACTTCCACACCTACGCTGACGACTTACAAATTTACTGCAACTTACCCAACCCATCAACAAACATAGCCACACTAAACAAATGTCTAGAAGACATTCGACTATGGCTCTCAACCAACTCGCTATCACTAAACACCCACAAAACACAAGCAATACTAATCAATACTACTAAAACTGTTCCAATCGTCCCACTCATTCAGATAAACAACCATAACATAAAATACTCCCCCTACGTAAAAAATCTTGGAATTACCATTGACCAATCACTGAATTTTACTCAATACACAACAGACTTATCAAAATCCATTAACCGAACACTACACACAATCAGACTAATAAGACCATCTATAACCACAGAACTATCAAAATTACTAGCAACATCCCTCATACTTCCACGACTTGACTACTGTAACTCTATACTTCATAGACTCCCCAAAAACTCACTAATACCACTCAACCGATTACTGAATTCCACTGCACGAACTGTCCACAGAATCCCCAAATACTCCAGGACTCACATAACTCCATACCTAAAATCTCTTCACTGGCTTCCCATCACACAACGTATCCAATACAAAACCTTACTTATATCCCACCAAGTCATTCATCACAATCACCCCGACTACCTAACTGACATACTAATAGAAAATAACACATCTAGAATACAACGTAAAATCAATAAATACAAATTACTTATACATAATCCAAAACACATATCACGCAAACAAGAAACAGCATTCTCAATATCTGCCCCAAAATTATGGAATAACCTCCCTTACAATATAAGAGAAATCACCTCAACCCCACTCTTTAAACGTAAATTAAAAACACACCTGTTCGAAATCGCATATAAATAACCCACGAAAACACGGCCGAAAACTCACACGATGTTGATGGCAGTGTATAAACCATTAGGTTACAAGGTTACAAGGTTACTACTACTACTACTACTACTACTACTACTACTACTACTACTACTACTACTACTACTACTACTACTACTACTACTACTACTACTACTACTACTACTACTACTACTACTACTACTACTACTACTACTACTACTACTACTACTACTACTACTACTACTACTACTACTACTACTACTACTACTACTACTACTACTACTACTACTACTACTACTACTACTACTACTACTACTACTACTACTACTACTACTACTACTACTACTACTACTACTACTACTACTACTACTACTACTACTACTACTACTACTACTACTACTACTACTACTACTACTACTACTACTACTACTACTACTACTACTACTACTACTACTACTACTACTACTACTACTACTACTACTACTACTACTACTACTACTACTACTACTACTACTACTACTACTACTACTACTACTACTACTACTACTACTACTACTACTACTACTACTACTACTACTACTACTACTACTACTACTACTACTACTACTACTACTACTACTACTACTACTACTACTACTACTACTACTACTACTACTACTACTACTACTACTACTACTACTACTACTACTACTACTACTACTACTACTACTACTACTACTACTACTACTACTACTACTACTACTACTACTACTACTACTACTACTACTACTACTACTACTACTACTACTACTACTACTACTACTACTACTACTACT
>OZ025239.1:8074762-8084762 GCA_964019155.1 Osedax fenrisi
TTATGTTAGGTGTACATTAATATAAATAAAAAGAATAAAATAAAGATTTTGTTTGCATATTTATTTAATAAATACACCACACTTCGTACATCTCAGGATTATTGTTAAGTTTGATATCTATAATGATGATACGTTACTATGCCAACAGTATCCTGAGATATACGAGTGCCTTTAGTTTCTCTTCATTCATTTTCTTATCGAGCATTTTTTACCTATTTTACATATATGTATTGTATAATTATATTATATATATATATATATATATATATATATATTACTTCCATATTTAAAAAAATGAGAAATTGACTAAACTAACTAAAACTATTCGGGTATATCATTAGTCATTGTTATTTTCTTATATTGTTATCGTATTTTGAGTGAATACTTATAAAGTGAAAATAAATTATATAATTGTTATATTAATATATTATATATTTGTGATAAAAAATTAATATATATAATACTAGGATATAAGTATAAGTATATATATATATATATATATATATATATATTTATATATATATATATATATATATACACACACACATATATATAACCTCGTTTACGTAAACTTATGCTTACTTTTCTGCCCTTTCTAACTGGTTTTTTAATCGTTCTCCTAGAAATACACATTGACGATTTCGTCTTATTAGATCTTGTTCTTGACCTAGATTTACTTAGTCCACCTATAAGAAAAATTATATTATATATAAACTGCCTGTGTGGCTCAGTGGCTAAGACACACAAGCAGTAGGACACGGGTTCGAGCCTCGTCCGGACCATTAATTCATTTTGTAAAATGGGTCTTAAAATATTATTTAGAAGTGATCTTATATAATTGTGTATAAATAAATGATCGGATCTCGTTAAAACCATGGATGCATTAACATGAGAGCGGGATTCGAAGGGAAATTAGAGCCATATATGGTTATAAGTGAAAACTTCATCTAAGTTCCTGGATGGGATAAAAGGATTCCACCAAATAAAAATAACAAATAACAATATAATAATAATAATAGCATCAGAGTTGTCATTATACATTATAAAGTATACATTATACATTATAAAGCCTGGGTGAATGAAAAAGCATGGCTTGTTAATTTTTTCACACATTAAGATAATGAGGAGTACAATTTAAATAATTAAAAGCAATACATGAATGTAATAAATGATATAAATGAATAAAGTAAACATTTTAAAAAAATCAAAATTTTTGAAATGTATTTTGAAAATTTCGGTTAAAAATTCTAAATAAACATGTATACAAATAAAATTTATATTTTCGTAAATACCATCAAAATTAAACTTTTGTACTTCAATACTCGAATAGTTAGTCCCAAGACTTACCTTTGAAAAAAGAATATTATTGTATTCTATTATTGTTAGCATTTGCTTTCCACCAAAAATTAATCATATACATATAAAACAAGTCAATATATTATTATTAAAATATCAAAAATGTGTTAATTATTATATACAAATATTATAGTACTAGAATAATAATATAAAAAACTCCTCAAAATCTAAATCATCATTTAATAAAATGTACATAAAATTAACCATACAAATAAAATAGATAAAAATATATATACAAATAGAGGAGTAAGTTAGTCAAAGTTATATATATTTAAGATTATATTTAAAAATTAATATCGTTAGTTATTTATCATTAGTCATATTATCATATTTATTATTAGTCATTTATCATATATATATATATATATATATATATATATATATATATATATATATATATATATATATATATATATATATACATAAATATATATATAACCTCGTTTAATCGTTCTCCTAGAAATACATCTTGACGATTTCCTTTTAATTGATCTTGTTCTTGACCTAGATTTGCTTAGTCCACCTATAAGAAAAATTGTATTATATAAGTATATTAATACATATATTTATAAATATATTTATATATATATATACCTACAAAAATATATATAACCTCGTTTACGTAAATTTAAGTTAATTTTCTGCCCTTGCTAACTGAACGTTTATTCGTTCTCTTAGAAATACATCTTTTTCTTGACCTAGATTTGCTTAGTCCACCTATAAGAAAAATAGTATTATATAAATATAATAATACATATAGATTAATATAAAAAAATATACAAAGTAAAATTAATATAAAAAAAATTAAAAATATACTCATTGAATCAATAAAATATCAATAAATTAAATTTATTTATATATATATATATATATATATATATATATATATATACATATATACATACATATACTCATACATATTTTTACATATAAATTAATTTAAGTATGTCATTTATGTGTCAAATTTTCACATATATGTGAAAATTTGACGCATAAATATCATACTTAAATTAATTTATATGTAAAAATATGTATGAGTATATGTATGTATACATGTGTATATTAATGTATATGTGTATATGTATATATATATATATATATATATATATATATATATATATATATATATATATATATATATATATATATTATTTTATTATTATAGTATTATAAAAACTCTAATTAAACCAGATTATAAATTGTAAACGATATCAAGAAAAAAGAAATATTAAAAGAATTAAAGTACTAAAGAAAAGAAACACTATTAAGAGAAGAAATGAAAAACTACAAAGAAAATAAAAAACATAAAGACAAGTCACACAATAATAGAAAAGGAAAATGATAGAGAAAAGAAAGAAAATCAAAACGTAAATAAGAAGAGAAATCATTTCCAGTAAGGATCTGATATGGGCAAAATAACAGAAAATAGTCATATTATTTTGAACCCCTTTAGAAGAAAATATTATATAAATAACATTATAATTTAACAGAAAAAAAATGTTGTCATTCTTCTAATAAATATTATTATTATTATTATTATATATATATATATATATAAAAATGTATATATATATATATACAAAAAAATATATAACCTCGTTTACGTAAATGTGTGTTTACTTTTCTTCCCTTGCTAACTGGAAGTTTAATCATTCTTCTAGAAATACATCTTGAAAATGTCCTCTTAATAGATCTTGTTCTTGACTTAGATTTGCTTAGTCCAGCTATAAGAAAAATTGTATTATATAAATATAATAATACAAATATATATATAGTACTGAAACAGCTTTACTCTACGTTACATATACCCTCCTTCATAATATTGATAATAATACCCCTACGCAAATAATGCTACTTTATTTATCATCAGCTGTTGGCACAATAGACCATAACATACTTTTACATCGACTACATCTACTAAAAGACTATATAGTCTTTTAGTAATATATATTACAAATAGAATTTATAACATTAAACTAGAATCAACATCTTCAAATAAATCACTACTATTCGGAGTACCACAAGGAACTGTACTTGGTCCCTTGCTGTACTCCTTATATATTAATCCTATATATTATCCATATATTACTCCATCATCATCATCATCATCATATCCCAAAATATATATAACCTCGTTTACGTAAACTTATGTTAATTTTTCTGCCCTTGTTAATTTGACATTTAATCATTTTTCTAGAAATACACTTTGAAGATTTTCTCTTAATAGATCTTGTTCTTGACCTAGATTTACTTAGTCCACCTATAAGAAAAATTGCATTATATAAATATAATAATACATATATATATATATATATATGTATATATATATATATATATATATATATATATATATATATATATATATATTTCATATATATAGTTCATGGGATGAAAGGACTCCTCCAAAATAGAATAACAATAACAATAACAATATATATATAACATTGTGAATGTAAACTTTTATTTACTTTTCTGCTGTTACTCTCTCGCTTTTTAATTGTTCTCCTATGTTTTGATTTTGTTTGTGTCCTCTTCATAGGAATATTCAGTTTACATACACCACCTACATGATTGTATAATGTAAATATTATAATAATACATATATATATATATAATTCAGAATTTGGTATAATAACCCGTATAGATAATGAAGCAAAGCTTATGATCATCCGTTGAACAAAATTATGAGTATAGTAAACAAAATTAACTATGGAGATTGTATTTAAATTGTAATGGTAAAATATAAGTATTGTAAAACTTTAAATACATTTAAAATTTGTAACAAAAACTAGTGATGGGTAAGATATTAAATTATTCAAGTCTGAAACAACATAAGACTATCATGACCCAATAAACAATACACTACAATCATATCTACACTTACTACGATAATAACATATTTTCAATGTTAATACCCATGCAAACTAAAAAATCCGAGTTATATCCACTAAGTCAAACCCCTCATCGATTGAATACAAGACTGAATAATGTTCATATCATTAATCCAAATTTAAAATCAATAAATTGTATTGAAGCACAATATTAAATTTAAATAACCATATTTATTAGGTGTATATGATGTATTGGAGTAGTTAAAGTATAATGTCATTAATGTATACATATTACTGTACTCGTAATTTCATATTCAAATTTCATTATTATTAAATAACATATAAAATAGTAATTGATAGAAACATAATATAAAAGAGTATACATATACAAATATAATATAAATATAAAAATAGTCAATACAATAAGAAATAGTGATAAATAAAACAATATAAAAAAATTAGTAACATTTAAAAACATTTTTGACGTATTTTTTAAAGTTATAATATTTTTTTTAATAATTATCATATTATAATAATAATTCCATTATTTTGGGTCAATAATTGAAATACAAAACGATTTTCTATCAGTTCTAATTTTGTTCTTGATAAATGTATGTTTTCTGCCAGAAATAAACAATTTTGTATGTTATTAGTAAGATTATTTTTACTTGCTTTAAACATAACAATTAAAGTTTTTAATTTAACAAAATCAGTAAATTTCATTATTTATTATTTTGTATATAGTATATAACTATAAACATCTTTGAAAATTAGTCTAATTACTCGATTTTGGAGTGTTGATATTAGCTTAATATTACTTTCGAAATTATTACCCCATATATGTGAGCAATAATCAAGATGACATTTAAAAATTGCGTAATAAACTAAAATTAAACTTTTTTCGTTTAATTTATAATTGATTTTATTTAATATGGCAATAGATTTTGATAATGTTTTTATTATATGGGAAATATGTATTTTCCAATTTAATTTATCATCGATAAATAAACCTAAAAATTTGATGTTACTATTAAATTCTATAAGAATATTAATAATAGTAATATTTTATCTAATAGATGAAAGTGAATTTCTAATATTAAATAGAATTGCTGTAGATTTTTGTATATTTATAGACAATTTTTTTATACATAGCAATTCATATAATATATCTAGATATTCCTGCATAATATGTTCAAGATCTAAAATATTGTCGTTTTTAAAAATAAGATTTGTATCGTCAGAAAACAATATTATCTTAACCTTATTAGAAATATTTGTCATGTCATTAATATAAATTAAAAATAATAGTGGTCCCAAAACCGATCCTTGTGGAATACCACACTTAATAGCTAGCAATGTAGAATTTGCATCATGGATATTTACATATTTTTTGCGATTATTTAGGTAACTGATTATTAAATTTAATGAAGTATCGCTAATTCCATATAGTGTAATTTCTTAATAATTAACGAATGATCTATTTTATCAAATTACTTTTTGAGGTCAATTGAAACAATAGAACATTTATCACAATTTTCTAAAGCGTCAGTAACAAATTCAATTGTACCAATTAAAGTACCAGACGTTAACATATTAGCCCTAACACCATATTGTGAATCACTTATAATATTATATTTATTTAGATAGCTAGTAAATCTTACTTTAATAAATTTCTCTAGAATTTTAGATAATTGTCCAAATAGTGAAATTGGTCTATAATTTTCCACATTCAATTTATCCCCTCCTTTATAAAGAGGTATTACTTTTACTATTTTAAAAGCATCAGGAAATATTCCATCATTTAAACAACTGTTCAAAATAATGGTTAGTAGAGGCGATAATTTATTTTTAATTAATTTAATTAATCGCCTATTTAATTCATTTGAATCGGTGCTGTATTTATGTTTAGTATGTGAAATTAAATGATTAACTTCATCAATACATATACTTGTAAACAGATTGAATTAACTTGTGTATCTATATATTTAAACTATCATATGTAGAATTAATTTTAATTATATTAGATAACTTCGATCCTATATTACTAAAACAATCATTATAATTATAAGAATCTGGTAAATCTCCAGATAATGGTATTTTTTTTCAACAAATTATTTCTAATATTCCTAGTAGCTTTAGAATCATTTAACTTAGACATTCTATATCTACTTTTTTATAATATATATATATATCATAAAATGTATAAGTTTAATATCATGTGTAGTATATGTATGATTTTGATGAAATATATGTATAACTCAAATAGATAAGATTAAGGATTTCAATATTGATTGTAATATATATATATGTATATATATATATATATATATATATATATATATATATATATATATATATATATATATAGGTATATTAAATATAAGAAAATATATAATTTGGAATTTAAGAGATGATAGAATTATGTAAACTTGAAAGAATTGAAAATGAAGTCATTGAGAAGGGATAGTAGGCCTATATAGATGAGATAATGAATACATGGATATATGTATTTACTATGGTGTTTACTATGGCGGTTACTATAGTGATGCGTATAAATAGAGAGATAGTTTACAATGGAGTCTAGTTATGGATATATTGACAAATAGTCAGTATAGACTGTAGAGTTTGTCAAGTCGAATGATAAATATTGAATGTATATAATAATGAATGATTATAGTTGTGGAATTAATGTAGGAAGCAGGAAGGTGGAAGATAAGGAATGCATAGTAATCAAGTCTAAGTAGGTTATAAGGACAGCTGTTAGTGACAGCATTATTCTTACGAATACGATGTATCTTTAAAATAGCGTAGTTGATAGATTTGACAAACTTCGAAAATATTTTTTAGAAGGAAAGATCATTATCTAAGGAGACACCAATGTTTAAATTATATAATGAAGGTAGAATGAGATGACTACATCAGTTAATAGAGGGAAGATTGAAGTGTATTTAGATATACTTAATAGTGTAGTATCAGATGTTTAATAAAAGATTATATAATATAATATGAGTATTAAATATAGAAATATTAATAGTCAGGGATAAGAGTAGTTATATTTGATATGTTATATCCGATATGATGGATGTATAAACGTGTTTTCATTAACTAACCAGAACGTATCCCTAGAACTTGGCTTCTTTTATTTGTTCGTGCATTCGTTTTCGTCATAGATCTAGTATATGCCATTCTAAAATTGTTTACCGATGAAGTTATATAAGTATATTTGCTGCGTTGTTAGTTATTGTTGAATTATGTTTTATGTATTGTATTGTATTTTGAATGTTGATGTTTTTAAATAAAATTATTAATTAATTGTTTATAACAATTTTAAAGTTTTTAATTTAGTAAATTGATTATGTAAATTTATTTAAAAAATAATAACACATTGAATATATTACGTAGTCGTAGAAATAGAAGTAGTAGTAGTAGTAGTAGTAGTAGTAGTAGTAGTAGTAGTAGTAGTAGTAGTAGTAGTAGTAGTAGTAGTAGTAGTAGTAGTAGTAGTAGTAGTAGTAGTAGTAGTAGTAGTAGTAGTAGTAGTAGTAGTAGTAGTAGTAGTAGTAGTAGTAGTAGTAGTAGTAGTAGTAGTAGTAGTAGTAGTAGTAGTAGTAGTAGTAGTAGTAGTAGTAGTAGTAGTAGTAGTAGTAGTAGTAGTAGTAGTAGTAGTAGTAGTAGTAGTAGTTGTAGTAGTAGTAGTAGTAGTAGTACTAGTAGTAGTAGTAGTAGTAGTAGTAGTAGTAGTAGTAGTAGTAGTAGTAGTAGTAGTAGTAGTAGTAGTAGTAGTAGTAGTAGTAGTAGTAGCAGCAGCAGCAGCAGCAGCAGCAGCAGCAGCAGCAGCAGTAGTCGTAGTAGTAGTAGTAGTAGTAGTAGTAGTAGTAGTAGTAGTAGTAGTAGTAGTAGTAGTAGTAGTAGAAGTAGTAGTAGTAGTAGTAGTAGTAGTAGTAGTAGTAGTAGTAGTAGTAGTAGTAGTAGTAGTAGTAGTAATAGTAGTAGTAGTAGTAGTAGTAGTATCCAGAATGCATATCTATCAGGACTTAGTACAGAAACTACTTTAATAAAATGTACTAATTATATAATAGTTTACTTAGATGATTCTGAATATTCGCAGTTACTTCTTCTTGATATATATCTTCTGCTCTTAATAGTTTATAAAGTCTATAGATCATGATATTCTTATTTCTAGATTAGGATCAATAGGTTTTAATGGTGCTGCACTACATTTGTTAATTTCTTATCTATCTGATAGAACATACTTTACATATATTAAAGGTATTTATTCACTAAATGAATATCTAATATATGGTGTTTCGCAAGGATCTGTATTAGGTTCGTTATTATGTATTATTGATAAGCATATACAACATATAAAAGCATGCTTCCTATCTTTAAAGTTATTAAATAATTTCCTAATATAATTATGTCATATATGCCGATGATATTCAGTTATAATGGAAAATTTCCACTTGTAGTAATAATATGCCTAATGAGTTAACATCGTATGCTCGAAATGTAAGAAAGTGGCTAATTCTCAATAACTTTTTTCCTAACTCTTTTAAAACTAAACTACTTAATTACCCTGAAAAATTTATTTGTACTACTATTATCTTTGATTCTACTGTTATCATTCTTATCTAAATATATTGAAGATACATTAGATTTTAAATTAGGATTTACTCAATTTGACACTTCGCAATGTAAGTTACTAATATTAATATATTTAATATCAGAAAAATTAGAAAGTACTTGAGTACTGAATCAACTATTGCGTTATTGCAATCTCTTGTGTTATCCAGATTTACAATATTGCAATACTTTACTCATTAAACTTAAATAATAGTATGGATTAAATAGGGTTAACAAAAGCGTATATTCCTCTAAAGATGAAAGGGGAAAGTACCCAAACTTCGCGGTTTGTTATATCTCAATTGCTATTAATCCTACAGAAAAACTTTACATATAAAATTATAGAGAATTACAAAATTAAGATACATTTAATTTTAATAAATCAATGATCAATAACTTTGATATTATTGATTGATTTATAGGGTGGTCTAATTGATTACGTTTTCGCTTAAGGTAGAATGATTATGAACAAAGAATTAAAGATTAAGTATTACATCTAAATATTGAATAACGTAGTTTTAATTTTTGTCGAATTATATATTGAATTGTAAAATAACGGGTACAATAATTAAGGTCTCACCACATATCGGACGTTCTTGGAAAAACCGCAGAGTTTGCATCTCCCAGTGGAATTCACCAACAAATTGCCTTTTTAGTTCTTTTATTAATCAAATATTTTAATATAAAAATGGTTTATATATTATTATGTTAAAAAAATTCAATTATTCAAAATATTCATATTTATTTGACTTATGCTACCCCTTACAAAACCCCAGCGAAGTATGGGTACTTTCCCCTACTTGACCATTAAATCGGCGGTATGAGGCCCAAATAAGCACGAGAGCATATATGACCTACTATATCTATAAGAAACCACCATCCTAAACACGATTGGTAGAACATTACGTCCGAGCTGCCAGAGTCAGGCGCCATCCTATCGTAACTAGGGTACAGTCTAGGACATATGTCCTGCTATAGGTACAAAGTACGTATGAAGAAACCAATGGCTAACTGTTTACTTTCAAGGTCAGCGGATAATTAATAACATAAATAATGAAAAAAGCATAAACACATGTAATATGTATGTGTATATACAAATAACATTTAGAAACGTACAATACGGCGTATTGAATAAGCGCTAAAATAGATACCGGGGCACATGTCAATATTACCCGCCAGTTTCTATTATA
>OZ025239.1:8097262-8142262 GCA_964019155.1 Osedax fenrisi
ATCTATTAAATACCACAAACATGCATACAACAATTCTAGGTGACTTCAATATACCTATATCCAATAATTCACACTACTCCAAACTACTTAACAATACTATAGAATCCCACAACTGTATCCAACATGTCAACAAACCAACACACTCAACTGGAAACATCCTAGACTTAATAATAACCCACGACAAGAACACCTCCATCACAGACATTACTGTTAACCGACTCATAACCGACCATCATATAGTCACTTTTTCAATACACTCTCCTAAACACAAACGACAACCTACAACCATACATTATAGACAAATCAAAAGCATAAACACCATTAACTTCATCGACGACCTTAACAAACTACTAAATATTTCCTCTGACCCCACTGACATCACAAATTTCGATATGCTCATTACAAAAACAATGGACAAACATGCACCCCTGATCACCAAAACAACCACTAAACGCAACAACACTAAATGGTTCAGCCCCCAACTTTCCACAACTAAATGCAAGCTGAGAGCTGCAGAAAAAATATGGAGAAGATCTAAAAGTAATAACGACATGCTTCTTTTTAAACAGCAATCTACAATATATAGACATATGATCATAAGAGCTAAACAAGACTATTATATTGAAACGATTAAGGCTGCTGGGAATAATACTAAAAAACTCTTTGAGATATCGTACTCTTTACTCGGCCGTGATACAACTCGCATTCTCCCAGACATTCCATTACAATCAATGCCTATACATTTCGACACCTACTTCAATAACAAGATAACTAACATAATCAATTCCCTTCCATCTCCAACGCTACCACAGATAACAATCTCCATATATAAATTTAACACTTTTAACACCCCAACTTTGACAACTATCGACTCGCTCCTACAGGCTGTCAAATCTGCATGCAAACTTGATCCAATACCAACTCCATTACTGCATATACTATCTACCCGACTTACACCCCACTATAAAACTATAATAGATAGATCTCTCACATCAGGTATCGTTCCTATCTCAATGAAACTGGCACTCGTCACTCCTATCATAAAAAACCCATCACTAGAAAAATCCACTCTTTCCAATTACCGCCTGATATCTAACCTGTCATATATATCTAAAACACTAGAAAGAGTAGTCTGCTCTCAACTCAATACTTACCTAAACACTAATAATATACTTAATAAATATCAGAGTGCCTTTACGATTTATAAAAGCACAGAAACAGCACTAACACACATACTTGACAAAATACGACTCTTCCCTACTCAACATCCCTCAATCATAGTTCTTCTCGACTTATCTGCTGCTTTCGACACAATTGATCATACTATACTGTTACATCGCCTCGAAAGCATTGGACTAAGTGGAGTAGTTCTTGCCTGGTTCACCTCTTACCTCAGTGACCGAACATACTCAATATACATAGAAAAACATAAAACCAAACCCCGCACACTATCACATGGAGTTCCACAAGGATCCGTCCTAGGCCCCATCCTCTTTAATATATACATATCTCCCCTATTGGATATATTTGATAACTACCCTGATATTCACTTCCACACCTATGCTGACGACTTACAAATTTACTGCAACTTACCAAACCCACCAACAAACATAGCTACACTAAACAACTGTCTAGAAGATATTCGACGCTGGCTCTCAACCAACTCACTATCACTAAACACCCATAAAACACAAGCAATACTAATCAATACCACAAAAACCATACCAATCGTCCCACTCATCCAGATAAACAACCACGATATAAAATACTCCCCCTGCGTAAAAAATCTCGGAATCACAATTGACCAAACATTGAATTTACCCAATATACAATTGACTTATCCAAATCTATTAACCGAACACACACACAATCAGACTAATAAGACCATCTATAACCACAGAACTATCAAAATTACTAGCAACATCCCTCATACTTCCACGACTTGACTACTGAAACTCTATACTTCACAGAATCCCCAAAAACTCACTAATACCACTCAACCGATTACTGAATTCCACTGCACGAACTGTCTACAGAATCCCCAAATACTCCAGGACTCACATAACTCCATATCTAAAATCTCTTCACTGGTTTCCCATCACACAACGTATCCAATACAAAACCTTACTGATATCCCACCAAGTCATTCATCACAATCACACCGACTACCTTACTGACATACTAATATAAAATAACACATCTAGAATACAACGTAAAATCAATAAATACAAATTACATATACATAATCCAAAACACATATCACGCAAACAAGAAACAGCATTCTCAATATCTGCCCCAAAATTATGGAATAACCTCCCTTACAATATAAGAGAAATCACCTCAACCCCACTCTTTAAACGTAAATTAAAAACACACCTGTTCGAAATCGCATATAAATAACCCACGAAAACACGGCCGAAAACTCACACGATGTTGATGGCAGTGTATAAACCATTAGGTTACAAGGTTACAAGGTTACTACTACTACTACTACTACTACTACTACTACTACTACAACTACTACTACTACTACTACTACTACTACTACTACTACTACTACTACTACTACTACTACTACTACTACTACTACTACTACTACTACTACTACTACTACTACTACTACTACTACTACTACTACTACTACTACTACTACTACTACTACTACTACTACTACTACTACTACTACTACTACTACTACTACTACTACTACTACTACTACTACTACTACTACTACTACTACTACTACTACTACTACTACTACTACTACTACTACTACTACTACTACTACTACTACTACTACTACTACTACTACTACTACTACTACTACTACTACTACTACTACTACTACTACTACTACTACTACTACTACTACTACTACTACTACTACTACTACTACTACTACTACTACTACTACTACTACTACTACTACTACTACTACTACTACTACTACTACTACTACTACTACTACTACTACTACTACTACTACTACTACTACTACTACTACTACTACTACTACTACTACTACTACTACTACTACTACTACTACTACTACTACTACTACTACTACTACTACTACTACTACTACTACTACTACTACTACTACTACTACTACTACTACTACTACTACTACTACTACTACTACTACTACTACTACTACTACTACTACTACTACTACTACTACTACTACTACTACTACTACTACTACTACTACTACTACTACTACTACTACTACTACTACTACTACTACTACTACTACTACTACTACTACTACTACTACTACTACTACTACTACTACTACTACTACTACTACTACTACTACTACTACTACTACTACTACTACTACTACTACTACTACTACTACTACTACTACTACTACTACTACTACTACTACTACTACTACTACTACTACTACTACTACTACTACTACCACTACTACTACGTATTCTATTAGGATTAATAACTCGTCCTCTTCTCAATTCACTCAAGCTCATGGTGTCCCTCAGGGGTCAGTTCTTGGGCCAATTCTTTTCATTATCTACATTCTCCCCATCCAAGCCATTATCTCCAAATATCCTCTCGTTAAATATCATCTATATGCTGATGATCTCCAACTGTATACCTCATTCCCACCCCATACTGATCATATTCACATAGAGTCATCTCTTTCATCATGCCTGGCTGATCTACGTTCTTGGTTCTCTGTGAATTCACTCTCTCTCAATATTACTAAAACTGATTCTATAATATTTTCTAAATCCAATACATTTTTCAAACTTACCTCTCCTGATCTCCTTTCAATTCCCACCTCCTCAATAGTTACCACCCTTGGCAACATTTCTAAAGTACGAAGAAAGCTTACTTTCTCTGTCACTCTTAATCTAATTAATACTCTAGTATTTAGTAGCATCAGATATTGTATGTCATTATACACATCCATATCCATCCGACTACTAAGGAAATTAGAATCTATACATCGTCGATCGGTGCGTCTCCTCTACTGCCTGAGAAAAGATGATCATACGTCAATAACACTGCTAATGAAGACCCTCGGGTGGCTTCCTGCTAGAAAACTGGCCAATATCAACTTCTCTGTTTGGCCCATAAAGTCGTTTATACTGGAGAACCTGAATATCTAGCTGATCTGATTAAACCATTCTCTACGAGAGTTCAAAGATCAGCTAACCGTTACCAGATACACGCACCTTCAGCGCACTCGACTACTGGTCTTCTGGCGTTCTCGGTGTCTGCTCCTCACTACTGGAATCGACTGCATCTATTCATTAGATCATGTTCGAATCTAATCAGATTTAGAAAACTAATGTATGTATTATTATCTAAATAATCTCACCTTTGTTATACTTGAGTTATATTTACTATTTTTCATTTAATTCGACGACAATGAATTATATTAATTCTGGAGTCACAAAACAATAAATATTATTATTATTATTATTACTACTACTACTACTACTACTACTACTACTACTACTACTACTACTACTACTACTACTACTACTACTACTACTACTACTACTACTACTACTACTACTACTACTACTACTACTACTACTACTACTACTACTACTACTACTACTACTACTACTACTACTACTACTACTACTACTACTACTACTACTACTACTACTACTACTACTACTACTACTACTACTACTACTACTACTACTACTACTACTACTACTACTACTACTACTACTACTACTACTACTACTACTACTACTACTACTACTACTACTACTACTACTACTACTACTACTACTACTACTACTACTACTACTACTACTACTACTACTACTACTACTACTACTACTACTACTACTACTACTACTACTACTACTACTACTACTACTACTACTACTACTACTACTACTACTACTACTACTACTACTACTACTACTACTACTACTACTGCTACTACTACTACTACTACTACTACTACTACTACTACTACTACTACTACTACTACTACTACTACTACTACTACTACTACTACTACTACTACTACTACTACTACTACTACTACTACTACTACTACTACTACTACTACTACTACTACTACTACTACTACTACTACTACTACTACTACTACTACTACTACTACTACTACTACTACTACTACTACTACTACTACTACTACTACTACTACTACTACTACTACTACTACTACTACTACTACTACTACTACTACTACTACTACTACTACTACTACTACTACTACTACTACTACTACTACTACTACTACTACTACTACTACTACTACTACTACTACTACTACTACTACTACTACTACTACTACTACTACTACTACTACTACTACTACTACTACTACTACTACTACTACTACTACTACTACTACTACTACTACTACTACTACTACTACTACTACTACTACTACTACTACTACTACTACTACTACTACTACTACTACTACTACTACTACTACTACTACTACTACTACTACTACTACTACTACTACTACTACTACTACTACTACTACTACTACTACTACTACTACTACTACTACTACTACTACTACTACTACTACTACTACTACTACTACTACTACTACTACTACTACTACTACTACTACTACTACTACTACTACTACTACTACTACTACTACTACTACTACTACTACTACTACTACTACTACTACTACTACTACTACTACTACTACTACTACTACTACTACTACTACTACTACTACTACTACTACTACTACTACTACTACTACTACCACTTCCTGTTTATCATTATTCTGCTAAACATCAATTTAAATTCAAATTAATTTAGCCTGCCTAATCCGATATTCAGATAAGTCATCCACGAATATAATATAATCATCACACCTATAAACATATAACACACATTATTTACTCATTAATTATTTTTTTCATTCACTACTTTTTGGTTTATTTCAACTTTATATCATTCATATTTAAAAATTTCTCAAAATCACTGGAGCATAACATTTCCATTATATTGTTGTTTACATTTTTATTTGTTCTATTATTTCAATTCATAATCTCTATTCATACCATCATTGCACTATTATTATATTCTTACATTATTCATATACATTATATATACATTCATATACATTATATACATTCACATACATTCATATACATTCATACACATTAATATACATTCATATACACTCATATACATTTTTGTTTATCTTACACTGTATATAGTATTACTTTATGTGTGTATCATTCAGTACATGTATATTAGCATACACTGATTTATAAACATACATCAATTAATATATAATACCTAACCATGGATAACAAATTATGTGTTCACTGTAATAAAGTTAATGAACATGATAAATATGTCACATGTATATGCAATATCATTGTGCATTATGAGTGTCTTCACCCTTATGGTAGTACACCTAATGCATGGGTATCTAGCAACCCTGTAATCAAGCATGTTACATCAATACTTGAGTCACCATCTTTCTTATTTAGATGTAATACATGCATTGGTAACTCTATTCATCCAAGTTGCCCTCTACCTTTAAATACATTTAAAGGTGAAATAAACAATATCGAATCCTCCACAAAGGATATCCTTATCCGTCTTGATAAACAAGATAAGATATTAAATAATATATGTAAACTAGTAAATAATACCAGTACGATATATAAACACATAATACCACCTACATTCACCCCTACAATACCCTATAACCCCCCAAAACAACACTTTCCACCACCTACTCATCCTTTAAATATATCATACTCTTCAGCTGTACGACAAAGCCCATACATGCCCATAAACAAAGTTAATACTACTATACCTGTAATTAATACTACTCCATCTAATTCTCTTGTTATTGAACATCTGAATGAAGATGAAAGAAATATTAACTTCGTATATAAAATACTTTCATATTTAAATATGTCTAAAAACTCTCTGACCTCATACAAATTTATAAACTCAATATGTGTAATATACTTCAACTCACCTAACTCTCTATACACATTTCATTCCAATGTGAACCATATTAAAAAAGACCCCCGATTCTCCCATCTTTATATACGAGAACAACGCTCAGGCAATGAAATATTCAGAGGTAGAGTTATATATCATGCCATAAAAGAAAGTTTAACACCAACTGGCACTAGGTGCACCTATAATAATTATAATAATACATTTGAGCTACGTCAAACTAAGAACTCAAAAATAGATTGGTCCTGTAATCCCATAAATATTACAGAATATGATTTCAAAACATGGAAGACTTCTTATGAAGTATATATACAGACCAAACATAATACAAATAAAATTGACTTAGTCAATGACCAACACACACAATGACATATAACCACCCATGACAACCACATCAGATCAATATCCTCGACCTTCACCATTCCTACCAGTATCATTCACCAATCTCATTCATCCTCACTACACATCATAAACCAACCCTGTCCCTTACCTACCATCTCCAATATAAATATGTCCTCTGCACCATATAAAATTCCACACTTATCCAATATTAAGGCTGCAACACTTAATGTTTGCTCTATCAGAAATAAAGCTGATCTTATAATCGAATTATTTACTGATCTTAACTTAGATATTATGTGTATTACAGAAACATGGCTTAATCTTAATGATACCCCCATAATTGCCACATTAAACACAAATACATTAAGCTTCGTTCACCTTCCAAGACCTAGTTCCCACTTTGGTGGAGGATTAGGTGTATTATATAACAAGTGTATTAAGCTAATAAGCTATAAAGACCTTTCTCTTGAACATTCCGAGGCTTTTTCATGCACATTTCATCCCAATAACTCACTTCCACTTACAATAATAACCATCTACCGACCACCGCATCAATCTATTCCTCATTTTATTGAAGAACTCGATACTCTACTTTACGCATTAACTCCTAAAACAATTCTAACCGGTGATTTTAATATTCCTATCACCTCTACTTCACATAATTCTCGACATCTCTACGATATACTTGAATCACACAATTTGTCCCAAAAAGTCACTACCCCTACACATACAGCAAACAATATTCTTGATCTTGTTATATCAAATAAATCATCTGATATAATTTCCAACACTGTAACTCATAACCTTATAACTGACCACTACATTGTCCTTTTTAATATCCATGTCCCTAAGCCAACCCGCCTATCAAAAACTATTAAAATTAGAAATATTGCTAAAATTGATATTTCAAAATTTATGGAAGACTTTATTAATAATATTTACATTTGTGGTAACAACAAAACTTTATCCCATTTTGACTATATTCTTTCCTCTACTCTTGATGTTCATGCACCTATTAAACAAAAGTCGATTATAGTACGTGATAACTCAAAATGGTTTAATAATAATCTTGTCACCGAAAAACGAAAACTACGAAAAGCCGAAAAATGCTGGCGTAGATCTAAATCTACTACCGACTTTGACATATTTTTACTATGCAGACAGCAATATCGTAGTTTACTCAAAACAACGAAAGAAAATTATTATACTGATCTACTTACTAACGCAGGAAAAGACTATAAGAAAATATTTAAAATATCCAATACACTACTAGGGCGCCTTAATCGACGTATTCTTCCAGATACTTCTATATTAGATAATATTAATAACTTTGATATATTCTTTACCGCTAAAGTAAATGACATTATTACATCTCTTCCCTCCCCTTTATCATATGTACCAACCATCCCTCCATATTCTCTTTCATTACTGAACCTTCCATCTACTTCGCTGGTTGAGAAGCTTCTCCTGTCTGTGAAATCAACATGTTCCCTTGACCCCATTCCTGTCACCCTCTTACATAAGCTGATACCTTATATTGTTATGTACTATAAGGAAATAATCGAAGAATCAATTATATCTGGCTCAGTACCTTCGTGTATGAAGTTAGCTAATGTTACTCCTACTATTAAAAAACCTGACTTGGATAAATCACTGCTCGCGAGCTACCGGCCGATATCACATCTCTCGTATATTTCTAAAGTACTTGAAAGAGTTGTAGCTATTCAACTTAATGACTATATACTCAGTAACAAAATCCTCAATAAATTTCAGAGTGCTTATACTAAAAAGAAAAATACCGAAACAGCTCTTGTCTATATTATTAATTCCCTTCAGCGTGCATCCTTTAATAAACATAGCTCTGTGATCATACTATTAGATCTTTCAGCAGCATTCGATACCTTAGATCATAGCACTTTAATGTTAAGACTTCAGTCTATAGGTATAAATGGAACCGCTCTTGAATGGTTCAAATCATATCTTCAAAATAGATATTTTTCTATTCAGATTGATTCTCTGACATCCACACCTCGGTCAATCCATCATGGTGTACCGCAGGGATCTGTTCTCGGACCAATACTCTTCAATATATACATGATCCCAATATTTGATATTTTTAATAAATATCCAAATATTGGCTACCATTCCTATGCAGATGACCTACAAGTATATATGATTTTAAAAGACCCTACTAAAGATATACCTATACTCAACAACTGCCTTGAGGATATACGAACATGGCTAAACTCAAACTCTCTCTCACTGAATAGCTCAAAAACCATTGCACTCCATATTTATTTATCAAATAAGTCCACTATTCCAAATATATATATTGGTAATGATTGTATACCTTACTCCAGATCAGCCCGTAATCTAGGAATTATATTAGACACCACATTATCATTTACACATCAGATCTCCAATATAATTAAATCAGTAAATTTTATATTATACACTATAAAAATTATTAGACCTTCAATATCCACTGAAATTGCTAAACTACTTATAACATCTCTTATTCTACCTAAATTAGATTACTGTAATTCGATTATTAATGGTATACCGGATTATTTACTACATAAACTACAACTTTTGCAAAATTCAGCAGTCAGACTCATATACAATATAAATAAATTCTCTAGAACACACATATCACCTTACATGAAAATATTACACTGGCTCCCAATTAAATACAGAATAATATATAAAATATGTATGCTAACCCATCATGCCACTCATCACAGCCAACCTGACTACTTACATACTCTACTTACTCCCTATACATCATCACGCCCAATACGACTTTGCCTCAAGTATACTCTAGTCATACCAGATTTGCGTAATGTATCCATAAAACAAAAGAGAGCCTTCTCAATATCTGCACCTATAGCCTGGAATAGACTTCCTTATAACATTCGTTCTATTCAATCAACCATGTTATTCAAAAATAAGCTTAAGACATATCTTTTCTCTTTGGCTTATCCTAATAACAACTAGTCAACATTTAATGCACGGCCGAAAATTTCTGATGAAGTTGATGGCAGTGCCTAAAACATTAGGTTACAGGTTACAGGTTACTACTACTAATACTAATACTAATACTAATACTAATACTAATACTACTACTACTACTACTACGACTACGACTACTACTACTACTACTACTACTACTACTACTACTACTACTACTACTACTACTACTACTACTACTACTACTACTACTACTACTACTACTACTACTACTACTACTACTACTACCACTTCCTGTTTATCATTATTCTGCTAAACATCAATTTAAATTCAAATTAATTTAGCCTGCCTAATCCGATATTCAGATAAGTCATCCACGAATATAATATAATCATCACACCTATAAACATATAACACACATTATTTACTCATTAATTATTTTTTTCATTCACTACTTTTTGGTTTATTTCAACTTTATATCATTCATATTTAAAAATTTCTCAAAATCACTGGAGCATAACATTTCCATTATATTGTTGTTTACATTTTTATTTGTTCTATTATTTCAATTCATAATCTCTATTCATACCATCATTGCACTATTATTATATTCTTACATTATTCATATACATTATATATACATTCATATACATTATATACATTCACATACATTCATATACATTCATACACATTAATATACATTCATATACACTCATATACATTTTTGTTTTACTGTATATAGTATTACTTTATGTGTGTATCATTCAGTAGATGTATATTAGCATACACTGATTTATAAACATACATCAATTAATATATAATACCTAACCATGGATAACAAATTATGTGTTCACTGTAATAAAGTTAATGAACATGATAAATATGTCACATGTATATGCAATATCATTGTGCATTATGAGTGTCTTCACCCTTATGGTAGTACACCTAATGCATGGGTATCTAGCAACCCTGTAATCAAGCATGTTACATCAATACTTGAGTCACCATCTTTCTTATTTAGATGTAATACATGCATTGGTAACTCTATTCAACCAAGTTGCCCTCTACCTTTAAATACATTTAAAGGTGAAATAAACAATATCGAATCCTCCACAAAGGATATCCTTATCCGTCTTGATAAACAAGATAAGATATTAAATAATATATGTAAACTAGTAAATAATACCAGTACGATATATAAACAGATAATACCACCTACATTCACCCCTACAATACCCTATAACCCCCCAAAACAACACTTTCCACCACCTACTCATCCTTTAAATATATCATACTCTTCAGCTGTACGACAAAGCCCATACATGCCCATAAACAAAGTTAATACTACTATACCTGTAATTAATACTATTCCATCTAATTCTCTTGTTATTGAACATCTGAATGAAGATGAAAGAAATATTAACTTCGTATATAAAATACTTTCATATTTAAATATGTCTAAAAACTCTCTGACCTCATACAAATTTATAAACTCAATATGTGTAATATACTTCAACTCACCTAACTCTCTATACACATTTCATTCCAATGTGAACCATATTAAAAAAGACCCCCGATTCTCCCATCTTTATATACGAGAACAACGCTCAGGCAATGAAATATTCAGAGGTAGAGTTATATATCATGCCATGAAAGAAAGTTTAACACCAACTGGCACTAGGTGCACCTATAATAATTATAATAATACATTTGAACTACGTCAAACTAAGAACTCAAAAATAGATTGGTCCTGTAATCCCATAAATATTACAGAATATGATTTCAAAACATGGAAGACTTCTTATGAAGTATATATACAGACCAAACATAATACAAATAAAATTGACTTAGTCAATGACCAACACACACAATGACATATAACCACCCATGACAACCACATCAGATCAATATCCTCGACCTTCACCATTCCTACCAGTATCATTCACCAATCTCATTCATCCTCACTACACATCATAAACCAACCCTGTCCCTTACCTACCATCTCCAATATAAATATGTCCTCTGCACCATATAAAATTCCACACTTATCCAATATTAAGGCTGCAACACTTAATGTTTGCTCTATCAGAAATAAAGCTGATCTTATAATCGAATTATTTACTGATCTTAACTTAGATATTATGTGTATTACAGAAACATGGCTTAATCTTAATGATACCCCCATAATTGCCACATTAAACACAAATACATTAAGCTTCGTTCACCTTCCAAGACCTAGTTCCCACTTTGGTGGAGGATTAGGTGTATTATATAACAAGTGTATTAAGCTAATAAGCTATAAAGACCTTTCTCTTGAACATTCCGAGGCTTTTTCATGCACATTTCATCCCAATAACTCACTTCCACTTACAATAATAACCATCTACCGACCACCGCATCAATCTATTCCTCATTTTATTGAAGAACTCGATACTCTACTTTACGCATTAACTCCTAAAACAATTCTAACCGGTGATTTTAATATTCCTATCACCTCTACTTCACATAATTCTCGACATCTCTACGATATACTTGAATCACACAATTTGTCCCAAAAAGTCACTACCCCTACACATACAGCAAACAATATTCTTGATCTTGTTATATCAAATAAATCATCTGATATAATTTCCAACACTGTAACTCATAACCTTATAACTGACCACTACATTGTCCTTTTTAATATCCATGTCCCTAAGCCAACCCGCCTATCAAAAACTATTAAAATTAGAAATATTGCTAAAATTGATATTTCAAAATTTATGGAAGACTTTATTAATAATATTTACATTTGTGGTAACAACAAAACTTTATCCCATTTTGACTATATTCTTTCCTCTACTCTTGATGTTCATGCACCTATTAAACAAAAGTCGATTATAGTACGTGATAACTCAAAATGGTTTAATAATAATCTTGTCACCGAAAAACGAAAAATACGAAAAGCCGAAAAATGCTGGCGTAGATCTAAATCTACTACCGACTTTGACATATTTTTACTATGCAGACAGCAATATCGTAGTTTACTCAAAACAACGAAAGAAAATTATTATACTGATCTACTTACTAACGCAGGAAAAGACTATAAGAAAATATTTAAAATATCCAATACACTACTAGGGCGCCTTAATCGACGTATTCTTCCAGATACTTCTATATTAGATAATATTAATAACTTTGATATATTCTTTACCGCTAAAGTAAATGACATTATTACATCTCTTCCCTCCCCTCTATCATATGTACCAACCATCCCTCCATATTCTCTTTCATTACTGAACCTTCCATCTACTTCGCTGGTTGAGAAGCTTCTCCTGTCTGTGAAATCAACATGTTCCCTTGACCCCATTCCTGTCACCCTCTTACATAAGCTGATACCTTATATTGTTATGTACTATAAGGAAATAATCGAAGAATCAATTATATCTGGCTCAGTACCTTCGTGTATGAAGTTAGCTAATGTTATTCCTACTATTAAAAAACCTGACTTGGATAAATCACTGCTCGCGAGCTACCGGCCGATATCACATCTCTCGTATATTTCTAAAGTACTTGAAAGAGTTGTAGCTATTCAACTTAATGACTATATACTCAGTAACAAAATCCTCAATAAATTTCAGAGTGCTTATACTAAAAAGAAAAATACCGAAACAGCTCTTGTCTATATTATTAATTCCCTTCAGCGTGCATCCTTTAATAAACATAGCTCTAATAAACATAGCTCTGTGATCATACTATTAGATCTTTCAGCAGCATTCGATACCTTAGATCATAGCACTTTAATGTTAAGACTTCAGTCTATAGGTATAAATGGAACCGCTCTTGAATGGTTCAAATCATATCTTCAAAATAGATATTTTTCTATTCAGATTGATTCTCTGACATCCACACCTCGGTCAATCCATCATGGTGTACCGCAGGGATCTGTTCTCGGACCAATACTCTTCAATATATACATGATCCCAATATTTGATATTTTTAATAAATATCCAAATATTGGCTACCATTCCTATGCAGATGACCTACAAGTATATATGATTTTAAAAGACCCTACTAAAGATATACCTATACTCAACAACTGCCTTGAGGATATACGAACATGGCTAAACTCAAACTCTCTCTCACTGAATAGCTCAAAAACCATTGCACTCCATATTTCTTTATCAAATAAGTCCACTATTCCAAATATATATATTGGTAATGATTGTATACCTTACTCCAGATCAGCCCGTAATCTAGGAATTATATTAGACACCACATTATCATTTACACATCAGATCTCCAATATAATTAAATCAGTAAATTTTATATTATACACTATAAAAATTATTAGACCTTCAATATCCACTGAAATTGCTAAACTACTTATAACATCTCTTATTCTACCTAAATTAGATTACTGTAATTCGATTATTAATGGTATACCGGATTATTTACTACATAAACTACAACTTTTGCAAAATTCAGCAGTCAGACTCATATACAATATAAATAAATTCTCTAGAACACACATATCACCTTACATGAAAATATTACACTGGCTCCCAATTAAATACAGAATAATATATAAAATATGTATGCTAACCCATCATGCCACTCATCACAGCCAACCTGACTACTTACATACTCTACTTACTCCCTATACATCATCACGCCCAATACGAATTTGCCTCAAGTATACTCTAGTCATACCAGATTTGCGTAATATATCCATAAAACAAAAGAGAGCCTTCTCAATATCTGCACCTATAGCCTGGAATAGACTTCCTTATAACATTCGTTCTATTCAATCAACCATGTTATTCAAAAATAAGCTTAAGACATATCTTTTCTCTTTGGCTTATCCTAATAACAACTAGTCAACATTTAATGCACGGCCGAAAATTTCTGATGAAGTTGATGGCAGTGCCTAAAACATTAGGTTACAGGTTACAGGTTACTACTACTACTACTACTACTACTACTACTACTACTACTACTACTACTACTACTACTACTACTACTACTACTACTACTACTACTACTACTACTACTACTACTACTACTACTACTACTACTACTACTACTACTACTACTACTACTACTACTACTACTACTACTACTACTACTACTAATACTACTACTACTACTACTAATACTACTACTACTACTACTACTACTACTACTACTACTACTACTACTACTACTACTACTACTACTACTACTACTACTACTACTACTACTACTACTACTACTACTACTACTACTACTACTACTACTACTACTACTACTACTACTACTACTACTACTACTACTACTACTACTACTACTACTACTACTACTACTACTACTACTACTACTACTACTACTACTACTACTACTACTACTACTACTACTACTACTACTACTACTACTACTACTACTACTACTACTACTACTACTACTACTACTACTACTACTACTACTACTACTACTACTACTACTACTACTACTACTACTACTACTACTACTACTACTACTACTACTACTACTACTACTACTACTACTACTACTACTACTACTACTACTACTACTACTACTACTACTACTACTACTACTACTACTACTACTACTACTACTACTACTACTACTACTACTACTACTACTACTACTACTACTACTACTACTACTACTACTACTACTACTACTACTACTACTACTACTACTACTACTACTACTACTACTACTACTACTACTACTACTACTACTACTACTACTACTACTACTACTACTACTACTACTACTACTACTACTACTACTACTACTACTACTACTACTACTACTACTACTACTACTACTACTACTACTACTACTACTACTACTACTACTACTACTACTACTACTACTACTACTACTACTACTACTACTACTACTACTACTACTACTACTACTACTACTACTACTACTACTACTACTACTACTACTACTACTACTACTACTACTACTACTACTACTACTACTACTACTACTACTACTACTACTACTACTACTACTACTACTACTACTACTACTACTACTACTACTACTACTACTACTACTACTACTACTACTACTACTACTACTACTACTACTACTACTACTACTACTACTACTACTACTACTACTACTACTACTACTACTACTACTACTACTACTACTACTACTACTACTACTACTACTACTACTACTACTACTACTACTACTACTACTACTACTACTACTACTACTACTACTACTACTACTACTACTACTACTACTACTACTACTACTACTACTACTACTACTACTACTACTACTACTACTACTACTACTACTACTACTACTACTACTACTACTACTACTACTACTACTACTACTACTACTACTACTACTACTACTACTACTACTACTACTACTACTACTACTACTACTACTACTACTACTACTACTACTACTACTACTACTACTACTACTACTACTACTACTACTACTACTACTACTACTACTACTACTACTACTACTACTACTACTACTACTACTACTACTACTACTACTACTACTACTACTACTACTACTACTACTACTACTACTACTACTACTACTACTACTACTACTACTACTACTACTACTACTACTACTACTACTACTACTACTACTACTACTACTACTACTACTACTACTACTACTACTACTACTACTACTACTACTACTACTACTACTACTACTACTACTACTACTACTACTACTACTACTACTACTACTACTACTACTACTACTACTACTACTACTACTACTACTACTACTACTACTACTACTACTACTACTACTACTACTACTACTACTACTACTACTACTACTACTACTACTACTACTACTACTACTACTACTACTACTACTACTACTACTACTACTACTACTACTACTACTACTACTACTACTACTACTACTACTACTACTACTACTACTACTACTACTACTACTACTACTACTACTACTACTACTACTACTACTACTACTACTACTACTACTACTACTACTACTACTACTACTACTACTACTACTACTACTACTACTACTACTACTACTACTACTACTACTACTACTACTACTACTACTACTACTACTACTACTACTACTACTACTACTACTACTACTACTACTACTACTACTACTACTACTACTACTACTACTACTACTACTACTACTACTACTACTACTACTACTACTACTACTACTACTACTACTACTACTACTACTACTACTACTACTACTACTACTACTACTACTACTACTACTACTACTACTACTACTACTACTACTACTACTACTACTACTACTACTACTACTACTACTACTACTACTACTACTACTACTACTACTACTACTACTACTACTACTACTACTACTACTACTACTACTACTACTACTACTACTACTACTACTACTACTACTACTACTACTACTACTACTACTACTACTACTACTACTACTACTACTACTACTACTACTACTACTACTTCCATCCAACATTAAGAATATGATTAACCATTATACGTTCAAGAAACATTTACATCGTTATATATTAAATAACTATTGATTGTAATAATTGTATAATAATATTCTAAAGTTTATAACATATACGAAAGTATTGTATGTATCTGTATATTTGTGTATATTTATTTATATACGTTTATATATTTATATACACATATATGTATGTATATATTTATCATGTTATGTTTTTAAATGCTAAAAACAATTAGTAATATTTGTTCTGTTTAATTTATTCGTTCACACTCTAAGAATGTTTATAAAACATTAATGCAGTGTATAATAAACTATTTACATTTACATTTACCGAATGAAGTTCTACTAGGCCCCATCCTCTTTAATAACTTTAACTTTACTTTCATTTACTTAATTCCACTGCTAACAACCTCCCTTATAAAATAAAATAAATCTCTTCAGCCCCACTCTTTAAACGCAAACTAAAAACCCACTTGTTCTAAATTGCTTATAAATAATTTCGAAAAACGGCCGAAAACTCACACGATATTGATGGCGTGTATAAACTATTATGTTTCAAGGTTACTACTACTACTACTTCTAGATAATATACCATATATGTTATGTACTTATACATATTTGAGACAATAAAATTAGAATATAAATAATATATTTATTTATTGAAAACATTTAAACCATTTTTCATTTTTCCTTCTTTCATTTAAAATAAAATCTGTTAAATAATAAATGTTAAATTATATTATAATTATCTTATAATCTTATAATTATAATAATAATTAACTTAACATTATTATAACAATGTCAAATAGTGAAATTTATCTAGATGTGTAAGACTATAATAAATTATAAAAATGTCTAGAAAAGTACAAATATTAAATTAAAATTAAATTTAATAGATTAATATAAATAAATAAAATGATATAGATTTATATAACATTACTGACACGAGATAGTAATGTAGCTGTATAATACTGTATGTAGTACTGTATTTGTATAATATAGTACTATATAATACTTCTTAGTAGTATAATTAATAAATAATATAACTAAAGTTACATACCTAAATTAATGAATTATTAAATTAATTTTTATAATAAGATATATTTTTATAATGTACTATTTTGTAATGGTTCTCTACAATTTCAATGCAATATTTATATCCGGATTTATAATCGAATTACATATATAGTTATTATATCAGGGACCAATATTATTTATATTATATATATAAATGATATACATAATTGCTTAGACACAGACCTATCTGATGATAGAAATTTGATACTTTTTGCTAATGATACATCTCTTAGCATTCGTAAAAATAATAATATATATTTAACTAATCGGTTAATATCGGACGTTAATGCGTTATATGAGTGGTTTATATTAAACAAATTAAAAACAAACATCCTTATATAACAAGGTGCATCATTAACTTATAATATTTGCAAGACAACCATTATATTTATGTAAAACATATAATTTTGTGGGCGTTATATTGGATACAAAGTTAGATTTTTAACGTTGTACATATAATAAATATTCAAATTAATTATCTAAAATTATATATATGTTAAAAAACTAAGTACTATTCTCCCGAAAAAAATACTATATATATTATATAATTCTTTATTTTTCTGTATTGTATTGCTTGCAATTGTGGGGAAATGTATACTTTAGTAATATATATTAAATAGAATTATTACAAAATAAAGTAATTATAATTATTAATAAAGATATATTTATAATCAGAAATGGAACTTTTATTTTATTTAGGACACATTCTCTATTTATTAATTCTAATATATTTAAGTTACGAGATCTTATTATCTATAACAATATTTTATTTATGCATAATATATTTGTAGGTAATTGTCCAAAAACTATGAATAACATTTTTGTAAGGAGATACAATAAATATAGCAATTAAAATTTTAATTACACTCTACCATATATAAAACATACACGCTATCATAATTCAATATTATTTTCTGGTCCAAAAAAATGGAATGAAATTATGAAAACTCCATGTATTTCGATGCATTTTAATGCATTTTAAAAAAATAGTTATAAACAAATTTAAAAAAAATATACCTCTTAAAACAGTATTCATAGATATTATTCATATACAATTTGTAATAGATTTATTCTTCTTCTTTTTATTTATTTATATTAATATATTTATTTACACACTTTTATTTGTTTGTAGAAAGTATTTTCCCCTAGAGTGTTAACTTTTAAAAAAAATCTCTAATTTAAATTTTTATTATATTAATATTCATGTTTTATTTCGTTTATATAAGGTATTGTTCTTTTCAGTGTTACAATTTTTAAATATATATATATAAATAATCATTAATTCAATTATTAATTTAAAAAGAAAATAAAATTTAAAAAATAATAAGAAAATAAAAAATATAATTGTTATTTTATGTTAGGTATTCAGGTGCAACTCCATTTTTTATATTTAACAATTTATATATATTTATCTCATATTTTCTCTCTTTTTAGAGTAATTTTAATTTTGTTTAATTCTTAATTATATGTATATTTTATTTATTTTATGAGAATCTAGACCATCCAAAAATATGATGATTAACCCAATTGGGGAAATGCTAGTAAAAACATTAACTTGTTTATTAATTTCCCCATTCATCCTTACCTGTCGGAGAGGAATTATAAATCTTATTTATTTATTTATTTATATGTTATATTAATAAATCAATAAATATTAGAAAATGTTTTTATTGGTTAAAAATAATGTATATAAGCGGATTAAATAAGTCATAGATTTACTATAAACCCTATAAATAAGTTATAGATTTACTATAAATAATAATTTTATAAAAAAATAATTCTAAATTATAATAATGTAATATATTGTTTTAGTTTAAAATTATTTTTGTATAATATGAATATGTTGTATTCTACCTACCTATACTTTATACGCTTATACTTTTATACTTTATACTTTATACTGTATCCTATAGGATATATACTATATATACTTTATATATTATTTGAAATTTCAAATTATGCATATGCTTAAATAAATGAATTATATTTGACAACATCTCAAACTAAAACTCAAAAATATTAAACATAACTATGTTAATTTTTACGGTAACTTTAAAACGTTTAAATTTCATATTATTCTATGTTTATTTCAATAACGTATATTATCTATATCAAATATTTATACGTTATACCGTATACCCATATATATGCCTTTAAGTAGATTATCAATCAACTAATTAATATTACATCCACAATCAAATAACAAGAAAAATGTATTCAATTTTAAATGATAACAATAATATTAATTATTTTATATGTGTGGCAGGAGTACAATATTATATATATATATATATATATATATATATATATATATATATGTGTGTGTGAATGAATGCATGCATTCAGTTCATATACAATGTCTAAGGAGAATCAATGAAAGCGATAATCTTTTTTAATTCGATATTTCCTATCAGTAGAGTAATGTATGAAATATGAATATTTCATCATCTTCATTCGGATAAAATACAAAAGATTACATAACAATGGATATTAAAATAAACAATATACACAAATATAAAAGAAATAATAAAACAAAACTAAAACAAATGTTTAATTATCATGTTAGCATCCAAAACAAAGTATAAAATATAATTAATAAATTTTTATAATTGTAATATAATATTTATAAAAGAATCTAAATATTTGTATCACATAGTTTATGTCAATTTTAATAATATTTATATATATTTGTGGGTTACTATATTAATACTGCGTTTAAGTGTTTTAATTCTAATACTGTTTTGTATTATTTTAATACTTTTAATTTTTAATACTGTTTAGTTTTTTTTATATTATTTATATAAAGTTATATAAACGTAAAATTTGTAAAATAAATATAAAATAGTTTTGATAAATAGTAATTTTTTTAATTATTAAACATTTAATACTGTTTTTTTTATGTTTTTAATACTTCTAATATGTAATATTGTTTTGTTTTATTTTTTTTGTATAATTATATACGGTAAAATTATAAAAAATTATATAATGTAAAATATATAAAAATATAAAATATGTAAAATTGTAAAAAATGTAAAAATTTATATGGAGAAATATCTATTTAATACTGATTTTTTAATAAAGCATATTATTAAAAGCATTTTATAACACAAAATATTTGTTTAATTTACAATATACTATTAGAGAAAATAATATAATTTTAATATTATTAAACATATCACAACAAAAATATATATCAGTATTATATTTTATATTGGTTAATGAAAACCAATTTCAAAACTTTTTTCAATTGATTTATTATATGTCTATGACTTCTTGAGGGGTCTATTCGTATTCGCTATTTATATACGTATACGACGTGATTCAATAGATCAATAGTTGCTATTATTATCCTATTATTAAAATGCTATGTAATACTAACTAATACAATAGAAAGTACCCTCCAAGTCAGGTTCTGAAAACTGTGGTGTATTCAATGATTAGTGGGTACACGTGTACCTAAAGGTATTAGTCATGCTCGTATATCCGTAGAAGTATCTTCGTACACTTATATGTGTTAATGAATGAATGAATGAATGAATGAATGAATGAATGAATGAATGAATGAATGAATGAATGAATGAATGAATGAATGAATGAATGAAATCAGTGTATAGACATACGACATACTATGTATATCATACGTCTATGGAGGATCAGCGAAAGCCTAGGCTTTATTTGGTCGATACCTCCAATATGTTCATGTACAGATTACAATATTAGTAAAAGTAATACTGTAATAATAATGATTCATGTGTTAGCATTCTTTATAATATAATTAGCAAATGAAACAATAAAATAGAAGATACATATATATATAAATTAATAAATGTAATATATCATATATTATATTATATATATATATATATATGGTCTATAGACCATGTTAAATGTGATATAAAAAACGGTGCTAATATATTTCACACAATATATATGCTAATACATTATAATGTGTGTGTGCGATATTTTATAATTAGGACTAGAATACGTGTATTGCATGTAGCTAAGAAATACAGCTAAGGCATCGTGTTCACGGGAAAACTTAATAACTTATTAACAACTTAAAATAAGATAAAATAAATAACCGTTAACGGTCAAAAATTCAAGTAATATTTATAATTATACTCCTTGTAATGTTACTTAAAATAGTATTTATAATATCGTTTATTTCTCAGGACGTATCATTAACAGTTATAAAAACAGTGTCAACATCTTCATTAGATAATGTGTAACCTATCAAACACGGTATTACATAACACATACATACCCATATAACGGTATACCGATAAGTACAGATGTACCTATAAGTACAGATGTACCTACATTCTCGTATGTAACATATCCTACTTACTCATCATTATTTAATATACATATTAGTTATGATATTTACTTAATATATATATATATATAGAATATAATTAGATAATAGGATAAGGGACTCTAAGCTATGCTAGTATTTGCATATAGACATGTACATATCGACATATTACATAATACTAACCACGTTATCGGTTTCGAATTCTTTTCCATTCATCATAGCCGATAAGTTTCTCTGTTACGTTCGGTGAGTGATGTGTAAGTGTGATGTGCTATTTATAGAATGGCGTCGCCGAATACGAACCAATAATACGCATAGCTTTAAATCCATCCACAAATCGTACGGTAGATCACTTTCCTGGCAAACCATGTAATATCGCACTGCGTGTAATCATGGAATATCAATTATAGGTGCTGTATGTACCACCTATAGGTGATATATATATATATATATATATATATATATTTACATACATAATACATTTATATTATACATTGATTGATTGATAATTTATTTAAGCAAATACATAGCCGAAAATATAATCGTAAGTATAAAGTATAAATATTTGCTAACATATACATTATAATGATTTTATTTATAAACATTAATTGTTAATACTTTAGCTCCCTATATAGGCCATATAGGGGGTATGGGGTTGGTTAGACGCCAAGGATATCGGGTTGTTACTATGTTGATATCGAGTGCATTCTTAGATGTAAAGCTTGCGGTGGCATTGCAAAACTATGGCTTTGCCTTTAAATGAATCATCAGATATTATTGAATTATGAACGATATTCATAAATGTATACAACATTTTCTAAAAATTGCCGTATTACCCATCTTTCCCTTACTCCTCGACCTATGCATCTATAGCCTGAGGTCAATCTGACCTCTAAGGTGACCCGACCACTATCGCCTGCACCTTACTCTGATATTTACCTCGTAAATGTGACCTTGACCTATATGATCTGAAGGTGACCCCGACCTCTATTTCCTGATGGTTACTCTGACATATACATCGGTAAAGTGACTGCGACCTCTATCTGCTGAAGGTAAATCTGACCTATAACTCCTGAACGTAACTCTTATATAACTATTACCTCTATTGCGTGAAGTTGACTATGACCTCTATACGCTGAAGGTCACTGCGACCACTACGAATCACTACTGTTACGCTCACCATATTGTTGGGCGTACAAGTAGTGTAGATACCTCTTCATATCGTTAGCTATGAGTCATATCTATGAGTCATAGCCTATAACGTCATACACGGCGATTTGCACACATCCAGTGATAGTATTTGATACTATTACCATAATCTACTTTAAAAAACTTTATTTCTGTTTTTCTTCATTTTTTGTTGTTGAATTACTCCTATTATAAAACATGTATATAATAAAAAAAAGACAATAATATTATAGAATGAAGTATTATTATTACAAATTCGAAAAAAATATGTAAAAATATTTAAAATATTTCAAGTTGGAGAGTTTTTAAAACTAGTCATTTTCGTATCTATTTACATGTAAGACCGCGAACGTAGTGCTTTCCCTTGATGAATTACTTGAATTACAATTGAGCTAACATACGCCTATGTACCACCAATGGACTTTACTCCATGTACAAGTAATAGGCTTATAGGCTATAGCCTATGGTATAGCGTATAGCTTTATGCTGTCGGTACACCCGCAAATCGTTGTGGTAATGAAATTATAGTATATGGTAATAAACTCAAATATATATGGACGGCCGATTGCTTTATAAGCACAGTTCACAGACCGAAAACCGAAAGATGTAAAATGTAATGTTGTTTTACTACACGATAATTTAATATATTAATAATATATATATTATTACACGAATCGCATATGTGTTATTAATATATGATCGATAAGGATCGGGATCGGGATCGGGATCCATTACACTAACGCAAGCTAACTCAGACTCAACGGGACCAATACAATGTATCCGAGATATCAGGTTTATGAGATAGCGAATTATTCTATCATATATCTACATAGGTCATATACAATTAATCCGGCACTCGTAAAATATCCGATTTAGCGTGGTTTCTGAGTTAGAGGGGTTCTGCGTTAGCGGGGTTCTGAGTTAGTGGGAGTTGATTGTATGTGCCACCATTCGTTGTAATGGTTTATTTTATAATGTATTATTTAATATTTATTTTACTTACACACATGTTATAATACAATTGTAATGTGTATACTATACACTGTATAGTAGTAGCGGTTATTTATTAGTTGGATACACAGAACTAGAGATAGTTCCCTCTAGCGTTATGGTTCTACAACAGGATCCGGTTCCTTGATGATTCATCCTTTATGACGGATGTTATATAACGTCGATGAATGAACTCTATCTTTGAAAATAATTCTATATTAAGTAATTTATTTATATATATATAAATGACATCAAGGATAATACATATTACGGAGATATGAATCGAAAAAACAAATAACCGATAATAATATAAACACTTATATACATACATAATATATATATATCATTATATAAATAACATATATAATAGTGAACTATTGTAATGCACATAAACTGACAGTAAGTACATGCGTACTGAGTCTCAGTATGTACTACTACTTGGTACACGATGAACCTATGAAGGGTGTAGATCATTAAGTAATCGAATACGTGTACGTTCTATGGAAGTAACGTTTTGTAACGTATGTAAACACTTATAACCTTGTTATTTAATAAAACTATAACACAAGTATACACATATGCTAAGTACACATATATTGTTATTGTTATTTTTATTTGGTGGAGTCCTTTCATCCCATCCAGGAACTTAGATGAAGTTTTCACTTATAACCATATATGGCTCTAATGTCCCTTCGAAGCCGCTCTCATGTTAAGGCATCCATGGTTTTAACGAGAGCCGATCATTTATTTATACACAATTATATAAGATCACTTCTAAATAATATTTTAAGACCCATTTTATAAAATTAATTAATGGTCCGGACGAGGGTCGAACCCGTGTCCTACTGCTTGTGTGTCTGACGCCCTAGCCACTGAGCCACACAGGCAGTTGATATGTATATGTATATGTATTTTAAAATGTTTTATTGACCACAAAATCACGTGGTGGTCATGGGCGTCATGAGGAGGAAACAAAAATAAAATAAATAAAGTACAATAAAAATGAAGGAAAATGGAGGGTAGATTACAATGTTAATAGGTACGTGGAGAGTTTACATTTAAATATTGACAGGGACTTTAAATAGCTAATTTCATATGGAATAGCATTCCAGTATTTTGTAGCTATCACAGAAAAGCAGATCCAGAGTGAGCAGATATAGTCGAGCGTTGCACAATTTTCATCGTATAACATTTCCTGCTAGCTCGACTAAGGGTTTGAATACTGATCAAGTCTGCTAGGTATTCGGGAGATCTAAGATGTATCACCTTATAGTTGATACATAGTAGTATGTGCCTGCATATATACCTTAAGCCAGCCGAGTGATCGCATTAGGCCCGATATTGATACTATTGAAGAGAACTTCGGTTTATATAGAGTGCGTATAGCACGTCGTTGTATCATCTCAAGTTTACTCATAAGATTTAGGGGTAGATTACATAGAAGTGAGCAGCAGTATATAAATCTACTGAAGACTAGCGAGTGTATTAGACTTTTAGTCATTAAAAAAGTTAATTTATTGCGTAATTTTCTAATATTATAAAGAAAATAGTTGGTATTGCGAATCATTATAGATATGTGGTCTGAATAATCTAGGTGGGAGTTGATGGTAAAACCAAGAGTTGTTATGGATTGTGAGGTAGGGAGGGATAGTAGAAATGGTTGTGTGATGATTAGGGGGTAGGTAGGTCTGGAGATAATGATGGTGTCAGTTTAGGTCATATTAAGTGATAGGGAATTATAGGAGAACCAGTCAGTAAGTTGTGTGAGGCAGTTAAAAATAGACAGTTGAATAGAGTTAGAGTCACAGGAATTGGGAAAGGAAGTATACATTTGTAGATCATCGGCAAAGAGAAGGTAGTGGATGTAAGGATATTTACGAAATATGGATTTTATGGGTAAAATATAAATAATAAAAAGTAAAGGACCAAGCACGGAGCCTTGTGGAACGCCATGAGCGCTGATAAAGGGAGTAGAGAAGGATGAATTAATTTTCACTGAAGAGGACCAAGTAACACAATGTAGCACAGGGCTTTGTTATCAAGGGATATGAGTAGATCATTAATGATAAGATTCAGTGCTGATGCAGTGCTCCTATGGGGTAAGTAAGCACTTTGAGTTCAAAGTTTAAACTTAAACTTGAATTGGTAGTGATATAGTGTATAAGTTGAGCAGATACAATTCTCTCCAAGGTATTAGAGACTGGTGAAAGCTGGGAGATGGGTTAATAGCTCGACAGGTTCGAGTGGCTAAGGGTAGTTTTTTTAAAATTGGGGTGATATAAGATTATTTCATATTCTTTGGTACGATGGATGTAATAAGGGACGCATGAATGATCATTGTTATGGGTTCAATTAACGATGGCGAAAGGGTAAAAGTAAAGTAATAGGAATAGGATCGAGTGGGGAATTGGATTTTAGGGATGCCATTAGAGAGCACATAGGGACGAGTAGGAAGAGTGAAAGAGGACCAGTGATTATGGGAAGCAAGTGAAGATGAGTTGAGAGTGAGGAGATCAATACTCACATTAGGGAGAGTAGTGATGATGTTCGATACTTTATTCTGTAAGAAACTAGCAAAGGAGGAGCAGAGGATTGTATCCGGTTGGTCAGGAAGGTGCCTGGGTTTTGATTTACCTACTAAGGTGAAGGGTAGGTTATAGGCTTGCTTATAGGATGTGCCATATTTACAAAGCAAGTTAGTAAAGTATCATGATTTAGTGGATAAGAGTTTTTTCCTGTATAATGAGCGACATACTTTAAAGGAACACAGGTCTGAGTTCATTTTAGAAGAAGTATAAATGGACTGTAGACGACGAAGTGACTTTCTCATATTGGTGAGTTCAGTGTTGAACCAGGGGGATTTGATATGATTACGGTGGGTAAGAGTAGTTTATGGATCATAAAAGTCAAAGGAATTAGATAGCGCCGTGTTGAAGGCGTCAAATAGAGAGTCAGGGTCAGATAGCGGAGATGTAATATTATTCATATGATCAAATACGGAGTTAACAAACAAGGGTTGATTTATAGAGGAGATGTTTCGAAAGTATCTTAGAGGTCGAGTATTGTGCACTACTGATAACTGTTAAACAAATAGGATAGCGAAGTGATTAGAGATTAGAGTGCTTTGGGTGGGAGAGGAAATTAAATTGGAGTCAGATGGAGATAAAACAAGATCAATGATGTTACCATTAGATATAGTTGGGAAGTGAATGTGTTGTGTTAAGGAGTGCAAAAAATAAGTTTCTTAAGAGAAAGGGAAGCATGAATATCAGTATTCACTTGAATTTTAAAGTCACCAAGAATAATTGTGTTGTAAGAAGACATGGATTTTAAAATGGTAGAGAGATCATTAAGGAAAGACCGAATACTGGATGATGGTGGGCGATAGATGATTATAAAGACAATGGTAAATAGGGAGAGAAACTGAATGTCACAGATCAGCATTTCACAAGAGAAATTAGGGGTGGAAGAGGAAATAAGCTTAAGCTCAGTGGAGAACAACAGGGCAGTACCACGGTTAGGTGTAGGTCTGTTAGCGAGTAGTAATGTGAAGCCATTGGGAGTTAATTGAAGCAGAGTCATCATTTGTAAGCCAAGTCTAGGTGATAGCAGATATGGAGCAATTAGAGTCAATGATTAATTGAGTTATTAAATCAACTTTATTCCTGACTGATCTCGCATTTAGGAGTAGAAAGGAGTAGTTATTGGGAGAGCATGTATTTAGTCAATCCGAAGGTTTAACAGTAGTTCGGGAGGATTTACAGAAAGAGTCATATGATTTAGACCAAGACTCAAGCTCAACATCAGTAGGCAGGTAGGGATTCGATTTACAGTCAATACTACCAGAGGTGAGGGGGGATCGAAGTTGATAAGTAAGGGATCGTATTAAATATACACGTTAGGTCATGACAGTGGGCTTTCGATGCATGGGAGATAATTCGACCAACCTTGATGGTTGGAGGGTCAATATATTGACGTATGCATAGAGATGTATAGGTAGATGACTGAAGTAGTGACCTAGAGTTCATAAGGGCATCGGTCGCACATGATGAAGATAATACTAGGTTGGCATAGTGATAGATGAAGGAGTAGACAGTGATGGTGATGGGGTCTAGTTGAAGGTGGGCAAATAGTGATGTTATGTAGGTAAGGTTTCTGTCAGCAGGTAGGATATGCTCAATGATTATGGATGGTTTGGAAGCGCAGGAGTGAATAGTGGTTGGATTAATTAGGATGGAGGTAGAGGGGGACGGGGTAAATTCGATTTGACAATGGCAGAGAAAGATTTGGTTGTTGATTTATTTAGGGCATCAGGAAGTATGTATATGTATAGAAGGATGTATATATATATATATATATATATTTATATTTGATTTTCATTTAGAAAAACTACTATAATTTGATACTACTATAGTAATCTATAGGTATACTATAGTCATACCAAAGATTTTGCGAAGCAAAGATATAACACTCCCTATGCATGCAACGTAATTTAGTAATATCCCCTGCCGCTGCTAGCAGTAGTATCGAAATCACTGAAATAGATTTAGGTTCGACTCTGTTTGCATACAACAATGTTTTCATTACTCTATTAAATTACATGCAATATAAATTAACTTTTACTTACTAAATATATACTTATAACATTTAAAACATAAATATCATATTTGTTTGTTATATATTAGTAATGAACACTTAGTTTTCATCATATAAATATTAATTTAAAGCATATTATTTAACATTTTAAAAGTGTATAGTTAAATACGAATTTACATTATAAACAACGCATAGTTCCTAAAAGTAACCCGCTATAGGTGGCACCAGGGTATTTTGTATACAAATTCGAATTACACGATTTCGCGTAAGTGTTATATCTTTCCTTCGGAAAATCTTTGGTCATACTAAATATTCCAAAATATATATGCAATATGATGTATACGTTTATATATACGTTTACGTATATATATATGCTTATATGCATATATGCTATAGTATATAACATAGTACATATGAATTAGGACATGTCTAATATATTATAATACATATTATGTACATGTATAGGTATTCTATATCATATGAAATAATACGTATGACATATGACATATTACATATGCCCTAATACATATATTCATATATGCCTGTTGGTATAAGAAACGTCTATATATAGGGCATGAGATATATTTCATCATATATGGTACATGTCCTAGGCTATATACAAGTCTTATATTCTATAGAATTATATATAGAATTAGAATTATGATTAATCATATGATTATATATATATACTTATTATACATGTATTAATAGTATTAATGTAATACATCTTTTATGTAGCCTTTTATTATACTAGCGTAAATATTGTATAACATATATATTTAACTATTTAATAATATATATATATATATATATATATATATATATAACTATTAAATAATATATATATATATATATATATAACTATTTAATAATATATATATAGTATACCAACACTTTACTATTCGTCGATGTTCGATGGCAACTTTTAAATGAAGTGTATTCAGATATATTACGAATATTATCAATTATATAGTCGCGATAACAACACCCACACACCCACACCCACCCACACACATACACACACATACACACACACATACACACACATACACACACATACACACACATATACACACACCAATACACATAAACTATTTCACTGTGGAAAAAAACGATTATCTAATCTATAAAAGATAAACTATATTGAAATATTAAAAAATATATTTACATAATGATTTTATATTTATTAAAATAATGTGTTTATTATCATAGCAGATTATTATTATTATTATTATTATTATTATTATTATTATTATTATTATTATTATTATTATTGATAATTTATTTTATCAAATACATAATAAATATGACTATGAAAATGACTATGAAAATTAATAATGTTCATTAATATGACTATGAAAAAAAGAAAAATATAGCATAACTAAAGTATTAATATTAAATGTATATTTATATCTATGTGATAAACTAAGTCCATAGTAACGTTTATTTGTAATATTATTTATTTGTATTTTCCAATTACGATTTTCGTCAATCAAAATGCCTAGGAATTTAAAATTAGTTGATTGTTTTATGACTATATTATTTATTTTGTAAAAAAATATAAAATATAATACAGAACAAACAAAAATAAAATAATACTACCCATTTTATCTGTAATAATAATAAATTATTAATTTTATATTATATACCTGTTTATGATATATTGCATTACAATTTGGAGGTCTATAAACACATATATGATTATTAATCCTAATATTAAATGGAATTTTTGAATTAATTTTAAATGTATATATTGAACATCTAGGTATGTGGAAATAAAATTTCTTACAGGACATAAACTAGATTTACAAAATATCGCAACATCTCCTCTATGAATTAATGTATCGTATCTAAATAGTATATACTTTTTTCCACCGATTAAATATAGAGAATTTCTCTCATCTACTGTTAAAATCGTTTCAACTAAGCATATAATGTCATATTTATTAGATGAAAGTAAAATTCCAACAAATTAATTTTATTTATAATATTTTGAGCATTAGTATAATATATATTTAAATTGTTCTTTTTAATATTTTCATCTTTATTGCCTGTCAGTCATCTATACCTGTAGTTTTATTTTTATTTATATTAATAATTGAATTTTTATAAGTAGGTACCTAATACATAAAAATGTCCACACATTAAAATTATCTTTACCAATTGACATATTGCAGACAATTTTATTATTTATAATATATCTAAGCTCTTAGGATTACTTCTAGAATTATAAATACATTTTATAATTTTTTTACTTTTAATTTTAACTACATGGTATATAATATCTGACGTCGTTCTGGTGATATTTCATCTATTAATAATTTGTTTTTAGGTTTTAAATAGTCTTATATTTTTATTATTTATTATTTTTGTTCAAGTTTAATCTAACATTCTATACATTATGTTACTACTTTCAAATTATGTTATCACCGTATTATAAATGTTAAAATAAGAAATGTCATTGTTATAGTTGTGCATAAATAAACAGTTTAACTTTATAGGTTTAACTAATATATATATATATATATATATATATATATATATATATATATATATATATATATATATATATATATACATACACATACACATGCATATAAATATATACAGTAGATATATTATACATAGATATATAGATAGATGATTTATTTAGACACAAATATAACGAGTGTTCTCATTTGTGTTTTAGCAACAACAAAAATAATAATAATAAATAAGCGATAAAATAGTATATAAGTAGAAAAAAATAGGATTGTTAGAATAATAAACGTGAACAAAAAAATAACAAAATATAACAAAAATATACGAATATTAAAAATTACCAATAATAAAATCTTTAACTTTGCTTTTGAAACGTTCTATAGATGAAACCATTCTTAATTCTCGAGGTAGACCATTCCAAAGTACGGCTGCCGAATGCCGAAAACATCTTTTTCCATGTCTAGCCAGCCTGAACTTGTGGTACTGAAGTACCTTGCTGAAAGACGACCTAGATGTTCTCGACTCAGTGCGGTATATCAGCAAATCTTTCAAATATTTAGGTGATTTAAGATATAGGCATTTATATACAATCATTATAATTGTATATATAGAACGCTTTTTAGCTGATAACCATTTCATAGAGTACAATTTATCAGAAGTGCATGCATGATTAGACAATTGTATGCGATATAGTAAGCGTACAGATGACCGTATAACTCTATTTAAACAATTTGTAGAAAATAAAGGAAGTCCGTGATATAAAGAATTACAGTACTCTATACGAGATAGTACTGTAGATTAAATAAGGAGCTTACAAATGTTATCCGGAACATAATTTCTAATTGTTTTTATTTTGTGTAAATTGAAGAAAGATGATCGACATACACTAGAGATCTGGTCGATAAAATTTAGCTTACTATCAAAAACAAAACCAAGATTTTTAACAGAATTTGTAGGCGAAATAATTTGTCCATCAACATTTACTGGAGGAAAAATGGAAGTAACACGAGAAAAATTAATAAGAGAAGTTTTAGACATATTTAACATTAGATTATTTTGTAAAATCAAGTATTTAAAGTGTTTAAACAATTCAACAAAGAATAATTATCATAAGGAAGAGCATGTAAAGGAAGTTCAGTATAAATTTGTAAATCATCCGCGTAAAGATGATAATTGATATCAGGAAAATAAGCCATTATATATATATATAATGGCGTATTTGTAGAAATAAAACAAACACAAATATATATATATATATATATATATATATATATTAGTATATAGTATATAGTATATATATATATAAAATTAATAAAAATATTAAAATTTAAAAAAATAATTACTATAACAATCTTTTTACTGCAAATACACAAGAAGAAAATTGGAAAGTCATTAATAAAATAATAAAACCTATAGACTCGGATTATCCAAATACTTTTATAGATAATAATATTAAAATTAATGAAAGGTACGAACAATGTAATGCATTTAATGAGTATTTTTCGAGCATTGGAAGTAAAATAAATAATTCAATTAATAATATAAATAAAAATGATTTTAAAGAATTTGTATCTAATAATTTTAATAGTTTTTACTTTTTACCAATTGACAATGATGAAATAATTAAAGTGACTAAGGATATTAAATCAAAAAGATCATTAGATATAAATAATCATGACATGACCTTAATAAAAGATAGTATTCAATATATTTTAGAACCATTAAAAAAGATATTTAATTTAAGTATCCAAACATATACATTTCCTGACAATATGAAAATTGCAATTATTAAACCGTTATATAAAACTAATGATAAACAACAAGTATCCAATTACAGGCCAATTTCATTACTACTACAAATATCTAACATTTTTGAAAAAATTATTTTTAATAGATTATCAAAATATATAGGCATAATACCTATTTAAGCATAATATTATTAACAAAAATCAATATGGTTTTGTTCCCAGATCAAATACAACCTTATCATTATTAAATATTCAGCATTTCATTTTACATAAACTATCTCCAAAAAAAAGGTAGCTACTATATTCTTAGATCTCAAGAAAGCATTAGATGTGGTTGATCATAATATTTTACTTGCTAAATTGGAATGTATAGGGTTTAGAGGTGATACAAATTTATTTATTAAAAGTTATCTTAAAAATAGAAATATTATAACACGAATTGATAATACTCTATCATCTAGAAATATTATTAGATATGGAGTGCCGCAAGGATCTGTTCTGGGACCTCTACTATTTATTATCTTTATAAATGACATATCCAATATTTTTAATAATGAAAAAGAAAATAATATTAATATCAATTTATATGCAGATGATACATCTATAACTATATTTGCTGAAAATGATAAATTATTAACATATTATTTGCAATATTACATGGATAAGTTAAAAAAATGGTTTGATATAAATAAGCTTAAGCTAAATATCGAAAAAACAAAAATATTGCCATATATAAATTCTGCTATATTAAAAGATATAACAATAGACAACATTAAAATCGATATAGTTAATAATTATAAATTTCTTGGGATCTACTTAGATTCCCAAATGACCTACAAAAAACATATAAATTATTTATCGAATAAATTGTCAAAAATTATATATACTATAAAAAAAATATATTTTTTAGATACAACAAAATTAATTTTGTTATATAATTCGTTCTATTTATCTAATTTATCATATGGGATTGAAGTATGGTCAAATACTTATATATCAAATATTACAAAATTAATTATGTTACAGAAAAAAGTTATAAGAATTATTAATAAATAAATAATAGATAAATCAAAATTACCATTAATACGTTTAACACCTACTGGTCCTTTTTTTTAAATATTTTAAAATTTGAAGATCTAATTATATATAGAAAGTTTCTATTAGAAAAACATTATTAATCTAAAATTTCTTAAATAATAAATATAAATTAGATTATAACTCATATTTCAAGTTAAATAAACTAACAAATAAATTTATTCTACCACTTATGAAATCAAATAAATCAAAAAATACAATATTTTTTAAAGGACCAAAGTTATTTAATGAATTAATCTTTAATAATCTTTTACGAACAAATAATATTAATAATGTATTTATTCTAAAAAAAAACATTAAAATATTCATTTATAAGTAAATATTAGTTTTTTTTTACATATTTTATATATACTAATTATATTACAAAGAATGCTAACACATGAATCATTATTATTATATTATTACTTTTACTAATATTGTAATCTGTACATGAACATATTGGAGGTATCGACCAAATAAAGCCTAGGCTTTCACTGATCCTCCATAGACGTATGATATACATAGTATACTATATATGTCGTATGTCTATAAACTGATTTCATTCATTCATTCATACTATATACCTATAGGTTATATACTTATTTACTATTTACTATAATTATTAAACAAAAGTTCGATTTGGGTAACATTTATAAAATGCATACACAACCATATATATATATATATATATATATATATATATATATATATATATTTATAACTGCCTGTGTGGCCTATTTGGATAATGAGTCAGACACACACGCAGTAGGACACGGGTTTGAGCCTCGTCCGGACCATTAAAATAGGTATTACCATATTATTTAGAAGTGATCTTATATAATTGTAGGTATATAAATAAATGATCGGCTCTCATTAAAACCATGAATGCATTAACATGAGAGCGGCTTCGAAGAGAGCATTATGGTTATAAGTGAAAACTTTATATGTATTTGGATGGGATGAAAGGTCTCCACTAAAATTAAAATAACAATAACAATAATATATATATATATATATATATTCCATACACAGATTATATAAATAGTAGCATTTTATTATATCGTGTAAATTAGATACTGTTTGTTGTTGTAGTTATTATACCGAGAGGCGGCACTTCTCCGTACGCGTGTGTATAGTCATCGTAACGCATCGTCCTCGTGAATCATCGTTACGAGTCACCTGTCAGTCAGACTGAACGATAGCCCCGCCCCCTCGAGTGGAAGTCGTAGTCTGGTCGTCGTTGGTGACCTCGTGAGCCCTGGCGTGATCGAGAATGTTCAACATACGCGACGCCTTGTTGAAGATCTTCGGTTTCTTGCCTTGTTTCGTCCTGTCCTGTAATACGGGGGGGCAGCGACGTGTTATATTTGTGTCGTAGTCAACCTGTCATACTATATCATATATATATATATCATCATATATATGTGAGTATATATATATATATATAAAACTGACTGTGTGGCCCAGTGGCTAAGGCGTCATACACACAAGCAGTAGGACACGGGTTCGACCCTCGTCCGGACCATTAATTAATTTTATAAAATGGGTCTTAAAATATTATTTAGAAGTGATCTTATATAATTGTGTATAAATAAATGATCGCATCTCGTTAAAACCCTGGGTTAAAACCATGGATACCTTAATATGAGAGTGGCTTCGAAGGGACATTAGAGCCATATATGGTTATAAGTGAAAACTTCATCTAAGTTCCTGTATGGGATGAAAGGACTCCACCAAATAAAAATAACAAACATAACAAATATATATATATATACTATAGTCTATAACTTTTCAATTGGAAAATCTCTAATGCACTCATAATATAATACTCGTACGATGTTGAATGCCACGCCGACTAATCACTCCGAGAATGTCGGCCACGATGATATTTAACATAGGATATACGCACGAAGGTTCGGCATACATTCATTCAAAAGTCTAGTATCGTAACGATCACCTCTCCGGAGTTATTAGACAATAAGCCTCTTTCGTAACCTTAGCAACATTAATTGTAAACGAGTGTCTGTCTGTCCGTAGATATCACGATGACTCACCGTACGACGCGCTCTAACGACGACGTCCACCTTCGCGTACTAACCGCGTACTAACCTTATAAGGTACGAGTGTATACACCTTGCTTAAGTAGACCTTATACATAGGAATAGTACCGGTACGCATTAACTATAGTTGACGTGCTAAGGATACAGGTATATATACCTGTATACCTATATACACATATATTTATATATACTTTAGGTAACCGAGACTGCATCGATGCTTTAGACTTGTCTGGCAGAACATAGTAGTGATGTAAATTATGCCGGACAAATATAAAGCCATGATGCAGTCTCGGTTTCCTAAAGTCTCAACTCGGCTCGGGCTCGTTTTTTAGAGTCTCGGCTCGGGGTCGTCTGGCTAGAGTCTCGGTTCTGCTCGGGCTCGTTTTTTTCTGATGATGAAAGTCACGGTTCGGCATCTCTATAGTGATACTATAGTGATACTATAGTGATACTATAGTGATACTATAGTGATACTATAGTGATACTATAGTGATACTATAGTGATACTATAGTAGATACCATCCCAACGATATCGATATTATAAAACGCGTTGTGTGCACTCACACAAAATAGTCTATGAAACCATCATTTACCACACCACTACTTTTAATAAATGAGTTAAATAATTAAGAAAGTTCCCATTAATTCCCGTAATTTCTGGTAGTTGAAGCTATTTCTCATTAATTCCCGTCAGTTCCCGCTAATTTCATTTCTTATATATAAAGTAGGCCTACCCATATACTTCAGCTATATATATATATATATATATATATATATATATATATATATATATATATATATATATATATATATATTTATTGATTGAAAGTTTATTTAAATAAATAATAAATGTACACTTAAATAAATAATAAATTATTTCTCAAAAGTGTATATATATATAAGGGAAAGTAACCTAATACGGACACTTTAACAATAAATGGTCTTAACATTTTATGACTCAATATTTTTATTCAAAAATTACAATTTATTAATAATATATGATTATAGATATTATTGTGGCTTTAAAATTGTATTTAATCTTTTTATTCAATAGATAACGGTTTCCGTATTCGGTACCCATGTCCGAATATGGACACCCTGTGTTATACTACGGATACTCTATATACCACTAGATAAACTATATATTATTGATGAACCAATGAGATAAATTACAATTACATTATTTATAATTAGTTTTATGAATAATTTAATATAATTTAATTAGTAATTAATTTATTAAATTTTATTATTTAATTTATTAATAATACATATCAAGTATATAAATAATATTCTTTTTATATTTTGCTTCAGCTTCACTATTATAAGCCCGTGACTTTTTATGAAAATCAGAATAGTTTACACGCCGCGCGCTGATTGTTTATAGTGTGTCCGGATTAGGAACTTATATGACCTCGTGATATATGCTTATAACTTAATTTATATTTGATAACAATATAGCAATTATGTATATAATGTTTAGAATGCTTTCGTTTTTAATAAAATATTGTTATTTTGTATATCGATGTATTTGTATTGAATGTTATTTATTCTTGAGAAGGTTTTAAGTTAAAAAAAATGTTCATAAATTTAAAAACGTAATAAAAAGATCAGTTTATTGTATATATCAGCACTATTTTGATTAATTACAAAATAAAAAATACTTATTTTACTAATTATATAATCATGAATATTTTATTCATTAACAATTTTTTTGTAGTATTTATGATTTCTGAGATACCGAGAATGTCCGTATTCGGATATTTTTCCCTAGAAATACAAATAATAAAAGTAGGTAAAAACAATAAATACCATTAATAATAATATAATAAAATAGAATAAACCGGAAGTAAATTAATAAATAAAATAATAATGACGAATATTATTAGTATTACAGGTTGCCACCTGAGATCAATTGTTGTATATATTTATTGAATATTTTATGCGATTTTATGAATTTAATATAGGGTGGAATTATGAATTAAATAACTTAGGACCAATATAACTCAAGGCCCGAGTATTTATGTTTAAGGGACGTATAATAGGAGTATATAGAATATGTGATACATGGTTTCTAAGATATGGAAGGGAATATATTTGTACTAGAGAAGCAGAAATATAGGAGGGAAAATTTGAAGAGTATTTTGATGAATGAACAATAGATAGTATGCGATAAGAAGAGCGTTTTTTAAATGGAAACCAGAGAGGTAAGTGTTGGTATGAGGAAGTAGATGAATGACAGGAATATGATAGCAGTAATATTATAAATGAAGGAAATAGTAAAATTAAAAAGTACACCTAAGTTTGATGCAGTAGGAGAAGGAGAGATTACAATATTATCAATAAGAAAAGTAGGGAAATAAGTAGGAGATTGAGAAATATTCAACAATATATTTTTCGAGTCATAAAGGAAAATATTATTTTAAATATATTTATTATATTATAAGTTTATTATTGATACCTGGGGCCGGTTGCTCTGGAATATGTCTGGGATTGGTCAGAGACAATCCCAACCAGGACAATCCAAAGACAATCCTTATTTATAGAGAGTATTGGGTTGCTCTGGGATTTTGTAAACATATCCTAGCTGAGATCAAGCTCAGCGATATTTCAACTAACATCCTTATTTTATCCTTATTTTTTTTTCGAATATTTTAAAATATTTAAAATATTGGAATTATAATTATAAATTACTTGATTATAATTCGATTATTAAAGGAAGTACATATATGTACATAGGAGTTTTATACAGTTTCGGAAATCCCATTTAATTTCAAGTAGAATCAATAGATAATATATGTATAATAAGTTAACAAAACCATAAGTAAAGTGTTATAGTAAGGGTACTAATTATTTTTTTTAAGTTTATTTTCAAATATATGTTAAATATTATTTGAAATTACTTAATTATACTATCATATAATTTCTAATATTACAGTTAAATTATATTATTATTATCATTAGTTTATTATATTATTTAATTTAGTCTTATTAATACATATTTACATGAATATATTACATATTTAGTAGTAAATATTCATAAAATGTATGTTATTCAGTACATTCTAAATGTATTAGAATATCTATATAGTTTCTAGACATAATAAATAATATATTTATAATATGATAACATAATAATAGATAAAATATTATATTATAAATATAATTCCATTCTAATTCTATTTATAATTAAATTAAAACTATCAACACTATTAGTAATTATACAAAATTTATCAAATCGGATTGATAGTGTAGTGGTTGAGTTGCTGTATACAACGCAGGATGTCTGGCTTCAAATCCCTTTGGAGGCATATTTTTTATTTTATAATATATATTTTTTTAATATAAATAAAAGCATATAAATTGTATAAACTATAAAACGTAACAAAAAACAAATCAAATTCTATTAAATACTAATATTATTATTGAATATTTTATTATCATATCTATTTTATCAAAATAATTTCTAATTCAATATATTTCATAATATATAATATTTGTGTATACAGTGTATACTATACACTACCAATCCGATTTTATAAATTGTATATAATTACTAATAGTGTTGATAGTTTTGATTTAATTATAAATAGAATTATAATGGAATTATATTTATAATATAATATTTTATCTATTATTATGTTATCATATTATAAATATATTATTTATTATGTATAGAAACTATATAGATTTCCTAATTAATTTTAATATTATAATTAATAGTATGCAACTGAATAACATACATTTATTAATATGTACGTATTAAATATGTAATATATTCAACGAATATTACTTCGATATTAACTAATATGTTGATTTTATATATTATTTATAAATTTAATTATGTTATACTAATATTATATGATATTATTATGATATTTAAAACTATCTTATACTATAATATATTAAATGAATAATATATATATATATATATATATTATATATTAAGATGTATACATTAATTGATGTAGATCTACCAATTTAATTATTATTTATTGAAAATAATTTTGAAAGCAATTAATTGAATATATTTATAATATATATATATATGGGATTACTATGACTCTATATGATCTATATTTCATATTTTAATATTTCATATTTGATCCTATATATTTTAAATTTAATAAGGACACTTATTTTTGATCCTTATTTTTTCACCTAAGTGTCATACAATTGTCCTAGTTTTACACACACATATTTCCAGAGCTACTCGAATGTCCTACGAATGTCCTACGCGCATAAATATAGGTGAAAATACCCAGAGCAACCGATCCTCTGACTATCCTACGCTATTTTTTTTTGCTAGGATAGGACATTGATTTTTGTCCAGAGCAACCCGATTTACTGAGGATTATCCAGAGATTGTCTCTGGATATTGATAGGACATTTTATATTTCCAGAGCAACCGGCCCCTGGTGATGAATTACTGGGAAGAAACATATATAGTTGTATGTCATCTGAATATAGATGGTAATATATATTTGTATATTTAGATATTATGGATGGTAGTGGATATAAATTGTTATATAGTGAAGAGACAGAGTGTGGGTTTGTATACTTTATTTACTAAACGAACACATGAGACTTTCGTACCAAGGAAGCATGTACCCGAAGGCTAGTGGTGTGTATAAAGGATGTGACCGAAGTGACAATATTGTACTGGCCAATTCGGGAGGCAAGTGCAGTCGCACGCATTGCGTGCGTCGCCCGAATTAGCCAGACGGTAAACATATTATGTAATAATTAAGTTTAACTATATATTGGACGCGTATGCAAAGTTCCATACGCGACACATAACATCCTCCCTTCTCACACTAATAAAACAAAATATAACGTCGACATACGTTATGCAGATATATATACATATATATATATATACTTTATTGTACAGTTATGCATGAATATTTATATGATAAATAGATATTTTTGAATGTGGAATATCCTCCCTTCTCACAATAATATGTAGTATATATATATATATATATATATATATATATATATATTGATGGTGATGGTAATACATGCGTTGGTATTGTGGTCGACAGCGAGGTCGTAACGGGTATCGTGTGTAACGGCAAGGGCGTCACGGGTTTCGTGTGTAACGGCAAGGGCGTCACGGGTTTCGTGTGTAACGGCAAGGGCGTCACAAGTATCGTGTGTAACGACAAGGGCGTCACGGGTATCGTGTGTAACGGCAAGGGCGTCACGGGTATCGTGTGTAACGGCAAGGGCGTCACGGGTATCGTGTGTAACGGCAAGGGCGTCACGGGTATCGTTGATAACGTAAACAAACACATACGGGTGAGAAACCTTATAAATGTAATACGTGTTCATATAGTTGTATAACATCATCATACCTTACAATACATAAACGAACACATGATACTTTCGTACCAAGGAAGCGTGTACCCGAAGGCTAGTGGTGGGTATAAAGGATGTGACCGAAGTGACAATATTGTACTGGCTAATTCGGGAGGCAAGTGCAGTCGCACGCATTGCGTGCGTCGCCCGAATTAGCCAGACGGTAAACATATTATGTAATAATTAAGTTGAACTATATATTGGACGCGTACGGAAAGTTCCATACGCGACACATAACATAAATAAATAGTGAAAAGTGAAGGACCGAGTACTGATCCCTGGGGAATACCATATTTCATAGGAGAAGGGGATGAAAAAGAATTATATATTTCACACTGCTACTACAGTCATATAGATATGAAGTAAACCATGAGAAAGCAAGGTCTCTAACTCAAAGCAGATGTAGACGGGACACTAGAATGTGGTGGTCAAGCTTATCGAAAGCACTGGATATGTCCAGAACGAGTAGTTGACAGAAAGTATTATTATTAAGGTTAGACGGGTAGAAGTGGTGGCATCAATTACGTTTAGTAGTTCTGTTTCTGTGGAGTATCCTCTATATATAAATATATATATATACTATAGTATGTTAAATATATAATTAATAAATTTAATTATAATCGAATATTACGTCGCTCTAATGTAAATAATAAGGAGATAATGTCACGTGATATTAGTGTTATATTCATGTACTACTAAACCTCCACTTTTCGTTTAGATATCTCTATCATCAGTTTATTGTTCTCGGGTGTAATGTTATTTAAGAAGTTCACGTTCGAGTTTATAATCTGCGTGCGATTAATGGAACAATACACACATATGTATATATATATATATATATATATATATATATATATATATATATATATATATATATATATATATGTGTGTGTGTGTGTGTGTGTAGATTAGTTAGGCATGCATAAACCAAGGCGTTTTGTTATTATATGTAAACCCAATATTAATTATTGTACCACGTCAATTCATATTTATTTTTTCTTCCATATGTTTGTTTAATTATTATTTTGTTTACCTAATAAACTATATATATATATATATATATGTACTATGTATGTGTTTATTTATTAATAATTAAGTTCACACAAACAAATATAACACCTGTTTATTTATGAAAACAATATTCATATCTTAATAATCAATTATTTTCTGATAACAATATTTGTTTCTATACATATATTTCAGGCAATTTAGACTAAAAACTACAACCCAGACTAATTGAACACGTATATATTTGATCAAAGTCGTATATTTTTAGCGAAAATATCAACAGACTATTTAAATTTTGTTTAAATTTAAACAACAAAAGTTAACTTTCAAAGAAATTATAATCTAGCTAAGTTCAACTATATATTTAAATATATATCTATATATATATATATATATATATATATATATATATATATATATACGTATATGGGGCGTTTCACTAATGAGGAGAAGTGTTATCTCATGAAATACTCGAGGAACGGAATGTAGTTCGTCCTCTGTAAAGTATTGATCGATGTATTGCTTCAATATATAACTATTTCTGAGTAATGTAGTCACCACATGAAAAATCATTACGATTACCTTATATATTAATGATAATAATCTATTTATATACGTACTATATTATATAGTATATATATACTATATATACTATATATTATATAGTATATTATCTGCATCTGACCACTAATACAAATTAATCAAGAATACTTATTATAATAGTTAAATGATGATTTTCTCTTAATATTTCTTAATTTATTTTTCATTATAAATAATGATTATTTAACTCTATAGAGTTATAGCGATTGATAATTTATTTATTAATTTATTAATTTATTAATAATTTATTTAAGCAAATACAAAGTCGAAAATATAATCGAAAGTATAAAGTATAAATATTTGCTAACGATAACATACGTTACCGTATATACGGTATAGAAACAAACAAAGAATACTACGAAATTAAAAAATTAAAGAAATTACAAAGTTTTACATTGCTATAACACATTATATTAACTATTATATATATATATATATATATATATACACTTAACGGAATAACTAACAATCAGGCTAGAGTCTGTATCTAAAAATGATTATTAAAATTATATATATTTATATAAATATCATTTAAAACGTACACAAGTGCACATAACGAGTATATGAGGAGTATACATGTACAAGTATATAGGTACTACCTACATATATACTTATATATATATATATATATATATATATATATATATATATATATATGTATATGTTATAAATATTTATAAACTAACCCTTTTTATTTTTTGTTATCTTT
>OZ025239.1:8144762-8229762 GCA_964019155.1 Osedax fenrisi
ATGATAGCGATGTGGCATGTGACACGCGGCTGATAATGTGACATTTATAATTTGGCATGTAGTTAAAATGTCTATATATATATGTAAAATATATATAGTATATATATATGATGATATAATATATATTGAATTGAGTTGAATTGAAAGTTTATTTAAATAAATCATAAATAATTTCTCAAAAGTGTATATATAGAAATACAAAAACTAAAGTAGATAAAACAATAAATACCATTAATAATTAATAATAATAAAATAGAATAGAATAAACCGTTAGGAAATTAATAAATAAAATAATAATGACAAACAATATTAGTATTACAGGTTGCCACCTGATATCAATTGTTGTACACATTTCTTGAATGTATTATGCGATTGTATGAACCTAATATAGGGTGGGAGTGAATTCCATAGTTTATGACCAATATAACTAAGTGCCCGAGTATTAATTTTTGAGGGAAGGAGAATATGGGTAGATAGAATATGAGATGCATAGTTTCTAAGATATGGAAGTGATATATAATATAATATATATATGATGATATATATACTATACATATTTATATCATATATATATATATATATATATATATAATATATATTATTTATATATCAAAGTATACTGTATAATTGTTAAGAAATAAATACATTATATTTGATTAACGTACCCTGAGCAGGCTCGTGGATAATGTTTTGTTATACAATATATCTATAGATTAGTTCCCTCTACTTAGTAGTATATATACTATTATCGTACCATTATAAAACTTGTTATATATAACACTACAGTACCATATTAATTATTACTATAGTACCATATTAATATTTCATAGAACTTATAGAAAACAAAATCCGAAAAAAAAAATTAGATCAATGCATTAGTTATTGAGCGCTATTTCCTAGAAAATTAGTATGGGATAGCTACAAATGTTAATATATATAGGAAGTAATTTAAATTGTGTATTAATCAGTTTGTGATCACCATATTTTAATAAAAATACATATATCGTCTTATAATTATATTTATAAATTATTGTATGTAGATAAAAATGTTATAATATTTCCTGGATTTTATGTGTGCAGATTCCTAGAAATATTTGAAAAAATACGATATATGTTGTTTTTTTTTATTTCGAATGTTTTTAAAAAGAATAATAATTATATATTATATATATACATATTAATAACAATTAATATCACCTTATTTGTATTATTTTAGGTACACTGTGCGGCTCACACTGTGCGCGTGCACGCATGCGTGTGTTCGTGCGTTTGTACGCGCACGTGATCACAGCGTTATCGATAGGTCACGACTGTATGACCTTGTACGTGACCTTATTAGTAATTACGACCTTACCACTTATAGAGGGTTTACACGGGGAAGTAAAATCGCTGCAGACTAAAATCTACGACTACATTTTCACTATGTGTCTCGTAGAAGTGTACTACAATGTATCGTATCGTACAGTGAACCGTCGTGTGAACGCTCCACTTTTTATCACCTGCGCGTTCACTTTAAGTGATTGATTTCTAACCTTGCGATCCGTCGAATTCGGTAACATTCGTAATGTTCTGATCTCCGTATATATCATCCATATCCGGTTAGGCTAATTAGTGATGATTTAATGATGAATTGATTTAATTTCTATTCACGTTTAATTAGAATAAAAGTTCTTGTTAATAAATCAATAACAAATTATCAATAATTGTTATCATTTATGTGTAAACATTTTTAATATTTACTATATTTATTTGTTAAATCTAAACCAATAAATATATATATATATTAAAATGTTCAGTTTGATAGTCAGTATCTCTACAGAAATAAAGTGTACCTTATAATTCCACATATGCATTTAATACATTAGGTACCTATGTGCATGCAGTACATGCATACATGCCATGGTCACTGCAAATGGGACCTAAGTTTAACCAAAAAGTCACATATAGGGCTATGTGGATATATATAGGGCCGTGTGTCTATATAACAAACGGGTTATTGTTGTATATTATCGTACCATTATACAACTTGTTATATATAACACTACAGTACCATATTAATTATTACTATAGTACCATATTAATATTTCATTAGAAATAGGCTACATCTTAGGTTACACCTTAGCTACACCTTAATTAGTGTACCAATTTACTTATTATTTTAAAACTTAATTTCGTACCAAATCTAAACGTGATACTGCGAGACCTTCTACAACCTCAGAGGTTTTGCATATTGTACCATTGAACATCTTGAATATAGGCTGATAAAACAACCTATAGCTATAGATTATAATACAAGTATTGTATACTATACCCAGCTAACAGTAAGAGCAGCATAATAGCAGCATAACAGCATATGCTAGAGCCTCAAATGTCTACATTGTGCTATTATGCTGCTCTTAAATGTATATTATGCTGCTATTATGCTGCTATTAATTTGTCACGCTATTATGCTGCTATTATGCTGCTATTATTATAATAGCAGCATAATGGCAGCATAATAGCAGCATAACAGCAGCATAATAGCGTGACAAATTAATAGCAGCATAATAGCAGCATAATATACATTTAAGAGCAGCATAGTAGCACAATGTAAACATTTGAGGCTCTAGCATATGCTGTTATGCTGCTATTATGCTGCTATTACTGTCTGCTGGGTAGGTACTGTAGTTATTCTACAACAGTACGCGTAGGTGATAACAACATACATTGGTTTCATAGGTACATTATAATGTACACTAAAATAATATAAATAAATAAACAAATATACATAGCAATACTTATTTAATATAACACTTATATATAATAGGATATTTGTCATTTCTCCATATCATACTTTAGTAATGCCCTTTATGTAAACATAATATTGATTCCAATATATATATATATATATATTAACTATTATTATAATGCATATATATACCCTATTTACTTTCTGTAGTAGAGTTCTCGCTCGACTCTTTTATTAAACTTTCCTCCTGTTGTATATCTGGGTGTGTATCGCTAATTGGATATATGTATGTAGATATATATATATATATATATATATATGTAGATATATATGCATATATGTATATAGGTATATATACAAACAACGGGATGGCAATGCACACTGTGCATACGTGTTCTATTCATATACATGGGTAATATACATAAAAGTAACTGCCAAACGTCACTTTTTAATCTACTTCATAGTACTCAAATATGCCATTCAATTATCAGATTATCAATAGATGTTAACCATGTATCCACTAATACGATATACATTACAGGAGAAATGTCCCATAACACCAGACGAGTTGCAATAGTACCAGCGTATATCAGCCAGTTGTACCTTAATCTTAACGTAACCTAGGTAACTATAGTAACCTAGGTAACTATAGTAACCTAAAGCTCAATGTATGCTAGACTATAGCGGGCTAACTAGAATTGCTAGTTAATCTATCATTCTATCGGCGATGACTTTAGATGTACATCGCAAATCATTGTATTAGTTACGTTATCTTTCCAGGACATTTCCGCCTACATAGGAATCTAGTAGGTATAGTATAATATAAAACAGCCGTCAATGTGTTTAGCTAACAATGCCTATAGTATCGATTGTCCGAGTATAACTAATTCTGTAGATGGGTAGGGTTTCAATTGTTACCTCGAAGTTGCGTATATTTAAGATCGGTTAACCAATCGTAATAGCGGACTTTCATCACGTGTGTGTGTGTTTCAATCGTATCGTGCTGATCGTGGTAGAGGTGTCGTAAGGGGCGTGTCCCACCTAAAGATTTGCAGGTAACTTGCCGGAAATATTGTAACTTTAAAACCATTTTCTATTAAGTTGTAATGGTATACCCCCTATTAAGTTACTATATTTCAGGCAAGTTGCCGGAAATAGGTACTATAGTACAAGTATACTTGTAGTGAGATACCCCCTTTATAGATAATACACTGTTTACATCCACGCTCCAAGATAGGCTCCTAAGAAGTTGTCTACGTTGTAGGATGTACCTATATTCTTCTATTTCTAGATGTATATTATATTATATTGTATATAATATAATCCTAACTTCCTAGGTCCTATATAGTTATAACTTCCCTTATAACGTGCCTTATATTGCGATGCATTGTTCATTTCATTCTAAAATTTAATTTATAATAATATATGTTAATATAGGGGAAAGTAACCGAATACGGACAGTGCCCGAATACGGACACTCTCGATATCTCAGAAACTTTACATCCTACAAAAAAAATTTTAATTAATAAAATATTCATAATTATATAAATAGTATAAAAAAGTATTTTTTATTTTTTTATTATTCAAAATATTACTGATATATTCAATAAACTGATTTTTTTATTATGTTTTAAATTTATGAAAAAAAATTTCAACTTAAAACCTTCTCAAGAATATACAAATATATAGATATAAAATATAACATTATATTATTAAAAAATAAAGGATTCTAAAATTATATATATCATTTCTATATTTGTTATCAACTATTAATTAAGTTATAAGCATATAACTAGAGGTCACATAAGTTCCTAATACGGACACTCTAGATGTCTTAATACGGACACCCTATAACCAATCAGCGCGCAGCGTATGAACTATTCTGATATTTATAAAAATCGCGTGCGTTATAATATTAATACCACCAATAAAGATAAATTTAAAAAATGTATTATTTAGATACTTAAATTGTATTATAAATTAAAAAATAATAAAAATAAATAAATTATTAACTAATTAAATTAGAATAAATTGTTCATAAAATTAATTATAAATAATATAATTGTAGTTTGTCTGATTGATTCATCAATAATATATAGTTAATCTAGTGGTATATAGGGTGTCCGTATTATAACACAGGGTGTCCGTTTTGGACATGGGTACCGAATACGGACACCCCCGTTATCTATGGAATTAAAAGATTAAATAAAATTTTAAAATCATAATAATATCTATAATCATAAAATATTTATATATTGTAATTTTTGAATACAAATAATGAGTCATAAAATGTTAAGACCATTTATTGTTAAAGTGTCCGTATTAGGTTACTTTCCCCTAATTAGTTAATAAAACTATGTTCTTCAATATTAAAATAAAGTAACCAACCAAGATAACAATAATATCCTCATAATAGCAGCATAATAGCATAAATAATAGCCTCAAATGTTTACATTGTGCTATTATGCTGCTATTATGTTTTCATTAACAGTCTATTAATAGATTAATTATGCCGATATTATTCTAATATTAATTTATAATGCTATTATGCTGATACTATGTTGCTATTTTTATAATAGCAACATAATAGCAGCATAATAGCATTACAAATTATAATAGCAGCATAATAGACTTTAATGGCAATATAATGACAGCATAATAGCAAAATGTAAACATGTGATGCTATAATGTATGCCATTGGGTTAACTACTATTAGCTATATGATACTGTTAACTAACTATTAGCTGGTTAATACGGGGGAAATTTTAACAATAAATGGTCTCAACATTTTATTATACAATATTTTATTCAAAAATTACAAAATATTAGTATTATATGATAACAAATATTATTGTGATTTTGAAATTTTATTTAATATTTTTATTCAATAGATAACGGGGGTGTCGGTATTTGATACCCATGTCCGAATACAGAAACCTTGTGTTATAATACGGACACCCTATATAGGGGAAAGTAACCAAATAAGTGCCCGCTTGAGGACATTGCCCGAATACATATAGTGTCCGTCGGACACCCTCGGTATCTCAGAAACCATAAATCCTACAAAAAAATGTTAATGAATAAAATATTACTAATTATATATATAGTCTAAATAAGTATTTTTTATTTTTTAATTATTCAAAATAGTGCTGATATATCCAATAAACTAATTGTTTATTACGTTTTTAAATTTATGAAAAAAAATGTCAACTTAAAACCTTCTCAAGAATATACAAATGTATCGATATAAAACATAACATTATATAATTCAAAACTAAAGAATTCTAAACATTATATACATAATTTCTCTACTTTTTATCAAATATTAATTAAGTTATAAGCATATATCTATAGGTCATATAAGCCCCTAATAAGGACACTCTATATATCTTAATACGGACAGTTTCCGTCGGACACCCTATAACCAACCAGCGCGCAGCTTGTGAACTATTCTGATTTTCATAAAATTCGCGTGCGTTATAATATTAATATCACCAATGAATCTAAAAATGTTATTATTTAGATACTTAAGTTGCATTATTTATTAATAATATAATAAAAATTAATTTCTAATTAAATGACATTAAATTATTCATAAAATTAATTATAAATAATGTAATTGTAATTTATCTGATTAGTTCATCAATAATATATAGTTTATCTAGTGATATCATAGATCTAAAGAGAAATCTTCGTTCTCTCTAGCTCTATGAGTGGTAGGGGAATTATGTCTAATACGGGCCAATGTGTAATACGGGCCACTGCGATATCTCAGTAACTATTGTTCAAATCAAACAAAAATATATACAAGATTTATTCAGTATCAAATTTCTATTAATAAGGAGTATTTTTTTTTTTAATATTTGCATTTATATTTCTAATATTGATCATTATATCAAACAATAGTTTACAAATGAAAATATACTAAATAATTATTTATTTATCCACCATTTTCGTTAATAAATATAACATTAATTAAATAATTCAAAGCACGATTGGAAATATTAATTAAATACGAAGAATATAAATGTATACATTCTACTTTATATTCAATATTAATGGCGTGGGGGGTTATTTAACAGGTGTATCAAATGTTTGCAATACGGGCCACCTAATGTTAGTAATACGGGTTGCATGACCAATGAAAATTCTTGATTCTATGTTACTATTTTTCAATATTATATCACTGAAATAAAATGTAATATAAGTGCGTGCGACATCGTGCGTGTATTAATACCACCGATGTAAAGATTTTTCTTTATATCGTATATTCATACCATCGATATAAAGAAAGTATGATTCATACATGCGTTTATTGATAGATCGAACTATTACGAGAGTGGTTATAATGAATGTGTACATTATTATCATAGACATTATATGTATACAATTAGGTGATTCTAATGTATATGATTATTACACCGCATGTATGCATATTCACGTATACTTATATGTATGTTAATATATACATATATATATATATATATATATATATATATATATAGTGTATATATATACACTATATATATACGTATATACTCATATATGAATATCAATATGTATTGATATATAAAGGCATATTATATGTTTAAATATATATGCATTTATAATATTGTACATATATTTGAATATATGAGAGGGAATAAGTGTACTCGTTATGTACGATTGTATTATATATAACCACATATTTATACTCATAGATACATATATATTAATATGAGTATACTCATATTAATATATATATATATATATATATATATATATATATATATATAAATATATATATATATAACTTTATCAAATGTGATATTATTTGTAATTATATCAGTGTATCAATTTTAATTTTAAATAATAAAATCATAATTGGTATCTATAGATATCTATAATTATCGATAATAAATATTATATTGAAATATAATTGATATAATATAATATGCATTAAAGCATAATTTAAATTTTAATATAATGGAATAAATATTATCTAAAATTAATGAGATCGGAAACTATTGTTAGCTCATCGAGATGGCATCTAATATATATCTAGCGAGGCAGTAATTATATTTATGTGCATTGTTTGTTTATAATAATATAATTATGAAAGAAAGTCGTATATGTAAATCCATAGATGTTACAATGTATTTCATTTGAAGTAATTATAATATGAATTTCTGATCAGTAATTCGACTTATTAATGTGTTTACTAATAATAGATAGGTTGTATAAAATATATTATTATTTCTATGGTATTAATATTATAAACCATATTATTGGTAAATAGTTTATGTATACAATTATATGCTTATGATTATATCATATTATTTATAATACATAATTTATAATAATTATATACATATTTGTCAATAAATAATGAATGTTATCTCATTCCTAATTTCCATTCATTATTATATGATTTTATATAATATTATTCTACATATAGGTTGTGTATATTTTTACTGTTGCATTAATTTCCTAAGTCAGTTGATAGAAAATAATTATCAAATGGAACAGTCTCTAGAAACACATGCGTATGCATGTTTACATTATTCAGCATAGTATACGTTATATAGAACAATTAAAGTTACGCTCTATCGATATTCTATAGAATTTATTTAATGCATTTTATTGTTAACTTTTTGTTAACTTTTACTGTTAACTTCATTGTTATTTCTATTTTATTTATTATATCTAACTTAATGTAGCTACATTATAATATTTATATATTGCACATTTTGTTAACAACATTTTTGTTTATTCATATAAATCATTGTTATATTTATTTATCGACATTTTCACTTAATATTTATTTTATATTGTATACAACATTTTTCAAATCTATTCACTAATACAACACATATATATAATTAATTATTAAAGTTTATATTTTTTAATTATATTTTAATATTGTTAATTTCTCTAGATCCTGCATACTATACAATATCTATAGATATAAATAATTCATCGTAAATTATTAATTTATATATTATTATATATTATAATTTATACCCAACGCCGTTAAATATTCAGACACACATTATAACACATAGTTCAATGAACAGTTTTATTTTATATTTACTATTCTAAAGGCTACAATTAAAAATAAATTTTGTGTTATAAATATATTTTACATGTATCGTATATTTTAACATTACATTGATATGCATATTAATTTATTTATTATAAATATAATTGTATTAATGTAACATGTTCACCCAATACTTATACACTGTAATACCATCATAGGTGTAGATATATTATATATGTAATAACTTGTCTATTACGTATTCCATTATAGTATATTGATAATAATCAATATTAGTAATCGATAATGATATCATTTAATAATTATATTTCCGTATTATATATATTAACAAATATATTAATTATCATATTTTGTTAATTACTACTACTACTACTACTACTACTACTACTACTACTACTACTACTACTACTACTACTACTACTACTACTACTACTACTACTACTACTACTACTACTACTACTACTACTACTACTACTACTACTACTACTACTACTACTACTACTACTACTACTACTACTACTACTACTACTACTACTACTACTACTACTACTACTACTACTACTACTACTACTACTACTACTACTACTACTACTACTACTACTACTACTACTACTACTACTACTACTACTACTACTACTACTACTACTACTACTACTACTACTACTACTACTACTACTACTACTACTACTACTACTACTACTACTACTACTACTACTACTACTACTACTACTACTACTACTACTACTACTACTACTACTACTACTACTACTACTACTACTACTACTACTACTACTACTACTACTACTACTACTACTACTACTACTACTACTACTACTACTACTACTACTACTACTACTACTACTACTACTACTACTACTACTACTACTACTACTACTACTACTACTACTACTACTACTACTACTACTACTACTACTACTACTACTACTACTACTACTACTACTACTACTACTACTACTACTACTACTACTACTACTACTACTACTACTACTACTACTACTACTACTACTACTACTACTACTACTACTACTACTACTACTACTACTACTACTACTACTACTACTACTACTACTACTACTACTACTACTACTACTACTACTACTACTACTACTACTACTACTACTACTACTACTACTACTACTACTACTACTACTACTACTACTACTACTACTACTACTACTACTACTACTACTACTACTACTACTACTACTACTACTACTACTACTACTACTACTACTACTACTACTACTACTACTACTACTACTACTACTACTACTACTACTACTACTACTACTACTACTACTACTACTACTACTACTACTACTACTACTACTACTACTACTACTACTACTACTACTACTACTACTACTACTACTACTACTACTACTACTACTACTACTACTACTACTACTACTACTACTACTACTACTACTACTACTACTACTACTACTACTACTACTACTACTACTACTACTACTACTACTACTACTACTACTACTACTACTACTACTACTACTACTACTACTACTACTACTACTACTACTACTACTACTACTACTACTACTACTACTACTACTACTACTACTACTACTACTACTACTACTACTACTACTACTACTACTACTACTACTACTACTACTACTACTACTACTACTACTACTACTACTACTACTACTACTACTACTACTACTACTACTACTACTACTACTACTACTACTACTACTACTACTACTACTACTACTACTACTACTACTACTACTACTACTACTACTACTACTACTACTACTACTACTACTACTACTACTACTACTACTACTACTACTACTACTACTACTACTACTACTACTACTACTACTACTACTACTACTACTACTACTACTACTACTACTACTACTACTACTACTACTACTACTACTACTACTACTACTACTACTACTACTACTACTACTACTACTACTACTACTACTACTACTACTACTACTACTACTACTACTACTACTACTACTACTACTACTACTACTACTACTACTACTACTACTACTACTACTACTACTACTACTACTACTACTACTACTACTACTACTACTACTACTACTACTACTACTACTACTACTACTACTACTACTACTACTACTACTACTACTACTACTACTACTACTACTACTACTACTACTACTACTACTACTACTACTACTACTACTACTACTACTACTACTACTACTACTACTACTACTACTACTACTACTACTACTACTACTACTACTACTACTACTACTACTACTACTACTACTACTACTACTACTACTACTACTACTACTACTACTACTACTACTACTACTACTACTACTACTACTACTACTACTACTACTACTACTACTACTACTACTACTACTACTACTACTACTACTACTACTACTACTACTACTACTACTACTACTACTACTACTACTACTACTACTACTACTACTACTACTACTACTACTACTACTACTACTACTACTACTACTACTACTACTACTACTACTACTACTACTACTACTACTACTACTACTACTACTACTACTACTACTACTACTACTACTACTACTACTACTACTACTACTACTACTACTACTACTACTACTACTACTACTACTACTACTACTACTACTACTACTACTACTACTACTACTACTACTACTACTACTACTACTACTACTACTACTACTACTACTACTACTACTACTACTACTACTACTACTACTACTACTACTACTACTACTACTACTACTACTACTACTACTACTACTACTACTACTACTACTACTACTACTACTACTACTACTACTACTACTACTACTACTACTACTACTACTACTACTACTACTACTACTACTACTACTACTACTACTACTACTACTACTACTACTACTACTACTACTACTACTACTACTACTACTACTACTACTACTACTACTACTACTACTACTACTACTACTACTACTACTACTACTACTACTACTACTACTACTACTACTACTACTACTACTACTACTACTACTACTACTACTACTACTACTACTACTACTACTACTACTACTACTACTACTACTACTACTACTACTACTACTACTCATTTCGATCACTGTCTCTCATAGCGAACGGTCGTGTTTTTCTATTGTCTAAATTTCTATTGTTTAATATTACATCAGAATTTTGCATTTTACATGTAATATTTTTACATTAGATTTATTATAATAACTTTTATACATTGTTATAATATGCTATCTAATTAATTAAACTACGATTATATCCGACTATAATCATCTCCCGTGGATCTCCCGTGGGATTATGCTCAATAGGTAGTCGGTTCTGCCTACTACTCGAAGGAGGTTAGACTACCGTCTACGTAATCGGTGTATTCTGTGTTTCTGCCTGATAATCTAATAAAACAGATGAGTTCCTGCTATGAATGTAAGATGTCTCTGGAAACAAGCGATATCACCTCTCCAGATGGTTTCCTAGAATGTAAATGCGGTCTACTTATTCACTACGCATGTCTGTTTAACGCAAACGAAATTAACTGTGCATGGAGCAACAAAGTTCCATCTAAGATATCAATAGCATTGATGAACTCGACCTGCTTCTTATACACGTGCCTTCAATGCCGTAATAGTGAACCATCACCGGTAAGTGCCTCGCCATCTATTGAAGATAAAATTAATAATATTGCTATTTTACTATCCAGCCATACTAATATAATTAATGAATTAAAAAGTAGCATAAGCTCTTCATTATCTAACAACACTGTAAATAATGATAATGCCAAAACCTGCTTAGAAAACGATAACACCATAACCTATGCTAATGTGACAAGTAGAAATATAAGTAGTTCGAATGCTGTTGTTTATAATAGGGATGCATTAAATATTCCTTTATTTTCGGCCATTATTAAACAAATTGACAGTAGTAATCTAAATACTAACTACATTAAGGATTTATTAAAAATATTAAACATTGATTTAAATACCATTTCTAAAGTACACTTTAATAATAAAGTATGTATAATTAATTTCACTACTGTGTTTGCAAAATCAGAATTTTTAAATCTTAACTCGACTATTAAAACTTTAGATAATAAATTTAATAAATTATTTATTCATGACAATTTATCCGCTGATGTTAGAAGAAATGGTAATATATTTTATCATGCTATTAAATCTAAGCTAATTTTAAACTATAAATGTACATTAAATTTAAAAACTAATACTTATGAACTAAGACCATATAATGATACAAATAAACTTGATTGGAACTGTTCTCCATATTTACCGTCCATAAATGAATTGAACACATGGAGTAAATCATACGATACATATATCACATCAATCAAAAATAAATCAAATAATAAATCTAATTGACTATCGGTATGTAGCAATGAAAACATTACTTCCCTCTTTAATTGTCGGTCACTAGTTGCTAATATTGATATCATCACACAATATATAATAGAATCTAAATCATCAATAATCGCACTCACAGAAACTTGGCTCCATATATTAGATGATGTTACTCCTTCTTATTTTGAACCATTACATTTTAATTTTATACATAGTCCTAGATGTGATGGTAGAAATGGTGGTGGTGTTGCTTTACTTTTAAATAATAACTATACTATACTTTCTCAAATTCGAATTAATATGACTCTATGTGATGTACTTCTTGTAAAATTTAAAACATCCCAATCTCAAATAATAACTGTTCTCACTATATATAGACCTCCAAATAATAACCATATAATATTTTTTAAAGAATTTTCGGATCTAATACATCAACACATTAGCCCTTTCCTTATAATTCTTGGTGACTTTAATTTTCATTTTAATTCTACATCATATCCCCATAATAAATTCAAAGATATCTGTAATGAATTATGTTTATCTCAACATGTTACTGAAACTACACATATTTCTGGAAATGTACTCGATCTTATTTTTACTCATAATAATTCTATTCTATTAGCTAAACAACCAACTAATTCTACACTATTAACTGATCATTATGCTATTAAATGTACATTAAATATAAAAAAATATATAAGTTCTAAATTATTATCCTATCGACATTTACGTAATATAGACTTAACTAAATTTTCTCTTGATATTCTATCTAATCTTGACATAAATAATGTTACTATAACTGCACTTAATAATACACTTTCTAATCTTCTAGACACATATGCACCACTTAATAACCGAACAATTAAAATATACTCTATAACACCATGGTTTAATCATATATGTCATACTTATAAAAAAAATACTAACATATTAAACAAAATATATAATAAAAATAAAAATACAATTAATCATGATAATTTCTTATTTGCTAGATCTCAATACCGTAAACAAATGAAATCTCAAAAAACAATGTATTATAATAATAAAATTAATTTATATAAAAATGATTCTAAAAAACTTTTTAAACTTACTAATCAATTAATGGGAAGGAACAAAAGAAAAACTTTTCCTCCTCAAAAAAATAATCTACTAGTTAATAAATTCTCAAATTTCTTTGATAATAAAATTTCCAACATATGTGATAATATCTCGAAAAGTAAATCTGTAAATAAATCTATCAATATAAATTGTTTTGATACATGTTCATTTCCCAATAATAATTTTAATAATTTCATAACTCCAACACATACTGAAATATATAATTTGATAATTACCGCCAAATGTACTTCACCAAATGATCCATTACCTCTCTCTATTACTAAAAAAATTATTAACACTTTAACACCTCTATATCATAAAATTATTAATATTTCACTAACTACTGGCATTATACCACCTGAATTAACACATGCTATAATAACTCCCATTTTAAAAAATGCATCTTTAGATGATTCTATTTTATCTAATTATCGACCTCTATCTCAATTACCATTACTCTCAAAGATTCTAGAAAAAGTTATCTATAAACAGCTCATATCTTATCTTGACTATAATGATTTATTTGATAATTACCAGAGTGCATACCGTAAACATCATAGTACTGAAACTTCCATTATTGCACTTACTGATAGCCTTCACCATTCACTTGACAACCACAAATCTTTGCAATTATTATTTATTGATATGACTGCTGCATTTGATACCATTGACTTTACTATATTACTATCTAGACTTTCCAATATTGGTATTACTGGAACTGCTTTCAATTGGTTTAAATCTTTCATTACTACTAGAACATACTCTGTTAAAATTAATTCTTCATTTTCTCAACCCTATCCACTAAATTTCGGTGTCCCACAAGGTTCTGTCCTTTCTCCAATTCTATTTTCTATATATCTACGACCTTTATCAAAATTACTCCAATCATATACTTTACTAAAATATAATATATATGCAGATGATATTGTATTACACACATTTGCAACTAACTCTACACAAAATAATTATTTTCAAGACTGTATTAATTCTACTACTAACTGGCTTACTAATAATAACTTACTAATACATTCAAATAAAACTAAACTAATTAATATTTCTAGAACTCGCACTGCATTTCCAAATATCTATATCGGTACAGATAATATTACTCCTATTACTAGTACAAAGTATCTTGGAATAACTATTTCACAAGATCTATCGACTGAAATACATGTAAAAGATATACTTAAGTCTGCATCATATAATGTTTACAATTTAAAAAAAATTCGCCCTTTCATTTCACTAAATACAGCTAAAATATTATCTACTTCACTAATTATTTCTAAACTAAATTACTGCAACTCTTTTCTTTATAAAATTAATACTACATTACTAAAAAAATGTGATTCCATTATAAATAGGTGCATTCGAATTATATTTAAAATTCCTTATACTGATTATTCTACAAGTATTTCTGAACTTCGTTCTAAAATCAATTGGCATAATACTAAGCAATCTATTATATATATAAAATACTCACTATAACGCATAAAGCTATAGTATTTAAGAAACCTATGTATATATATAATATGCTACAGTTATCTATTAATAACTCGCAATTGAGATCTAATTCTACAATTAACCTTGAACTACCTAAAATTAATTCTTCAATATATGGCGAGCTATCTTATCGGTGGTATGCCCCTTACCTTTGGAACAAACTTCCATCCAACATTAAGAATATGATTAACCATTATACGTTCAAGAAACATTTACATCGTTATATATTAAATAACTATTGATTGTAATAATTGTATAATAATATTCTAAAGTTTATAACATATACGAAAGTATTGTATGTATCTGTATATTTGTGTATATTTATTTATATACGTTTATATATTTATATACACATATATGTATGTATATATTTATCATGTTATGTTTTTAAATGCTAAAAACAATTAGTAATATTTGTTCTGTTTAATTTATTCGTTCACACTCTAAGAATGTTTATAAAACATTAATGCAGTGTATAATAAACTATTTACATTTACATTTACTACTACTACTACTACTACTACTACTACTACTACTACTACTACTACTACTACTACTACTACTACTACTACTACTACTACTACTACTACTACTACTACTACTACTACTACTACTACTACTACTACTACTACTACTACTACTACTACTACTACTACTACTACTACTACTACTACTACTACTACTACTACTACTACTACTACTACTACTACTACTACTACTACTACTACTACTACTACTACTACTACTACTACTACTACTACTACTACTACTACTACTACTACTACTACTACTACTACTACTACTACTACTACTACTACTACTACTACTACTACTACTACTACTACTACTACTACTACTACTACTACTACTACTACTACTACTACTACTACTACTACTACTACTACTACCACTTATTTAAATCAAATTATGTAATCTATTATTTATTGTATTCCTATATATATATATATAAATAACGTAGATAGTATCTACTAGATACGTAGGTTACATTAGTAGGTTGCCGTAGTTCACTATGGTGTAAATTAGTTTAAATCACTGAAATAAATTGAAGTATGCGTGATAAGTATTCTTATAGCGTGAAAATTGTATCATCCATATAACAATTCATTTGATTGGTTGAAAAATGATAACTACTTTCGCCATCTATTGGATGTTTCACCCGGCCCGTATTAAAACCACCTGGCCATTAAAACCACCTGGCCACGACAAACATTGTTTGCAATACGGGCCGGGCACATTTTCGACGATAAATAACATTTTTACAAAAATTGAAATTGTAATGTTATTGACGTTTATAATATCTAAATCGTGATAAAATTTCATTAATTTATAATCATAAATAAAAAAGTTATTTGATACCATAAAAAGTGGCCCGTATTAGACATAATTCCCCTATGTAGGGTGTCCGTATTTGATACCCATGTCCGAATACGGACACCCTTGTATATTCTTGAGAAGGTTTTACGTTGAAATTTTTTTATATAGAGGAGAATACCCGATCGTGGACCACCTAAGCTCAAACATGAATATCTTTTTTAATATTTAATTATTAAATCTAACAAATTTTTTTTTGTATTATGTTAATATTATATTAATCTATTATATAATCCAAAGGTGGTCATACACAATATTCCTTATTAAATAGATATTAGGATTCATAATAAACTGCCTTTGTCCCACAAGTTACCCAATATTGGACCATTTTAATAATATGCATATTTTTACATTTTTACTTTGTATTTTATGTATTATTTATAATGCAATATACTTAAAAAGGTTAAATATCATTTATTATTACCAAAGATTTTCCGAAGGAAAGATATAACACTTACGCGAAATCGTGTAATTCGAATTTGTATACAAAATACTCTGGTGCCACCTATAGCGGGTTACTTTTAGGAACTATGCGTTGTTTATAATGTAAATTCGTATTTAACTATACACTTTTAAAATGTTAAATAATAGTCTTTAAATTAATATGTATATGATGAAAACTAAGTGTTCATTACTAATATATAACAAACAAATATGATATGTATGTTTTAAATGCTATAAGTATATATTTAGTAAGTAAAAGTTCATTTATATTGCATGTAATTTAATAGAGCAATGAAAACATTGTTGTATGCAAACAGAGCCGAACCTAAATCTATTTCAGTGATTTCGATACTACTGCTAGCAGCGGTTGGGGATATTACTAAATTACGTTGCATGCATAGGGAGTGTTATATCTTTGCTTCGCAAAATCTTTGTTATTACTATATAAAATTACTATATAATGTTACAAAATGATAAAAAATCATGATAAAATATAAAATAAAATAGTGATAATATATTATAATATGATTATTATAAATTGATGATATTAAAATATTAAGAACAATTATATGTTGTATAATTCTAAGTATTATGAACATCAGTTTGCATTTCAACATGCCTAGATGTTATCTCCTTGGTTCATGTATTGGAGTAATCAGTTTTATATCTTAATACGATAATTCATCTACGACTCTAGGCAAACAGAAACGATTGCGACCAATTACCTGCAATCTTCATTCTGATTTGTAACTTCTCCTTTGTTGTCACAATTCATGGATATGTAAATTAATAAGCATATATAATTAATAAAATTGATAATATAATTATAAATTAATAAATATCATATTTAATATGTATTAAGTTACATTTAGTTAATTTTCTACCATAGATCTGTTGGATTATAATATATACGGATGAATATATAGCTTAATATAGGGTAAGTAATTATATTGTATAGTAGAAATAACGTCCAAAGAGAAACTGGATGGGTGACATCTCGAACTGGTCTAATCTCCCCTTACGTGAACTCATAAATAAGACTACTGATAGTGACTTATGGAGGAAGTTGTGTTCGTCGGTATCATCGTCGCTCCCCCTACGTCAACATCGCCACGGGTAACTAAGGAGAAGTATAAATGTCGGAGTGGGACCTACTACTACCTTAATATAGGGTAAGTAAGTATATATATATATTGAAGTAGGACCTAATATTGTTAGGCAGTATTCCTTATAAATAGCTAGTGACTGTACATGAATTCACTGACACACATATGTATATGGCAATGGCGGCAAATCTGATATTATTATTAACCGATACGTTAAGTTGTTCGTACGCGATCATATGCGATCGTACACTTTTAATCGTTTGTTATATATATATATATATAGTTCTAAATATAAAATACAAGATAAAAAAAGAGTGGGTATTAGTATTTCTAAGTTATCACCCTTTGCGTAATCATAATCTCCTATATGTTCAGCATGTAAATAAAGCGTATGAATCGCCTATCTTCTAGCCTCGTGCAGGATTACCCTACAGCCACAAGTCAGCAACTACCAGCTTCGTAATACTTATACACGAGAACGCAGAACATCACACTATTAGCTAATCAGAAGAGTGGAGAAGTTCGATGCTTCTCGAGGTCCGTGAGTTAATACATGTAGTTGATCTCGTACAATGTTTATCGAAGCGCGCGAAACAATTCAATATATATATTTATATGTATTCAAATATATTAAATAGAATTAAAATATTGCCTACTTATCGAGTTATATATTAAGTTCGTAGTAAAAATAACATATATGCATACATACATATTTATATATATATATATTTTATAATATATTCAAAACTATGACGTAAAAAATGAATAGATATCTATTGAATATAAAATATAGATATGGTTTATTAATAAAATATTAGTACAGCTAAATGATCGAAGAGATTGAACACGCGTGATTGGTCAGTCTATCTGTCGCAGTGGAAGAAGTCAAAGGCTTTGATGAGCTCTCTATTCTTGGCCTCTAGAAGATCTTTCCCTTGCTCTTTCATGTTGATAGATTGGCTGAGTGACGTTGTGATAGAGTTAGATGGCATATAAACACAACACACACACACACACACAAATACACACACACACACACACACACACACACACACACACACAGATATTACGGTTATTAAAAGAAGCATCAACTAATTCTAAGAAACTTTTCTCCATTTCTAACCAGCTACTTGGTAGAATATCACTACGTGTTCTACCAAATGAACCCATAACAACGCTAATAGATACATTTGACCAATATTTCAATACTAAAGTCATGAATATAATTAAATCACTCCCTACACCACTCGATGAACCATATAATCTACCTCTATATTCCCTTTCCTCCTTCACATTACCATCAACTACTACCATTGAAAAACTCCTCAGTGCAGTAAATACATCTTCCGAACTAGATCCAATTCCTCATTCTATATTAAATAAGTACCACATTTATCTAGCATCTTATTACCAAGAAATAATAGAAAACTCACTTACCTCAGGCATTTTTCCAATCTACATGAAAACAGCATATGTTACACCCATCATAAAAAAACCAAACCTTGACAAATCAATCCTCTCCAACTACCGACCAATCTCCAACTTATCAACGCTCTCCAAAACCCTAGAACGAGTTGTTGCTCGTCAATTAAATTCGTATCTCCATGAAAATCATATATTAAACCCATATCATAGTGCCTATACCAAGCACAAAAGTACTGAAACTGCAATGATACATATCCTTAATCACATTCACCTATCTGCTGCATCACCACATGATTCAGTGGTCATTCTCCTTGATTTATCAGCTGCCTTCGACACTCTTGACCATAATATCCTTATAAATCGACTAACTTCTATCGGAATCTCTGGTACTGCACTTGATTGGTTCATCTCATACCTAACTGATCGTTTTTACCAAATTAGTATAAACTCACTAATCTCTAAACCTCGTAAAGTTACTCATGGAGTACCTCAAGGATCGGTTCTTGGTCCACTCCTATTCAATATCTACCTACTTCCCTTATTTAGAATTATTGACAAATACCCCACTATAGACTATCACTCGTATGCTGATGACATACAGTTACACTGTAGATTGATAGACCCTAACAACGACATAAATGTACTTAACAACTGCATTACTGAAATACATAACTGGCTCACCAACAACTCATTATCACTAAACTGTCTTAAAACTGAATCAATGCATATTAAAACATCTACCACCATATTCATTCCACCACAAATTACCATTAACAATCTGAGTATTTCTTATGCTAATAAAATAAAAAATCTTGGTATATTAATCGACCCAACACTACAATTCAACATCCAGACTAAATCACTATCACAGTCAATTAACTACATACTACACAACTTACGAACAATAAGACCCTTCATTAATTTTAATACTGCAAAACTCCTCGCTACATCCCTCATTCTCCCCCGCCTTGATTACTGTAATTCATGTCTCTATGCCTCCTCACAATCTATAATAAATAAACTCCAACGTCTTCAGAATTCAGCCATCAGATTCATATTCAACATAACTAAATATTCCAGACAACATATATCCCCTTTGAGAACCAAATTACATTGGCTGCCAATAAAATCCCGTATAATTTACAAAATTGCACTGACCATACATTTAGCTACACATCATAACACACCAGACTATCTTGCTAACTTACTAACTCCCAACACAACTATTTACGAACAAAGACACATAAACAAATTAAAATTAAAAACTCCAGTTCTATTACATTTAACATCTTCTCAACATAAATCTTTCTCCATCCATGCTCCAAAAATCTGGAATGATCTACCTCACCATATCCGATCAATTGACTCAACTGTAACATTCAAATCAAAGCTCAAAACATACCTTTTTGCCCAATAATATATTGAAAGCACGTCCGAAAACTTCAATAAAGAAGTTGATGGAAGTGCCTAAACCAATTAGGTAACAGGTAACAGGTAACGGTTATTACACTTTTTTCAATTTATTTAAAATTTATCTATAATTTATAAATTGAAATATTTTATTATTATCTCATTGTACAAATGTTTAATTAATAATAATTGAATTCGTTTATTTTATATATATATATATATATAATATATTTATAAATTGAAATATTTTATTATTATCTCATTGTACAAATGTTTAATTAATAATAATTGAATTCGTTTATTTTATATATATATATATATAATATATTTTAGTTTAAAATATATATATTATATAAATTTATAATTGTCAATATTTGAATTAGTTTATTTGATCTAAAGATTAATATTTAAACATCGGTACAAGGTACATATTATATTATTACAACTATTATTTGATATATAAATCATTACATTAAATAACTTTATTAGAGGGTTCACCACATTCGCGAGTTTACATTAAAAATATAGGTAAAATGGCTATTTATGAAAGAGTATTAACTTTTTTAATTTGTATTATTTTTTATAATTTTTTTTAATATATCAATATTACTTAGTTACATTATATTTACTATTTATTAATACCATATATATTTGTATACAATTTTCATATAATATATATTTTTCAAAACAATTTCAAAAGAAATATACCCTTTTTCCTGCTATGTTTAATTTAAAATATTTATGAATATACATTGAAATTATTAATAATACATATGTTTTCTAATTATATTTTGAATTTGAAGTAAAAATATGCATTATTATAGGGTGTTCACATCAATTCCGTTTTAAAAAACGTACGTGTAACTGCAACTTCAAATGATTCATTCACAGCAAATTTGAAGTAACAGATTTTTAAGTGTTCACATCAATTCCGTGTTTTTTAGTTTGTCTTAAGGGTAGACATATATCGCCACCTATATTTAAAAATGTACAAATAAAATCAATTGTAACAAATCTAATTGTGGGATATAGCTAAATTCAATGTATAAATAGTAGTATTATATATTTCTTTAAATACACAAATACATAAATACTACATACATTATATTTATTAATTTAATATTTTTAACTAATATAACAAATACTATATTATTATATAATACATAAATCCTTATAATTATATCTAAACTTATGAAATATATATAATTTAAATAAATATTTAATAAATTATTGAAATATATATTATATATTACTATTGTATAGTTGATATATATTATTAAAATATATATATAGTTGTATACCATCTTATATAACCTTTTTATAATATATATATATATATATATATATATATATATATTTAATAAATAGTTATTCGATAAGTTATATGTAATAATAAACATTTGTTAATATACTTTATATATATATATATATATATATTTTTTATAAATAGTTATTCGATAAGTTATATGTAATAATAAACATTTGTTAATATACTTTATATATATATATATATATATATATATATATATTTAATATATAGTATATTTAATATATATATATAGATTTAATAAATAGTTATTCGATAAGTTATATGTAATAATATACTTTATATATATATATATCAATTGGAATCAATTGGAATTCTAGCTGTTCTCTCTAATTCTGTGTGTTCATTCTAGCTGTTCTCTCTAATTCTGTGTGTTGTTACGTACAGAAAATAGGATTAATCCTATTTCAGAAAACGTGTAGTTCAACTTCAAATAAATAGGAATGTGACTCATAACTTCAAATTTGCCGTGAATGAATCATTTGAAGTTGCAGTTACACGTACGTTTTTTAAAACGGAATTGATGTGAACACCCTATTAGAAATTTTATCATGCATTATATGAGATTGATTAGTGAAAAAACATCATTCTGTGTAAATGTAATCTAATTAATGATATTTAAAATTTAATTAAATTTGTGTCTATTATTTATATTCTAAAGTTGATTATATTTTAGATAAATATTTATTATAAATATTTTATTTTATTATATTATATTTATATATATATATTAATAAATAAATAAATAGTTACAAATTGTATAATATTATATATACGTTATACTATATTTTCTCATTATTATTTTAAATGTGTTATTTTATAAGTTATAATTCTCATAGAAACATACGGTAAAGACCATTTAAAATATTATTTTTCATATAACTTAGATTTACAATAAAAATGTGTATTTCGTAAAGAACGAACGAGTCGCACTTAATGTAACGTTATGTATATGCGTTTTGATTCGGAATAACTTTTTAATCAATTTACAAATTCATTATTAATCTAGATAGTTCCCTCGTATATATAATTCAGAATCGACGTCGAGCTCGAGGTACTATTGGGTTATTATAACGGGATGGTAATAAGATAGGAACATATGAAATAGGATATGTCCCCCCCCCACTTTAAAATCTAGCGGGACATCCTATGTATTGGTCCCCCCCCGCCCACTTTTACCACAAAATTTATTTCGATTGGTACCCCTACATACAAAATCGTTCCAGCGCCCCTAGCGACAAGTAATTTAATTCTAATACCACTACCACCAGCACAGATAACATTAGCACCTTCACTCTAACCTAATCTCTGCGATGATGATCTCCAGTACGTTGATCAGTTTAATGGTGGTGATTCTCAAGGTCACCTTATCAGAGGGCACCATGGAGCCGACGATGATGTCGTCGACTAGTTCACTGATCTAGAGGGAGTGGGGGGTGGGTCGCGGTTAGTTCACTGATCTAGAGGGAGGGGGGGCGTGTCGCGGTTAGTTCACTGATCTAGAGTGAGTGAGGGGGGGTCGTGTCGCGGTTAGTTCACTGATCTAGAGGGAGGGGGGGCGTGTCGCGGTTAGTTCACTGATCTAGAGGGAGGGGGCGTGTCGCGGTTAGTTCACTGATCTAGAGGGAGGGGGGGGGCGTGTCGCGGTTAGTTCACTGATCTAGAGGGAGGGGGGGCGTGTTGCGGTTAGTTCACTGATCTAGAGTGAGGGGGGGGGCGTGTCGCGGTTAGTTCACTGATCTAGAGGGAGGGGGGGCGTGTCGCGGTTAGTTCACTGATCTAGAGGGAGGGAGGGCGTTTCGCGGTTAGTTCACTGATCTAGAGTGAGGGGGGGGGCGTGTCGCGGTTAGTTCACTGATCTAGAGGGAGGGGGGGCGTGTTGCGGTTAGTTCGGGTTCAATGTTGTTTACGTATGTTAACTCACGATACATCATATCGAAAATTTTATTCGACCTAGATAGGTATTTCTATATCTCGCACATGTACAATTCTTCAACAGACATGGTGCCTCGATTTAGGTAACTTAAGATGGTCGACTATTTAAATAAATAATATGTTTTTTAAATACATTTGTTTTCTTTTCTATATACGCTTATAAAGTGACATTAAATTATATCAAAATAAACATTTATATTTATTTATTTAGGTATTTATATATAATATAATTGCAACATTTAGTTTGATAAAATAATACTTTAAATAGGTAATTTTAAATTACAATTTATCGGTGAACTGATTAAAATTCTTAGATCACTTTAATTTCATTTGATCAGCGTGTGTCTGTTGAATCACATGACTACCAATCTAGGTCAACTATAGTTTATATAGCAGCATATATTCAACTGAACGACACTTTATAAAAGTGTATGAAACAATTCAATAATTAAATATATATATATATATTTATAATAGAATAAATTCGGGCTAGTTATTAGTGTTATATAATATATAATATAATAGTAAATTGATAGTAAATAATTAATGTTTTAAATATAGGTGGCAATACTATCGTTTTAAATAATTTCAAAAACGAATTATCAAAGTATTGTTAAGCATGTAATAAAATATGTATAATTTTACATTTAAAATAGACCTATATATTTATCATGTTTCTCGATATGGATGTATATTTTAAGAAAAATAATTCTTATTATAAAATAATGTTATATTTAAAAAAAAATACTATAAATTGTTATTGTATTCAAAAATGTACATTAATAACTTTTCATTTACCAGTGATAAATTTTTTTAATTTATATGTAAACATTTTTTTTGCATAATCTAAAAATAGAATTAAAATATAGTTTTATTTAGTTTACGATACAGATGGTGCGATTATTCATTAATTAAGGCTATGTATGGGTATCAAAATAAATTAATTTATCAATTTTTTTTTATGATTGAATTTGAATATTTAATATATTATTTATTAGATTTTAAATTTTTGAATGTAAATATTACGTATAAGTGTTAAAAAAAAGCGTTTTAAAACATGTATTTTAAAAATTTCAACGAAAAATAACTAGAGAAAAATATGTAATTCGAATAAAATATTAACGGTTATATTTTACTGATTTTTAACATTCGTTTTGAGTAATATATTCTGTAAATACATCAACGTCAAAGGTTATATTTATATCTATCGTTTCATTGGTTGAGTAAAAATGACAGGTATTAATTTATAGCATTATTTCGTTGAAGGCATTTATTTTTATTTACTATTATGCCTTGAAGAAAATCTGCTGTACAAGCATAACTTGAAAACTATAGGAAACGTCAGGTATTGACAAATCATCATATTTCTAAATATATGAATAAATTTATGAATAAATTTATGAATAAATTTATGAATAAATATATATTTATAAACTAATTATTTAAAAAAAATTAACAATTTATGAATAAGTATATATTTATAAACTAATTATACTGAAATTGGGGTTATATATCAATTATCTTATAAATAATTACAAATAAATACAAATATTCAAAAAATAAAAAAAAAGAGTTAATTATCTCGGAATAATTTAATTTTTTTTTCAAATTACTACTCTGTAAATAATTTACCGATTTCAATAATTTTTTCAGAGAATGTATATTATATAACAATACATAATAATCACTATCAAATTTTAAAAAAAATTAGAAAAAGTGTAAAAAATATGGTTTTAAAAAAAAAATTACAAAATTTGTAACCAACAATTATTTGACTATCCCCAACAAAATTTTAAATTTTATATAGTGATTTTTGTAGATCCATATTTACTAAATAAGTTACAATTTATTTTAGGTCATTCATTAAATATTGAATGAGAATTAGTCTTTAGCATTAGGGTATTTTTCATACATTAGGCAGCTCAGTAGATAGTAGATAGCCTTAAAGTTACACATCTTTGCTTCACAAATTCCCTGCTAATACAAGTTCACTGATATAGAGAAAGGGGGCCTAGTGATGGTTAGTAGCAACCCTATCACTGGGTCCCAGTACCACCACTACCACCACTACTACTAGTACTAACGGGGGCTATCATGGGTATAACGCGATCAAACAGCTTCACTTCATTGTTACTGGTGTAGGTAATCTCGCACAACGATCTGAGAACAGTAACTGCTACCTAAGAGGTAGTAAATAGGGGTTAAATAGGCCTTATTACAGGTTATATAGGGCTTATTACAGGTTATATAGGGGTTATTATGGGACTAAATAGGGCTTATTACAGGTTATATAGGGGTTATTATGGGACTAAATAGGGCTTATTACAGGTTATATAGGGCTTATTACAGGTTTATAATGGGGTTATTACAGGTCTATATAGGGGTTATTACAGGTCTATATAGGGGTTATTACAGTTTTATATAGGGGTTATTATGGGCCTAAATAGAGTTGAGGGGGTATTAAACACCACAGGCAATTTCATATATTTATATGTAGATCTATTATACATTCAAAGTATGCACAAATATATTTACTAATGATGCAGTTTTGTATATATATATATATATATATATATATATATAAATAGACATACAAAATATGGCTTATTTTATAATGATATTTCTATAGAAAGTAACAATAATTTTTAATTATATTTATGAAAATATCATTCTATTTAATTACTTATATATATAATCTATATAATTATTATTATAGCTATAATATTTTTTTCTAATTATACATTTATATATTCATAGTTGGAATGAAACTATTTTTTCGAGTAAACAGCATTTGAAGTTTAAAATTTAAATCAAAATGTAATATATAATAATTTGGTTAATAATATCTTACTTTAAATAGAGCTCTTTAATTGGTCTGTAACATCACATGATACAGTATTTATTATAAAGATAATATAAAATAAATAAATTTAAACAATTTGGTTTTTATTTTATTTAAATTTTCAGTTATAAAAGATTATAAAATAATACACATTAATAAGCCAAGTAGATTTGATGAATTCAATATTTATTCTATCATAGCACATTCAAAAAACTACTTTTTTATCCAGGCTTAAAAACTGGCTTTTATATCATTTATAGATTGTTTTCATGGATAATTTGTTGATTGATACTAAAATACATATTATATAGTAGTATTACGTAGTGAAATACAAAATAAATAAAGTTATGTTGTCGTTTTAACTGTGGGATACCCCTTACTAGCCAATATAGTGATGTTCAACTATTAAAAATAGTTATATTTGTTTGTATATATTTATTTGAATTAATTTTCTGGAAACAAATTGACTCTAATCTAATTTACAGTTACATATAGTGGCGAATCTTGTGATACATATAGTGAACTATTAGCCTACCTTACACATGGCGTAACAGAATGTAGTGAACAAGCAGATGTCGGGATATTCCGGAACGTCCTCTTCAATGGCGTCCTCTATCTTCTCGTCTATTGCCTGTAGTGGTTACGTAATAGGTAGGTAATGGTTACACGGTAGGTTTCACGCCAGAGTATTAATACCCACACGTGAATTTAGTGTCGGTGGAATAACGACTAGAAACTAGTCGTAGATAGAGTTTCGTCTAGGCGTTGATGCTGCTGCTACTACTACTACTACTGCTACTGCTACTACTACTACTACTACTGCTGCTGCTACTACTAATAGGGTAACCTAGGTCAAGAGTGATTTTATTTACCAGATCATATCAAGTCGTTGTAGATTATAAAGATATGATGTTCATGACACTATTTTAGTAATACAAATATATTTTGGTTCAATATTGGTGACGCGCTGAAGATTTTTAAAAATAATAATAATTGTATTGTTCATGTAAACAAGGACATTTATTTGAATTTTATAAATTTTATTTGTATTTGTAAAATTTATCGTAATGGAACAATATAAGGAGTACATTTCTTAAAAACTATATTCTTCTAATAGAATACATATATAGAAAATATTATTTATAGTATCCCTAATTACAATAATAGTTCTTGTATAATTAATTTAAACAATAAAATAAAATGTATATATATAAGTTTTATTAAAATTAGGTCACTTTGATATTTTATTAAAATTATAAAACGTTATTTTTTTTAATATATACTTTATAATACTTATACGCTAAAAATTAGAATCTTAAGATGAGATAGAAAAAATATGAAAATATGTATAATACCTACTCCACAGAAAAAAAGGGAATTGATTGATGATTTTTAACAACATTAAAGATATTTGACATGGTAGTTATAATTTGTTAAGCCAAATTGTTATATATAGTGATTAATGAATTGGTTTTATATTATATACAATATAAAGTTATCAAATATAATGATTCTATAAAAAAGGATGAGAGGTCAACAAAAATTCTGGAAAATCCTATAAATTAAAAAAAAATTAATTTGGTTATGAATTTGATATTATTCATAGGAACTATACACATTACACATATTCTGAAAATGTTATGATTGTAGCTTAATTATAAATGTGAAAAATATACATATTTATGTTTTTTTTAGTATTTTCCTATCTATTCCCATGTTAAATGTTGTTAAATGTTTGACCAGAATGGCCCAATTTAAAAAATGACCTAAATTGAAAAAAAAATTATTTGGATATTCTCTATACCCATATTTAAATGATCATAAAATAGAAGTCGAATCCATAATCGCCATCGTGTTTAACATCACTGTCAACCTAGGTGGCGCCACCACTACTACTGCGTTACCTTCTGTAGTTCATTGTCAGCATCCACCACCAACACTAGAACTCTCTTCACGATAAACTTCGCGACGTGGCAGTATTCTGTAGGAGGTGGTGGAGGCTAGGCGTTATGGGCAACTACTCAATGTATCTATACATTCATGCTCATATAATATATATATATATATATATATATAGATAGATAGATAGATAGATAGATCAAAAGTTTATTGAATTACTGGTTATATATAAAGAAAGTTATAATTATATATAAACATATAATGATATAACATATATAAACAAAATATATAAATGTGATAACAGTAAGAAAAAACGACACGATATAAAAAAATAAGAAATAAACAGAGAAGTAAAATAAAAATAAAACATTGGATTATACGAGCCGTTGAAATATATATAGTATATATAATATATTATATATTTGATAAGAGACTCAAGTTTATATGAATTGCATCTAGTGGTTGTCATGGAAATCAGCAGAAATAGGCATAATTCATAGTATCGGAAGAATTGATATTATGAAATATGTGTGAATAATCTCAATTCTTATATATATATATATATATATATTAGCGTATTACATCATTGTTACATCGTAGGCCGCGCATGATTACATTGTGATTGTTAACCTTTTCCTGATTTCTGTACTTTATCGCAAAGGTTTATCACTTTTCCAGCCAGGAGTTCATTCTCGCTGTATTATTTAATATGTGATTACTTAAAATATATATATACAAAATTAGTATTATAAATATAACAGTTTTTTCTTTGTCATTATTTATACATGGATAGTTTGCATGCAATTGTTATTTGAAGTTTTCATATAGATAAATTAATTATTATAATATTGTACATATACATAAACATAAAATATATATATGGCATTATTTAGACTGAAATATATGTTTAGCTTGTAAATATGTTAACAAAATATTACTTTATTTTTCAACATAAATGTTCTCAGTAACTTTTTTTTATGATAAGTAATGTTACTAAAATTACATTAATATCTTTTATATTATTGAATATTTTTTGATAAAACCTTCTGCAATGGAAATATATTTATATATTGATTAAAAACAATAAAATAAAATTTATAAATTTATAAAAATAAAATATATATATATATGACATTATTTAGAATAATATCTATTAATTTATAATTTGATTAATAATAATTTCAAAATTATATGTGATATATATATATATTAATATTAATTTATAACATACTTGTATATATTTATATAGAATTTTGTTTTATTGCACATAAAGCCATATTTATTAGCTATATATAGAAGAAAAAAAGTAGGTCATTAGCTACTATAGATAAGAAATTGAACCATATTACATAATAATACTCCAAGCCTATTTCTCCTATCTTTTAACATGGTGAATTATATTATTGCTATATTTATCGGCAATGTCACACTTAAATGAAAAAGTAATAATTATAAATTAGAAATGAATTTAAAAATAAATCATGAAATCATGTATCTATATTAAATATTACTTACTTATATAATATATGATTATCTCATATTTAACATTTGTTGAACAATAAGGAAAATAGAATATAACAGAATATAACATGATATAACTCTTCAGATAATTATAAAATCATTATTAATTATATAAAATTAATAATTAATTATAGGATACAAAATAATTAATAATAAAATGTAATACTGCTAACTTAGTGGTAATTCCTTCCATTAAATTGATAAATGCAGTGGTCAGCTCAATATTGATCTTGCAAAAATGTAAGTAAACCTCCAATCCTGTGATGATAAAGTAGGTTAAAATAATAATATTAAGACATTTAAATAATATATATAAAATATAATATAAATAATATTTAGTGTACCCATATATATATATATATATATATATATATATATATATATATATATATATATATGTATATATATATATATATATATGAAATATATAAATATATTGAAAACAAAATATTTTATATAAATATATAATCTAAATATATAAAAGTAAATATGTTGGAAATTTGCTAAATAATAAATGCTTGACCATTTATAGTGAAAGTTATATTTAATATTGAAATTAATATATATTTATCATTACTTTTATATACGAGATTCAAAAAAACCAAAATAACCGTCAAAAAAACCGAACAACCCTGTTTAGAAGTGATCTTATATAATTGTGTATAAATAAATGATCGGCTCTCGTTAAAACCATGGATGTCTTAATATGAGATCGGCTTCGAAGTCGCATTAAAGCCTAAGGTTATAAGTGAAAAATTCATCTAAATTCCTGGAAGGGATGAATCGGACTCCACCGAAATAAAAATAACCCCAAATATAATAATAATAATAATACAAATGTATACAATGTATACAGTACGTAAACAGGTGGGTACGCTAGTGTGCGCATAAACCTAGGTTCATCGGGAACGTGAGGAATTGATTATGCATCATCGTGATCGAACAAGTTATCTTATCCAAGTAAATCTCCATATCCTACAACGTAACGATAGAGTTAATTATGTATAAATAAACGACCGGCTCTCGTTAAATCGCGGATGCCTTAATATGAAAACGGCTTCGAAGTGACATTAGAGCTATATGTGGTTATAAGTGAAAACTTCGTCTAAGTTCGTGGGATGAAAGGACTCCACCAAAATAACGATAACATGCTCTGGTTACTACTATTAAATGGTGGCGTTAGTTAGCCTATGTGGTCAGGTGATGGCTAACACTTTAATGCATTAGATGCGTAGTTCATATCAATGTAACGCAAGGGCTCATTAAAGTTATTATTATTATTATTATTAAATATAATACTTTTTTCTTAACTCCCTCGGTACGGGTAGTTAAATAGTAAATTAATAGTTTGAAGTGATTATTACATACGTATTCTAATGTTATTACATGGATACGCTGCGAACCTCTACTTTGAATGTGGTGTGACCGTTTGCCATGATCATGAACATTGTGGTGACCTGCTTCATCGAGTTCACATTCTCCACTGTTGTGGTTCGAGGGAAGTGGTTATAGTAGTAGTAGTAGTAGTAGTAGTAGTAGTAGTAGTAGTAGTAGTAGTAGTAGTAGTAGTAGTAGTAGTAGTAGCAGTAGTAGTAGTGATGGTAGTGGTAATGATAGTGGTGGTGGTGGTAGATAGGTAGATAGATGATTTTATTTGCCTCTATTAAATTACACAATTGTAACAGCGTGTGAACAAAGTGTACATAGACAACAATAGTAATAACTAGTAAAGTGCAGACACATTTACAAAGTAGCGGAATAGAATATGATATGAACATCTAGAGGTCGTTAGTAATTCAATGTTGGTTCGAGGCTAGTGCTAGAGGTATCGTAATGGTTGTAAAGGATGGAGGGAGTCGGTTGCAGAGGTGGCTAGCGCAAACAGACGCTAACATTGCCCGAGTTATTTATACGAAAATATGCCGTTGCGAGCGTATTTCATTCGCGGCGAATTTAAATAATAAACTCATTACGATAATAATAGTAATTTAGTTACTAAATATTATTTCATTTCGAGAGATTACGCGACCTACAGATGTCAATAGGTGTAATCGTTAAAAGCAGACATCTACGTACCAATATCTTGTATCTGGATGCACTAAATTGTTACCTAATATGTGCGGTAGTAATTAAACAAGTCGACGGTGTAACACGCTAGATGTACAACCTATCGATGGCACCATATCACTCCATCCGCATTATTCCTATCCGATGTTTATATTCAATATTTACTCATCGATTTATCGCTTTATTTATCTAGATTATGTTTCTATAAAACGTTCGCCGGTCAGTTATTAGTATGATACATGATATTGATATAATGGATGATATATAGTAATAATATAATGGATGATATATAATAATAATATAATGGACGATATATAATAATAAATGACTATAATTTACTGTGGTTTGGCGCTATAGATACAAAATAAACTAAGTGAGTGGCGCTTCGATATTAAGACGTAACCAGTTGCATCATCCGTAACAAAGTAGGTACCTACGTGAGGTACAGTGTACCGTTACGCTAGTGATTTACTAACGTATGATACTCCAGAATTCCCTCAAACTATTGCCCTGTGCGCCGTAGTTGATATCTGTTGAGTGTGTGTGTGTGTGTGTGTTATTAGACAGGCAGGAGTAATGTAGGCGTTAATACTAGTGATGTAAATGATGCCGAGCCGAGAATTTTTGTTTTAGATGCCGAGCAGACTTTCATTTTCGGAAAAAAAAACGAGCTTAAGCCAAGATTCTAACAAAACGAGCCCGAGCCGAGACTTTAGGTAACTGAGACTGAATCGATGCTTTAGATTTGAGCATCATTTACATCACTAGTTACTACTATATAGTAATGTTATGATGTTTAATCAATATAATTTATTAATATTATTATTATTTAATTAAATTACCGTAATTTCTAATAAAACTTTACTCGTTCATGATTCCGATTATAAAATAAATTATCTAGAAATATGATGAACCTAATACCTATAATTCAATATAGTATTACTATAATAACTATACTATAGTACGGAAGCATTATTACAGATAATTAAACTTATTATACTAATTTAGGAAGTTAATTCACGTATAATAGAATATGTATTAACAGTGTGTTAAGGGTGATCACAAAATAAAAAAATAATGATAGTTTTTATCATATAGAGATTTTTATTCTAAGAACAATACAATTCTCGGATTTTATTTTTATTTAGTTCTAAACACTGCGCACGACCTTCAAAGTTTCGTAAAAATTTCAAAATAAATTTTTCAGAAATAAATATTTCCCTTTTTTCCCATTTTACCCAACCCATGACTCTACGATTACGTAGATCTATTGTTATTATTTTATTTTGAACTTTTATATTTCTTATTTTTAATGTTCATCTGTATATCAACCTATTACTAATTATTATATAATCGATATGAACAATATTGTTATAATCGATTTTCGGAATATCATATAGGCTATAGCCATACTCAAACGGTTAAAAGAACCATATAAATGATATCAAACACATATAAGTGTCTTTCTGACCCAATTGAGCGAGATGGACGGATCCATATTATACTAATTGAATGGCAGATAATTCATTCATATAAATATAAAATCTAAAAAAGATTTTAAAAAATAAATATTATTCTTTATATTTCTATATATTTTAATTATACATAAACAAATTATAAAAATTTACCATCGATTGGAAATGTAAGCAATATATATTTTAAAATAATATCGATATAAAATTTAAAAAAAATATTGAAAATTGAATAAAATTCTAGGAAAAAACTATTTTGTTTGCAAAAATGATTATAAGAAAAACTGATTTTTTTTTTTTGTAAATAAACTATTTATTTAGTTTTTATATCATATTTATATTATATTTATATATGTTTTAAATTTTAAAAATATTTTAATTGGAAAAAACAAGTATGTTTTGCCTTTCTAGGAAAATCCTCGCAATTTCTAGGATTTTTTTCTTACAAATAAAATGTTGTAATATTTTATTATATATTTATATGATAAACAATTTTCCAATGTTTCATCAAAATATATTCATTATATGTGTTTTAATTCCAATATTTATATATTTTGGTAAAAAAACAATGAAATCGTATCTCTTTCAATGCAAATTATACGTAATCTTAAAAGCGCGGGCGACATTTCAAAAATTGTTCAAATTGGGCCACTTTTTTTTGTAACTTACTTTTTGTTTTATTCTCTATAAGATATTTACTAGAGCCTTTAGTATACTTACAAATTTCACAAATGTTGGTTCCTATGATCACCCTTACGGTGTGTATTACGCATAGAATACACATTCGTTTATATTTTATCAGATTTAAGGGGATACCTCATAGCTGAAATTTGGTAAAATCAAAAAAAAAGTAAAATAAATAATAACGAAAAAAAGCTAGAACTGTTATAAAAAGAATATAATGTGAATATATAAATGTAATATAGTGTGTTTTATATATTGAAATATACTAATTTATTTTTATATAATTGTAAAATAATGTGTTTTATATATAAAATATAATATATATACAATAACTAATGAATTCATAATATGTATATAAATGTAATAAATATAAAATAATGTGTTTTATATATTGAATTATAATATATTTATATAAATAAGGTTTTATTTATTGAATTATTGAATTTATAATTGAAAAACTTTGAATACAATTTACTCTAAATAATTTTTTATCAATACCTATAAACTTCAAATGCTAGATTGCAAAGAGTAGATTCTCTTTGAATATGAATACAATCAATCTAATTTTTCTTGATATATATAAATAACATTTATAAGAATATAGTAATGCTTCGATAACAGTGTTTGTTGTTATACATTATATTTTATATGCCATTATATGAACATATATATATAAATAATATATAAATACATATATATAAATAATATAAAACATTTATTAGAAAAAAATCTCATTTTATAGTAGCTATATATATCCTTAGTATAATGTAAACATTTCACATATATTTATACAATATTCATTGAGTTAAAAGTTTTTGAATAACACTATGAATTTCCTATCTAATACATGTAAAATAAACAAAATGGCGACGGTATACGGCCTCCCCTTAATCTACAATATTCGTATATATTTTAATTATCTTTATATAATTTGATGCGGTCATATAGTTTAATTGAATTCACTTCATATAATCATCGTAAAAACAAGTTTTATAATAATATACATTTTTGAAATAGATTTTTATAATATACGCCGTAAAAAATAATTAACACACAAATTATAAAAATAGGACTAGAACTTTTTTTAAATTAATAAAATGTAATATCAGAAAACTCAATAATTTTGAAATAATATTTTAATAAAATAAAGTAAAAGAGAATAATGTACGTTTAATATTCAACTTTCTTAATAATGATATAAATGTAAATAATATTATATGTGATACCAGGTATGAATTTTATATTTCATTAAAAATATATCATTATACTAAATTTTAATCACAATATGTATTTCACTATTCAAATGATGGATTATATTGATAACAAATACAGAAACTAATATATGTTACGATTGAAAATCATTGCTGTTATTAATAAAATGTGTGATCTTCGCAACTGACCAAGTGCAAGTACGTGTATTTTACAATCGCGTGAGTTGAAATATGCACGGTTATAAAATAAATATTAAAGTAAATATAAGTGAAATAGTTAATCCTAATCAAATAGTAATCCTCTACTAAATCATATATCTATATATGAATGCACACGAATATATACACATATATATATATATATATAATTATATATAAATATATATATATATATATTTATTTAATTAGCAATATTCTCATATGTATTTGCTACACACATTCAGAGATATACTATGTAATACATGATATACATACTTATTTTGCAATACGAGACTACGTTGTATATTTATGAATGTGAAATAAATATATATATATATCAATGCAATGCTGATGATTCATTTAGAGGCGTAACAAATCACTTGATGTAGAGGCTTAAAAATAATTAATTTTTATCGTGCAGAATTTTTAAGTTCATATCATTGGACCTTTGTGAAGATACAAAAGTTTTTTCTGTAATTATATTTCCAAATTAGATTAAATTATTAATTAGCGTGCGTTTCATTATAGGATCAACGGAACAAATCGTTAAATCCTTATCCAATTTCTGAACGATATAAAATTTATGTTAAAAATAATATCCTTCATAGATTCTAAATTCAAATGTTGTAATTAATTCGACATAATTTATTCAGTATTGGTATAACACCGAAATTAAGAAGATATTTCTCATACATTTATTTATCTTACAGATATACTATTAGGTATTAATAGGTAATAATATAAATAATATAATAAATTGTATGAATTTGAAATTAATTGAAATAATTTACAATATTACTGCGTGGTTATAATACAGAATTATATGCAGATTATAACGCATCCCAGACTCGACTATTATCTGAATTCGAAAGGCCGATATTATGTAAATGTATTACTGCGAAGGAGAGAATAAATCTGCTAACAAAATATAAGCGATGAAGAATTATTAATTCCGCGAATAGTGAATAGTGAATGGATGGACACGAAGCACCGTCAATTTGAACTGAATACAAATTATTTATCGCTGCTGGCGAGTGTATGTGTTTTCTACATACAACTAACATTCACGGACGCTGAACACTAATTATTATTACTAATAGTAGTAGTATTTATCGTAGTTAATAATGCTTACATAGTGAATACACCATAGTTGTCCAGTCGACCATTATGTATTGTATTATACAAGCGCCAGGCACCATTTACATTATTGCCCCCTAGCATATATTACTATACTGTATATGGCTTTTTATTTAAAATACGGTCCTTCGCAGTAAAAACCAATAGTGAATACAAAAGCATGACACGCGTTAGATTTGATATCGATATAAATGATATCTATCGTTATCGATAGGTGTTGTTATATATATAAATTTATATATATATATTGCCAAATATAATATCAATAAATATTTCGGGGAATATAATTTAAACAAAATTGTTTTAAATTTGTCCAATATACATAATACTGGGTTATAATTATTATAAGTATTATAATTATAACCCAGTATTATAATAATAATCCCCAAATAGTTTATTCATCGCTCAGTGGAATTGTAATCATCATTTAAACATAACATCTAAATGATTATAATACGGTTAACATACTAATAATATCTTGTTATATATACATTTAATTATTTAAATTATTTTATTAAATTAATTCAATTATATGTTCACTTTTTTTAATTATTTGTAACAAATTATGTTTAAAAATAATATTATAATTTTAAATTTTAATTTATAAATTAAATTTATAAATTAATTTAATAAAATATTAGAATAACTGATATACCAGCGTATATTGGAAAGGACACTTCTTCTATATACGATCTCCATTTATTTGTATGTTGTACAATTAATTCATTTACAGTAGTCATTATAAATATGCGAAAATAGGTTATAATTATATTGTAATTTACAATATAAATATTTAAATTGAATCACAAAAAAAAATACAAAGATATTTTATACAATAATTATTAAAATGGATACAATTTAACTCGTCTTATTTTAAATAGTCCAATATTTTACCTTATACTTAAATACTTAAATACTTAAATACTTAATACGTAACCCAGTAAACAGTAATAATCTCATAATAGCAGCATAACAGCATATTTAATAGCCTCATATGTTTAATTGTGCTATTATGCTGCTATTATGTTGCCATTAAATGTTTATTATACAGCATAATTGATGCTGTTATTAATTTATCATGCTATTATGCTGCTGTTATGTTGCTATTTAAAGTCTATTAGGCTATTATTATGCTGCTATTAATTTTAAAAGTATATTATGCTGCTATTATGTTGCTATTATTATAATATTTTGGTATAATAATATATATGTAAGTATAATATATATGGTATAGGTTATATATAGGGTATAAATTATATAATAATAAGGTGAATAATAAAAATGAGAATATATTTATTACATGAATTGTCTTTATATGTTTAGTTTACAATCTTTGATAATTATAATTTTTTAAATTAATATATTTCATTTTATTTTGAACTCAACATATCTTTGAGAATAACTTATTCTGAATAAGGTACAGTTTGTTTTAATATACCATATTAATAAATCAGTAAATAAGTATACTATATATTTTATATTTTATATATTAAATATAACTATATTAATTTTCATATTTGTTTTGTATTTCGATTTCAAATTTATATTTTAAATATTTTCTACAATTTGAAATTTACTCACAAGTATAATTTAATATAATATATTTATTATACTCATTATAATAATATAGTAGTTCACCTTTTAATACCTAATAGACCTGCATTTCATAATATAGTATATATTAATAAAGATATATAAAACATCCGATTTAGAGATTATGTAATCATTAAATTGATATAGTACCCCTTTTTTAATGAACTCAGCTTGAAGCTGTATCTCGAATAAAGGTAAAAATGTGTAAACAATACTAAGCATTGTTCAATTACAGAAGGCGCTAATTATATCGAAATACTATAGAAATAAGTTACGTAAGTTACATAATAAGTAGTGTGTAAGTTATTGTATGTGACACATAATCATTATGATAATCATTATCATAATCATTATGATAATTTGTATTATTAATACTATTAACTTAATAATTAAGTATGAATCGTGAATACAACTTCAAGTTGAACTTGTATATTGCATCTGGGTATTGCCAATATTATATTTGAATATTATTGAATATAATATTGAATATAATTATTATAATAATAAAATATAATTAATAATTAAATTATTATAGAAGTTCAATATAATATTGAATATTGAATATTATATTGCATACTTATTATTATAGCAATTATACTTATTATAATAATAGGTATGCAAATAAAATATCAATATAAAGTGAATATTTGTCCTAAAATTATATATGTTTTTAAACAAATTTTATACATGACTTCATTTAAGTTTGCAATTTTGAAGCAAATATTTTATGTATTTTTATAATTTTCAAAGTATATTACATCTGCTAGATGATCTAGTAATTCCATCTATTCTAGATTTCATACTAGAATACAAAGATACAAAATTAAAATATTTATATTATAAATTAAAATTAAATTCACAATAAAATGATAAACAAATTATCAATTGTTTAATATTAATATAATATGTATTTCAAAGAAAACTAAAATATATATAATTTCATATTATATAGCTTATATCTGTATTTTTACTTTTTTTATATAAATTACTGTAGATTTTCTAAAATTACAAATTTAAATATACTATTAATTTAAAAAATTTTAAATTTAAAAATGTATTAATTAATTAAACTGATTACATTTTAATTAAGTATATGATATTATATAGTAGTATATGATCATCATGATGATGATCTTGTTATAATAAACTAACTATGAAAATGTCTCTAATATTGAATCATTATTAAAAAAAATTATAATCTTTTTTATAATATATATATATAATTTAGTGACCTTTCTTCTATACTTTACATGTTAAAATATAGATATCATAATTGTGATCTTGAAACCTAGTATTTTATTTTACAAATAGCATGGAAAATTCTGAAATATACATTTTGTATGTTTTAAAGAGATGAATTTAGTGATAATAATATATATTATACTAATTAATGCCTTTGAAATTTGTATCTGCATACATATGATTATAACAATGAATACATTTATATACATTACATACATTATATTCATTATATACATTATATACAACGTATAATGAAGTTAGTAATAATCGAGAGTAGTCAATTAGTAATATAATAATTTAATAATTTGATATACTAGCGCTCCATATAATTACTATATTGTTATTTATGTTCTATTTATTTTGATTTGTTGTCATCTATTATCTATTGACATCTATTATCACCACGTGTTTTTGAAGTCATTATAAACTATTATATTATTATTTATTTATTATTGTAATTGAACTATACTTGAAATGCTTGCCCTTAGATGTTGGCTGTAAACTTTTAATAATATTAAAAGTAATTTGTATATGTTTATTAGTGAGCAATGATTACTGAACATACACTATTGGGATTATGATCGGGGTTGATACATTTAAATTACTTACCTCAGAGGTATAATTAGGTATATAATTAATATCAATTAGAATATGAATATATATTATTAATACATTGATGAAAGTTTAGTTTTACTTAAAATATATAATTATTATAGTATCGTAGTATTAATGTAGTATATGATAATCATAATAGTATATTATATTTTAACTATTATACGATTAGTTTAAATGTGACTGCCAATCATAATCAACATAAAAGGAACGAAAATATCATGTATTATAATATATATCTATATATATTGATACATTTATAATATACTACACATTTTTAACTAAATATGTATAAACTATTTCAATTGAGATACCATCTACTAGAAGAACATTTTATTTAAACTTTACGAATCTTTAACTAATCGTTAGTTTCATTCGTATGATATCGTTTATTATATAATATTAATTTTAAATTTACTGACTTGACATATTACTACTATTCTATGCAGAATAGTTTTCTTTGTGTATGCATGCAATTGCAATTGCTGATTGACATGATTATATATATATATATATATATATATATATGATTATTAATATGGCTGTATATAATTGATGCCTAACATGAATGTATACAATCGTTGATTAACATGATAATATACTAAACAAGCATTATAATAATGAATATTAGTACAACAATGTGATAGCGGATAGTATATCATATACTATATGGAATGGTTCTATGTAATTGATTTATGATATTTAATATTATAGAACGCTATTTAAATAATATATTAATTATATATATATTCACACATTTAATTGAATATATGTATAAATTTAAACATATATGTTTATATATATATATATTATCGATATCAAATTACGCTTTGTTATCTATAGAAGTAAAGGCTTAAATTTACCATCATTACAATACTTGCAACTAATATTTTAATTATATCGAAGGCACATTAATTTCATAAATTTGTGGTAATATCTATACTATATTTTTATTAAATTAAATATGCTTTTATAAACACAGTCATATATATTCATATAGCATAATTGAATATATTTCCTAGTTATTCGTCATATTCTATATCGATATTAGCGTACAATCATCTACAGATTATATATATGAATTATATATTGTTAAAATAATTTGAATTATTAAGGGCGTATCACATGATAAATATCTATGTAATCAGAATCTACTATCATACATTTTATCATACATTTTATCATACATGTAATCATACTTCTATTACATGATGACAATTAGCTATAATCTGAGCTAAAATCTCCATGAAATCTCATCTGTGAGGATTTTATCTACTGCATGTGAACACACCCTAAAAAGTGAATAGGAAAATTGTTCAAAACATGTAAATATGAATGTATTCAATTTAAACCAACACACAATCAGTAACAAAGGTTGCTTGTGATCAGTCACAACTATAATAATACAAATGCATACAAAGAAAGCACTCCTTTATTAGGCTGTACAAATGTAGAATATTAATATGCTTTCTTTTTATCATACCTAATATTTGAGTTTATGAAGCCATACCAATTTCATATGCACATACATATATACATACTATATATTTAATTTATAATATTTGTATAGTATATTTTTGAATCATTATTATATAATGTATATTCTAAGCATTATAATCTAATGAATACATTACAAAATCATCTGAAATATATTTTAAGTTACATTTCATTAATACAAATTTAGGTACATTTAGTTTAAATACTAGCTTTGCTTATAGACTATAATAATATATAGTATATATAATTAGTAATAAATAACATTGTAAAGATTAACTTGGAATGTTGTAGCATATAACCAGATGATAGGTATACATATAGATACAATATTCATTATGCTATTTTTATTCTAAAAGATACATCTGGAAGGCCTAGACAATGACATTTAACTTGATAATATATATATATATATATATATATATATATATATATATATATGTACAAATGTAATATTATGCTAGTGTCCATATTATAATGTAAACATTGCTGACTATTTTTTAGTGAATCACCCTTGATTAATTCTGAATTAAATTAATTCTAGAAATACTATCAGTTGAATATATACATTATAAAAGTATGTCTATTATTAGACATATATATATATATATATATATATATATATATATATATATATAATAATAATCATGATTACAACACACATACACACACATAAACACACAAACACACACACACGTATATATATATATATAAATCTATATTTTATGAAGAATATTATAATATAATATAATTTCTATAATATCAATTTGAAACAAATCACATTTATATTCAAAGCTTCATAAAGGTGCCTGCCTTCACACCAAAAAAGTAGCCTGATTATCCGGCGGATATTTCGTCACGGATATCCGCGAGAATGATTTTAGCCGGATTGTATTGTATTTCGGTGTGAAGAAGAAAATATGCGCCAGATTATCCGCCGTGTTTAATTGGAACTCGTTCTAAAATATCCGGCAGTTTGACGGATATCCGTGAACTTTCAACTTGCGTTAGTGCGGCGGGCGTTGGAGCTCGCCATTTGAATTTAGAACAAACATGTATTAATATATCGCAGAAGCTAATTACGTAGCCTGTACAAGGATTATATAACAGGTAGTCAATTACACCAATTGTTGTTACCATTGTATGACTCATACCTACATAGAAATATGTGCACTTATTAACTATCATAGTGCATATAAGTTTCTGTGTTTGTATATATGTATTTATTTATGTATGTACGTATATATGTATGTGTATGTGTGTGTATATATAGGTAGGTAGGTAGGTAGGTAGGTAGGTATACCTAACTACCTAGTAGGTAGTACCTACATATACCAACTATAGTTATGTGTATATATATATATATATATATATATATATATATTATATTATATATTATATATAATTAATATATAACTACTTGGTTATAGATATGATTCATTATACATAAAATATTAGCCTATAGTCTATATATATATTATGTCGTACATACATACATACATACATACATACATAAATATAATATACAAACAAATACATGCACTAAGATAGTTAATAAGTGCACCTATTTCTATGTAGCTATGAATCATACAATGGTAATCAATGGTAATCATAAACAATATCCGTCAACTGTTCTAAATAAATAAAATCCGGCTATAATAATTCTTGCGGATATCCGCGAGAAATATCTGCCAGATAATCCGGCTACTTTTTTGGTGTGAAGGCCCCTTTAGAACTACTTTTATCAGTCAATTTATTTGAATAAGATATTTAGTTATATATACTATATATGTTATAATATATATACATATATAATATATATATATATATTATATATATACAAATAAATATAATCATAATTAATTTTACCAGATGTTAAATACAATTAAATGATTGTGAAGCTGATGTATCAGCCCAAGGGAATTCAATAGATTTCACCTATTCATAGATTGTTATTTGAGTAGTTGACATTATCATAATAAGTATACTAGTTATGTTATACATGATATAGTAATTCTACAGTGTCTGGTAGATCAAACTAATGCACTTCTATATAGGTAATGCATACTTTGAATAGCCTGTCCTATACTGTGTTATGTAATATTTAAACCATCACAGCAGTGTGTGTGCTCAATGTGGGCGTGGTCAATGTGGGTGTGGTCAATGTGGGCGTGGCTTCTTTACACATGTGATACCTAGCATTGTTTTAATACTGAGAAAATCACCAGAAGATATACACTACTATGTCAATATTATTAGAAATATCATTGTATATATGAAATATATAATAACCTTATTATTATACATGTATAATATAGTAAACATATATATATATATATCAAGAATGGGGATACAAATACAAATACAAATACAAATAAACTTTATATAATAAAATACGAATAACAGATTAAATTAAATAAAAATAAAATACGAAAAAAGATAATCTTGGTTGAATGGGGAATATTAACTAAGTAAGTATTTGGGAACACTTTAATAATTAAATAACATTATATTTAGTAATACAATTATTAATAAATGTGTATAGTTAGATATACTATTAGTATTTACCAATATACTAACTTTAATAACTATTTTTAATTTATTAAATTGATAAATATCAACATAATACATATGTTTTTTATTGTATATAAGATTAACAGCAAGGTAATATACAAAGGATAGAAAAGTAATCTAATATCTCATGTAATATATTTATTTTATTTTACTAAATGAAAAATTTCTCACATTGTAATTGTATAAAATACTATTTCTATAGAAACATAGATATGTGTGCAATTGTTAAATATATATGATAAATATAGACAAGGTAGTACTCGACTTGAGCGGTGATATACCTTCATAAGGTATTATATTATTTAAACATATGATTAAACAAAATAAATCTTGAATAAAAATGTATACCGAATACCACACGATTTATTAATCATTCATAGATATCATATAATCGTGCAATGGATTAGAGAATCGAATAGAATAGAACCTAATTAAGAATAGTTACAACAAAATATTAATGTTGAATATTAAAAGTATAAAATACTTTTATAATATTAGAGTATATGTTATATTAAAGGTATATATATTTATATATCTTATATATATATCTGCTATTATTAAGTAAACATCAAATAAATATATTACATCAAATACACTGATAAAATATCAACTTATATATGTTTATTAATACTATATATATTATTACTATACGTAATTATGTTTAACTATTGCATTATGTAAATAGAATATTACTCCGCAAGTCATCCCAGATTAATTTAATCTTCATCTCGTATGAAATATAATACATCACACATTATATTTACAGAGTTAATCCATTCAAAATAGTTGTTAATATTATTATATTGAAAATGAAATGCTAAAAGTATATCTCCCTATATACATTTATTAATAATATTACTATAATTAACAATAATTTAAATTCATACCAAATTTCTTCGCTCTATATTTATAAAATTACCTCTTCGCATATTACATTAACTTATATATATATTATAAATTTATCAATTAAAAAAAATTATTCATTTTAAAACCTAAAATATAGTTATTAAAAAAAACTGTTGATTTTTTACATATAACTTTTTCATATAACTAACTAACTTAACTAAAATAACACTAACTTTATTAATATTATTTATAAAATGTTGCTTCATTAATAATTAAATATATATTTAGTGTATTTGATTATTATATACACGAAATATAACAATCATATACATCTATGATTAATCATTCAAATTAAATGCAAATACACCTAATCAGTGTATTAAACTACCAGTAAAAATACATATTTGACCTTATCCATGATAAATATATCTATATATATATATATATATATATATATATATATATATACATATATTTTACCTAGTCAAATTTCTTTGTTTGCCTTTCACTGCCTTCTAGATTTATTTTTTATATTTCTATTTATACAATGAATATTTCTATATTGTATACTATTCATATATTGTATCTATTATGTATATAGCTCTCATCTGGTTCTCATCTGGTTTAACAACACTTCCATTGAATCTTTACAATCTAAGAAATAAGCCCCGCCCACATTGATCAAATGTCACATTTTCAATATCATTACAGATATGATATATGGATTTCTGATATTTACATTATTTTAAATTTTATATTATATTCAATTTACAATATTTATGTATATATATATATGTATATATATATATATAAATATATATATATATATATATATATATATATATATATATATATATATACAATATATACACATTCAATTAATATCAATTAATTAAATATCAATCATCATTTATATACAATTATGTTGTTATAATATATAAATCTACCTATATTGCTAATATCGAGTTTATACATTTCTAATGATCGCTAATCTACACGCAAGCGTGAACCTACCTTAACAACAGTCAACATTTGTAATTATAATATTCAACAATAAAAGTATATACTATTAAACTTATCGCATATATGTATTCGGTGACGCTAGATTATTCAATTGGAAAGGCTACAAGAGATACACGTCTATATATAGCTCTATATAATTCAGTTCGGCTGACATTTTCGGCTTGCTATCTTCCAGGCCAGCTTGACATATATTGATTATGGGCATTGTCTATAACTTATCGTCTTATAGTCTATAAGCCTGGACAATTTAAACATCTGGTATCACAAAGGCCACAGCATCAGCACATGTGTCTATATTCAATGTATATTAATTATTATTCTCATCTTTATTATATTTAGAATTTTATTGATTGTTAAACATACATTTCAATATCGAATTACTAGAATAATATAAATAATGAATAACAAGTTTTGACATTTCTGTTTGACTAATTATTATAAAATTTGTCTTCACATTATTAGCCTTTCTCATTATACAGATTTTATAATTTACCACATCGATATCAATATGACAAATACTAATAATAATAAATCTATAGATATGTTCTTAAATATCTTTCCATATGAATTACATAATAAAACTAGCAGTATACTAGTTGTTAGTCTAGTATTTTTGTTAGAATTCATTCACCAAAGACAATATTCTAAATGAAATTGCACTATAATTTCTCTATTATTTATTAAAATAGATATTTTATCCGTAATTAAATAATAGAATATAATAGTATGTTATATACGTATATTAATATGTTATATATCAAATATAAATACAATATTTTATTTGCTATGTTAATTATTATTTATAATGATTGCCCTTAATGTGATTTTATGATAATTTTTGAGAATATAAAATTAGTTATTTATAAATTATTATATTTTAGTTTAAAAATACAATTTGAAGATTGTATCGTAGTAAAAATAATATTTTTAATTATATTTTTAAAATATATATATATTATATGTTATATATAAATATATATATATATATATATATATAATATAACATATATTATATATAATATTAAAATTATTTATATTCATAATTTATTATTACTAGACAATTTTGTTGAATAACAATTAAATATTTAAACGACCTATCATGAAAATGAACTAATTCTCGATTACGTGAAAATTAAAATCAATTTCGAAAAGGGTATCGTTTACGATAAAAAGTCGCGATCCCGTAACCATAGTAACAAGCAGCTGATCGTTCGGAAGCACCCAGCACAGCATGGACCCAACGATAGTAGAAGCGCTGAAAACGCTGGTGCCGGCGGGTTACGTCGATCAAGGCGTTCAAGCCTACAATCACCACGAGGCGCTCATCTCTCATCTGTTGGCGCAGGTTCGTCTGTCTGTCTGTGTGTCTGTATGTTTGTCTGTACGTCCCATAGGTAAACATTTAACTCGTCTAAGTCTATATTTGTTTTATTTCGTCGCATCGCAAGACAACTGCATACATTGCTTATTCCGCAAATACATAAATAAATATATATAAATATACATACATGTATATATGAGTTATGAGAGGTATACCGCGGATATTTTAAAATAGAATCGCGCGAGTGCCCTAAATAATGAAATAACGGTTTAAATTCTCTTCGCGGAATTACGTATAAATTTTATATGTTCGTAATTATTATTCCGTATATATTTTATATATATAATTATAATAATATACTATATTAGAAATATATATTCTATTAATTTGTGTTTTATATTTTATTCGTTATCATTTATTTAATAATATTTAAAAAATATCAAAAATGATAAATAGACTGCAGATTCTCTATAAAAATATTTACACTATCAAAGTATAATAATTATTAACATATAAAATGTATACGCAATTTCACGTTATATTTATAACAGCCAATTTCGTTATTTAGAATGTTCTTTTGATTCTAGTTTTAAATATCTGTGGCTATAACTCTAATTCCCATATATATATATATATATATAGATTTATATGGGGCACCTTACTGTTAGCGAGTTATTGTAGTAGTTGATAGCATTCGGATAAATATCACAACAACTTATATTAATGTCTATTATTACCTTTTATTTTACTATAATCTACTCCAATACACTCGTTGCATTCATTAATTCACACACACATATATATATTTATTACATTGGCGTACTATTTACAGAAGAACATGCAGAAGGAAGCCTGGTCAGATATGACTATCAACATATTGATGGACAAACTAGCGATAATGGATGGCCCCGGTGAATATCACATGATCGATTGCATCGCCGAGAGGAACTTTGGGTTATTATACAATAATAATATATAGTTTATTAGGTAAACGAAAAATAAATATATAAACAAAAATAATGAAGACAAAATAGATATAAATTGATACCCATAACGAAAATTAACATTAAAAATTAAAATAAAAAAAACGCCTTGGTTTATGCATGCCGAACAACATTATCGTCGTTTATTATTTAATATTTACGTTAATACTGATTATGGGTCACAGAAAGGAAAGAGTATGTTATCGATGTATCTCTAATAAAAAATAAATAATATAACTACAAATATTTATTTATCGATATTTTAATTTTAAATAATTATTTGAAATAATGAATACAATATTTATATTTGATGTATTTAAAAATTAACATACGATGTAATTTAATAAATAATGCTTGTTTATATCATTATAATATCTATGTATGCAATTACTTTACATCCACTTGATATAACAGTAATATGATTTAATATTTCGTATTATTTTTATCATTATACCTTTATAATTTATTGAAATATACCCATAATATACCCATGTAATATATATTTATATATATATATATATATATATATATATATATATATATATAGTATTTATAAGTATTTATCAATTTAAAGTATTTAATTATCTTATTTTAAGTAAATTACTTATTCTATAATATAACAAATAAATTTAAAGCACAAATTGATAAATAAACAGTACTTATTATTTTCTAAAATATGAGATATAACCACGAATACGAACTCTGACTTTCCCCAAATCACTTATGTATATTAAATACTTTTATTACACCACTTTCATTAGCTGCACCCACTATTACATCGGTTACGCCTATACTTACATTAGCCACGCCCATTATTATATTATCTACACCCACTATTACATTAGTTATACCCCTCTTACATTAGACACGCCCCCTAAAGTAAGATTAGCCAAACCCATTCTTACATTAGCCACGCCCACTATTACATTAACCACGCCCACTATTACATTAACCACGCTCACTCTTACATTAACCACGCCCACTATTACATTAGCCACGCCCACTATTACATTAGCCCCCCCTCCCTCGCACACAGGATTAACGGCTACCTAAACTACAACGAAGACAGTAACCCATTCTCAGCCGGTACCGCCGCTATGATAGACATCACCAACTCTCTCCTGTTGGACGTCATACAGAGAGCTGGTTAGCAGTGTCACCCTACCCCCCCCCCTCGTAGCGTTTCCCTCACCTACCATAGCATTGTCACCTACCTCCCCAGCATCACCCCTACACAGGGTTGGAAAGTAGAGTTTTTAAGTTTTGGGTTTTTTGGATTTTTTCGGTATAATTATAAATAAATATATTTTCATAACAATAATTAATATTTTGATATTAAATTTTTACTTATATAATTTTATTTACATAAATTATTTGCAAAGATAATCAGGAAGTATTTCAAAATCTTTGTTAAGGGCAGGTGCGCCTATTTTTAATTGTAATGTATTAGATAGGCAAAAATGGGACTAATAAAAAGCCTACTCCTACTTCAATATTTAATATTTTTTTAAAATTTAAAAAAAATAGTATTAAAATATATTAACTCTGTAATAAACCTAACTATGAATTTTTATATATTCAAACAAAAAGGAGATATTAAAATTTTGTAAATTTTTGTTTTTAATGTTTAATTTAAAATATATAATTTAAAAAATTATATATTTTTATATTATTATTATATTTAAATATAAATTTATTTAAATTAATTTATATAAAATAAAAATTACTTTAATCAAAATTCATTATATTATTAATATATTCAAATAGTATTCAATTCAATAGTAAATAGTGACATTTATTCTGTACCTTAAAGTATAAGTTTACAGATATAAAAATCATATCTCAATCAAATCTATTATAACAAAGTTTTTTCTTAATAATATTAAATTCACTATAGATATTCTAAAATTTTAATTATATATACAATCAAACTAAACATATATGTACATCATACTAAAAATATTTTTTTTAATGAATTAATGAAAAAAGTATAATATTTCATTGAAATATTATATTTTTGAAAAAACGGATAAAAAACCCAAAAAACCGGGTTTAATGGTTTTAACGAAAAAACCCAAAAAACTGCCAACCCTGTAATAAACTCACAAATAAATTCCCAATATGGTGGTTATCCCAACCGTACGCCATGACATCGCGGGCTCCCCCTCCACAGGTGCGACTAGTACCCGTAGGGCTATAGTGGTACCCACAGCCACCGGAATGGCCCTCACTATGGCCATACTAGCGCTGGCCACCGACCGCCGTAAAGCTAGATACGTGCTGTGGACACGTATCGATCAGAAGAGTGGCATCAAGGCTATCCTTACGGCAGGTTTGTACCCCGCACCTATGTATCCCCTTCTTTTGTGTATCACCACTTGTAAGGTAAGCTTGTAAGGTAAGCTTGTAAGGTAAGCTTGTAAGGTAAGCTTGTAAGGTAAGCTTGTAAGGTAAGCTTGTAAGGTAAGCTTGTAAGGTAAGCTTGTAAGGTAAGCTTGTAAGGTAAGCTTGTAAGGTAAGCTTGTAAGGTACGCTTGTAAGGTAAGCTTGTAAGGTAAGCTTGTAAGGTACGCTTGTAAGGTAAGCTTGTAAGGTAAGCTTGTAAGGTAAGCTTGTAAGGTAAGCTTGTAAGGTAAGCTTGTAAGGTATGCTTGTAAGGTAAGCTTGTAAGGTAAGCTTGTAAGGTAAGCTTGTAAGGTAAGCTTGTAAGGTATGCTTGTAAGGTAAGCTTGTAAGGTAAGCTTGTAAGGTAAGCTTGTAAGGTAAGCTTGTAAGGTAAGCTTGTAAGGTAAGCTTGTAAGGTAAGCTTGTAAGGTAAGCTTGTAAGGTAAGCTTGTAAGGTACGCTTGTAAGGTAAGCTTGTAAGGTAAGCTTGTAAGGTACGCTTGTAAGGTAAGCTTGTAAGGTAAGCTTGTAAGGTAAGCTTGTAAGGTAAGCTTGTAAGGTAAGCTTGTAAGGTAAGCTTGTAAGGTAAGCTTGTAAGGTAAGCTTGTAAGGTAAGCTTGTAAGGTAAGCTTGTAAGGTAAGCTTGTAAGGTACGCTTGTAAGGTAAGCTTGTAAGGTAAGCTTGTAAGGTAAGCTTGTAAGGTAAGCTTGTAAGGTACGCTTGTAAGATAAGCTTGTAAGGTACGCTTGTAAAGTAAGCTTGTAAGGTACGCTTGTAAGGTACGCTTGTAAGGTACGCTTGTAAGTAGTATATCCTTACTAGGATACAATAATAGAACTCATGCCGTCTCTTTCTCAAAGCCTTTAGGCGAACGAAACACTATATTATAAACTATAAACGAAATATAAACAACAACGATTCTTCTAATAAACTATTATCATTACTATTATATAAAATATAGATTTTACATTATGTACGACGATATTAGAATTAAATACCGAATGAGCGATGCGAGGTGTGTATTTGTATGTGTACCTCGTATTGCCTGTGTACCCTACATACCCCTCTCCGTATACGCTACATACCCCTCTCCGTGTATACAGGGTATCGCCCCCTGGTGATAGAACCTGTCAAGGTCGGCGATGAACTCGTGACTAACGTGAAGATGTTGACTGACACGGTGAAAGACGTAGGCAGCGAGAATATAGCGTGCATTCTGACTACCACCTCGTGTTTCGCTCCGAGAACTCCTGACAAGTACGTATTATGTTACCGCCCGTGTAAAGTACGAGAGTTTACATGTTGAAGATTAGGAATAGGGCTATTTTTAAAAGATATCAACTTTTTATTTATGATTATTTTTGTATAATTTGTTATTGTATATATTATTGTTATGTATATTATTGTTTATGTATATATTATTGTATATATTAATAGTTATTATAATACTTAGTTATATTATATTTACTATTAATTATTTTATAGAGTATATATTTGTATATAATTATTTTATATACTTTTTTTTAAGTATTAAAATTTATACAAGTATATACAATTTTCCTAATATAAATTTGATAAAGTTTTTTTTTGTTAAATACTTTAAAATATATCTATATATATCGGTAAATATAATATAACTTAGTTTTATTGATATATACAATAACAAATAATAACTAAATAATCATAAATAAAAAAGTGTATATTCTTTAAAAAAAGGCTTTTTCCCTTATCTTTTAAATATAAGCTTGCGAACATCGCCTAGCCCTTAAGTAGTGATGTGCGATATGATGTGATGTGTGATGTGATGTGTTGATGCCCTAAGTGATGCCATAAGTGTTTCGAATGCTACGATAATAATGTAACGCTGACATACTTTATCATTCTTTGTTCATTTCAATACGGTATGCATTAGTGTTGGCAAACATTTCAAATTTATACTTTCGACTTTATATTTGTCGAATATCGAGCACTAGTTTTTATGAATTATAACCACTACTTGCCCTTTGTTGAAGTGTATTCAATTGAGATATTTATATATTTATCTGTCTGTACATTATCAGTATTATAGTTGTAAGTAATTCATTAGAATTGTTACGATACATATTATTTTAGACGTTAATTATAATTTGAATAAGTCTCCGTTAAAATATTTAACTATAACCTAAAAAGGATAATTATTTTGTTTATCATTTCCTATACACCATGCACGAACCTAACGCATCCTTCAAACGTGACGCATCCCTTCAACCTTCCGACACATACCTCTAATTCAACACATCCCTTCAACTTGCTCTAAATCCACACCGTCCTAACACATTACCCGCCCTCTCCCGACAGCATCGAGGAAGTAGCGAAGATATGCGCTGAGTTTGACATACCTCACCTGGTTAACAATGCGTACGGTATACAGTCGTCTATCTGTATGCACCGAATTCAACAGGTAGGTCACCCCCCCAAGTAACTAATAATAATAATATTCATTTATTGAATCATACATATAATAATAGCGGATACAAATGGACCCCTCAAGAAGTCATAGACTTGTACAATGTACATGTTATAAATAACTGTGAGGGGCCTCGGACAATACAAAATAAATAGTAACATTTTTTTTCTTGTGTTTTGATTTATCGTTTATTAAATTCTTGATAAACACAAGAGAAAAACAAGAACTGCCTGGAGTCGAACCTGGGACCTCTGGCTTACTAGATTTTGGTTGTCCCACTGAGCCATCGACCCCAGAAAACACTATTGTAGACCTACCCCTCTAGTAACTAGTATACCCCCCCCTCTAGTATTCATTATAGACCCCCACCTACTCTAGACATTCAACTATTGTTCACTATTTCGCCTTTATTTTAAAGACCTCTTGTAGCAAACCGTACAAAATGTAATATATCAATAACACGCAATTAAAATGAATGATAATAAACTTGTATGCGAATGAAGTAGATAACTAAGAAAACGAGATAGAAAATATATTAGATTTTAGTATTTAAAACAATACACGTAGAAATGGAACGTATTGATCCATTGGAAGTATATTCCATAGGTCGGAGGCAACTAAATAACTTTCATATACGTAGCCTCGATAATCTGGTGGTATTCAGTAACTACGGCTGCTACTTTATAGCATTGTTATCGTGGTGTACTTCTCATATATCCAATCCAGGATCTTAGATGACATTTACGACTAAATAGCTTTAATATTGAAATGGTTTATCATACAACTGTTAAACTGTTGTTATGCTGTTAACCTGGATGCCTAGTGCGCCCACACTGCCTTACTACACCCGAGTTAACGTACCCGTTGACCTCTGCCATCACTAAGGGTCAAAGATACGGCCGCGTTGACGCCTTTGTTCAGTCAGCCGATAAGAACTTCATGGTTCCCGTCGGAGGGGCTATCATAGCCGGCATGGATAAGGAGCTCGTTAATAATATAGGCAAGAGATTCGGGGGTTTGCATACCGACATACATGTTTTAATATCATTTCATTTACTCATAGAGTAATATATATATATATATATATAGAAGTAATATAATTTATATTTATATATATATATATATATAGTATAATTTGTATTAAAATATAATAAAAAAATTATATTTTATACTATATTAAATTAAATTTTCAGAATCTCCATATTTTTATAATCGTATCTTAACCCTATTGTTTGTGTCCACTTGTCTATACTCTACTCCGTATTGCGTACAGGCGAAGGCAGTATAGCTCCAGTTCTAGACCTTCTGATCACCCTACTGTCTATGGGAAAAGACGGTTTCAAGAAACTCTACGACGAGCGTAAACTGCTGTTTCGTTACCTCAACGAAAGGTCACCGTTATGTCCTTATTCACCGTTATGTCATTATTTATCATGATGTCCTTATTTATCATGATGTCCTAATATATCGTAATGTCCTTATTTATCTTTATATCCTTATTTATCCTAATATCCTTATTCATCGTAATGTCCTTCATTCTTGTAGTAATATTCATCTCTTAACTAAACTTATTCATTAAAGCGTTCAATAGTTAATACGCTATCACGAACCTGCATTCACGCTGCACATCCATTATATCGTATTTCAGTGGTAATTCTGACATCATATATTTCTATCATCGTTGCATTTCTATTGGTTAGCTAAGAGTCACCGTATGACCAGCCTAATTTTCTAACATAATTTGTCTTAAACTAAATATATATATATATTTATAGTTGAAATATATATATATATATACACATCAGTGATATTCGTTATTTGCTAGCCTCGCATTATCATCTCTTTCTATCGTTGTTAGTTTAGAGGTCATGCTTCCGAAACACGGACAAAGACTACTGACTACGCCGCACAATAATGTCTCATTGGGTTAGTGTGACGGCGAATAGTCATGTGACATGTATCATACTTTCTCGCTATAATATTCACTTCAGTTGATTCTCTATTGATTTTATGTATATGTTATTATATTTATTATATTATATAGGTTATATTTATCTTTATATTGTTTATATTCTTTACATATATGACGTTAAAAAAACATACATATATATATATAAATGATGAAATATATAAATAAAGAAAATAGAAACTACCCTCTTTGTGAGCATAGATTACGAGATAATCTACTTCGAGCAGAAATTGTATTGTTTTATCTTTTCTTATTCAATTATTTTCAATTCGATACAATATGTAATAAATTTAAACTATATTTAAAAATCATTGTACAATAGCATACATACAGGTGCATGTATGTACACTTATTAATAATAATAGTGATATGCGAATTAAATAAATAAATATCTTAACTTTGCGATTTGAAATTCATATATCATATCGTATGTAATTTATATAGGTATTTGATTGATTCGATCGATATAATTGTATCGATATCGAATTGCGCGCATCATATCGTATTACCGCTGCACGGGTTACATGCGAGCTGCATTACCGCGGCTCATTTCACCTCATCAACTCGGCGAATCCCCTATCATACCAGCAGTTTATAATCCGCCGTTTTATTTAAACATTTATATTTAATTAACGATATTTCGGTATACGTATCGATCGATGAAAGGCGCCGATTTCTCGTATATTGCGCTTAACCTCTGAACCGTTGTACAGGTATTACGTTGAAGAACTACGCCGAGCCCACCATGATCGGATCCATGCTGTTTAAGCGCAACATCTCCGGTACTAGGTTACTAGCTCTATACCGCGCACGCCGCTACGCTACGGATATACACACACATATATATGTTATCAACTAAAGTTGTGTTTTGAGAAAATTCCGGAAACTCTAACAATTGCTACGATTTATGACGTTTCTACTATAATTCGATGGAAAATCCAACTCACGCTAATCGAACGTTACGGGCCGGTGGGTGTGGGCCGGCGGATGGTCGTTATAGACGTGTTTCACGCTTACTATAATTCGATGAAATGCAGCTCGGCCCAAAAATCCTTTATAGGGGGGGGCGCAGGTGGGCGGGGTAGATGTGTTTTCGCGTCGCTATACTAACGGGGTGGGTTCGGACACTAATAACGAAGGACATTAATACTATTTGCGCCGATAGAGAGTATCGTAGTCTGTATTCTGTGCTTACGACGGGCTCGGTTACGTACTTGTATATCGTGTACACTCATATCGATGTGGAGAATAACTATTATAAATACTATTATATATAAATATTATATCATCGCGCGTGTACATATATCTACGATTCATCGCGCGCGAACATTTCAGAGTCGTGGACGTGAATAAATCTAAATCGGTTTGCGACATAGAGTTTAAGAGCTACGGAGCTCACTTCGACGACTACCAGTGTTCCTATGTCACGGCCGCGGTTGCTATAGGTTTATTCTTCAGTTATTCATCTAGAGAGGTGTTTTGTTACTCCTTTTTATATGACATTTGATTTTATGTTTTCTAAATTTTTTTTATTCGATTGAAATTTAATTACCATACATATTTTATATTTACGAATTAAAAATCGAGTTAAAATATATAATTAGAAATAGTTAATTTTAACTTTTAGATACAAATTAAAATCGAATTCCAGTAATGAACGTAAAAAGAATGAATTCAATTCTCTCACTATATCTATCAATTTCAATATTGGCCTTTATTTATTACATATCTGTTTATTTTATTTGATAAATAGAATTTTAAAAATAATTTTTTTGTAAGATTTAAATAAAATAACATCATAATATCATGATGATGTAGACAATGATAATCCCTGCTTTATTAGGTACTAACATTATATTTTCTGAGCACTTAACCTGAGCATGAATTAAAACAAATATATTTGTATATAATGCTATCTTTCGAGCAAGTATTGCTTGCAAGTAATGTGAAGATGGTCCTTTACTTTGCGAAACTTGCATGCGAATTAAACAGGGTTCACACACTTGCTCTCATTACCGGAAAGTATTTTTAGTAGAATACCATTTAACTAATAGTTTTGTGAAATAGTAACGATTTATTTTCATAACATGCTATAACATTGAAATTAAAAAAATTAAATATATTTATATTAAATTTAAATAAAATTTTATTTTTATTATATTTTGCCGATAATTTAAATATGATATAATCTTCACCATATATGTCAATGTTATGCCTGACATACTGACATATATTTGTTGATACGTTAATCATCATTAAACAGGTTGTACTAGAAGTGAGATCGATACATTCGTAGACAAACTGGATCAATGCCTAGCAGAAAGTAGCAAGAAAGAGAAATCCAAAGAAGTGATTGCTGCAAACATGAGCGACTTGAATCTAAAAGATTGATTGCGAATAATATAATATAGTGAGGGAATCTCGGTGTTTAGCTAATTGTAATTGTAATTGTGACAGTTTGTTTGCGTGTGACACGTTTGTTTGTGTGTGTCTATCTCATGGATGTGATATTGTTTTATAATAAAATATAACAACTTTATTCGACTATTTCATTTTTTTCAAATTTATAGACGAAAAATATACGCAAACCAAATAATATTCTATAATATTCTTATAACATAATTAAGATTGTAATTTAATATATATTAGGATTTAAATATAAAAATTAAATGTGTATATTACAAAATAAATATTAAATGTATATATATATATATATATATATACAATATTTTTAATTTAATATATAGACAAAATATAATAATTATATATATATATATATATATATATTTAATATATTATCTAATATAAAAGTATATTATCAAATTTATATTGTGAATGCATTTTAATCGTTGCATTAATCAATGCTTTAGTTACACTATCGAATACATGTCTCTATGGAAGGAATAGAAACCGAGGCTAAACCTAGCCTTCCTACTATAGATGATGATCTAGAGAATCGGGTGACATCTCTTTTGAAAACTGTTATTATCATTTGGTGTTGTTCTATTACTTATATTCATTAATTGCAATCAATTATCGCTTTACCGTCGTTAGTAAAATAGTGTTAATTAACCGCTTACGATGCATACAGAGATCATTATTATGAATTAAAACTACAGTGTATCTATTTAAGTAATCTGATTTTAAATTTACAATTATTAACAGTTAATTTATAATAGATAATTTATTTATTAAAAATATTCAAATTATTCGTTAAATATTTTATACCTAGTTAGATATATATCGATATGAGATATTAAAACAGTTATATTCTCGTTTAACATTATAGATAAAAATACTTTTTTTGACAACTTTAAATATAGAATTACTAACACTATAATTTTAAATCATACTCATTTCCTCCGCATTGTCTATTTACTGTATTATTGCTTGCCCACTCTAAGAATTGTATAATCAAATCAAGTGATTAAATACAATCATTCTACCTATCTATCTAACCCTCAGTTCATGACTAAAATGAACCGATATTTATCTGTGTATTGAGTTCATTAACTTAATTATTGCACAACTATATCATCTCATCTTTCAAGACTATTTACTAAACGTATGCATAATGATATTTAACGTATATGTAATTCGTATGAAAGCTAAATATTATGGATATCTAGATATATAATCTAATATTTTATAAATGGAAGAGTAAATATTCATCAAAGTAAACATGCATATATATATATATATATATATATATATATATATATATATATATATATATATATATATATATATATATATAAATGTAAATATGCTATATAGATGTAGGATTTAATCTATTAGAAAATTCTAGTAGTTTTATAAAAATAATTCATTAATGTAATATAATTTTAAATATATATTATTAATGATGTATATACAATATTTTTTATTAAAATGTACGATTAATATTAATAATAAGCATATTAAAATATCATAACAAACAAATTAAAATTGGACCCATTATTTGGTGAGAATATAAACTGCGTAATATGTATAACTGATGCATGTTTTCATGGTAGTTTAGTGTTAGTGGTAGGTTAGTGTTAGTAGTAGGTTAGTGTTAGTGGTAGGTTAGTGTTAGTGGTAGGTTAGTGTTAGTAGTAGGTTAGTGTTAGTAGTAGGTTAGTGTTAGTGGTAGTTTAGTGTTAGTGGTAGGTTAGTGTTAGTGGTAGGTTAGTGTTAGTGGTAGGTTAGTGTTCATGGTAGGTTAGTGTTAGTGGTAGTTTAGTGTTAGTGGTAGGTTAGTGGTAGTTTAGGGACTCGCGATAATAATCGACCTAGACGTTATAAATTGTATTGTGATCTTTGCTCACCTTTGCTCCTCTCCTATGCGATGTTAACTTATGGTTCTAGCTGAAGCATACTTTTCAGTCGGGTACTTTTAATGATTCATTAATAAATTTCACAAATATAATCGAAATTGAAAATATAGTAAATTTATGAATTAAAAACCAACGTTATATTCTACAAAATACGCTAATCTCCACAACTAAAGGGAGGTACCCTCTATTCCAATAATACACCCGACTGATAAATCAGCGTCCCACCGACGATATTCTCGATGTCCAGCTTCTAGGTCGGAGTGTAAGGTTTACGTAGACGAACGATGTTAATCATGCAATAATACGGGTACGAATCAGAGAGAGAGATTTAGATTCCATCGCGTATACCTCCCCTCCCCCTCGTGTACCGTAAGCACGCTAATCTACGATTCGCAGGAAGAGTTTCCCGACCAGCAATGGGACCTGAAGGAGAGCAAACGCTTCATCGAGGTTCTGGATCTGATCGACGCGAAGAAATTCCCCGTAGAGGATTGCACTAGTGAAAGAGAGACCAACATGTACAAGAACTTGATGAAAGAGAGAGCTCACAAGTTAGGGCTTATCTTTAGCGAAGCGTCGTAATGAAATACAAAGCTACATTATTATTTTGATTTTACATACTACTACATATACGGCTGTATTATGATTATTATATTTTATGTATAAATTATCTTATCACCACCATCATCATCATCATCATCACTATCATCATCATCATCATCATTATCATCACCATCATCATCATCATCACTATCATCATCACCACCATCTTCACCATCACCATCATCATCATCATCACCATCATCATCATCACCACCATTATCATCACCATCACTATCATCACTATCACTATCATCAATATCAATATCATCATCATCCTAATCCTAATCCTCATCTTCTTCATCATCATCACCACCTGATATAGTTTTGAGCTTGGATTGGTTAGAGCAGACCGCCCTTCTATTGTTAGAACAAGAGCAACGGAAGACAGCTGTCTGACGCACATCCTCAATAAACTCATGCTGAAATGGCTCAAGGAGAACGGTTATTCATCCCGAATCACGAAAATTATCACTTGTAAATAATTAGTTTAAATATGTTTTAAATGTTTAATACCTCTAATATTTAGTTACGTAAAATTTAATTGTAATTTTAGAAGTTTGATTGCTTGATAAATTACTTATTATGGTGTATAGCATATAGCATTCGTTTTTAAATTAAAAATCAATCTAATTAACATTCAAAATAAATAACCATAATTTTCGCGGACACACATATTCATTTCGCTAAAAATGGTCACGCAAATACCATACCAATTAATATATAGGGTATATTAGAATTTAAAATGACGCGCGAGTATTGGTATTAAAGTATCGGCCGGTCTTTCAGATAAACTGATCTAACGCGTTATCTTTAGCCGACTCGTCTGATCGTACACACCCACCGCAGGTATGCTTAGTTTAAGGTGCGCGATCACTATACCGATCACTCGCAACATGGCGATGATCCTGAGTCTGATGTACCTCAAGCAGAAGAAGATGTACACCAACAACGCGATCATCTTCAACGACAGTAAGAACATGAGAGCCATACTGAAACGAGCAGGTGTTCATCCAGCTCCGTATATCTCCGTTCACTCTATATCGTCCTACTCGTCATTTACTCTCCTCGTCTTCTTCTTGGACATACTTCTCATATAGCTCTATCTATCCCCCGGTTAACTCTTATAATACAGTTATCTCTTATAGTACAGTTAACTCTTATAGTATAGTTAACTCTTATAGTACAGTTAACTCTTATAGTATAGTTAACTCTTATAGTACAGTTAACTCTTATAGTACAGTTAACTCTTATAGTACAGTTAATTCTTATAGTACAGTTAACTCTTATAGTACAGTTAACTCTTATAGTACAGTTAACTCTTATAGTACAGTTAACTCTTATAGTACAGTTAATTCTTATAGTATAGTTAACTCTTATAGTACAGTTAACTCTTATAGTACAGTTAACTCTTATAGTACAGTTAATTCTTATAGTATAGTTAACTCTTATAGTACAGTTAACTCTTATAGTATAGTTAACTCTTATAGTACAGTTAACTCTTATAGTATAGTTAACTCTTATAGTACAGTTAACTCTTATAGTACAGTTAACTCTTATAGTACAGTTAATTCTTATAGTACAGTTAACTCTTATAGTACAGTTAACTCTTATAGTACAGTTAATTCTTATAGTACAGTTAACTCTTATAGTACAGTTAACTCTTATAGTATAGTTAACTCTTAGAGTACAGTTAACTCTTATAGTATAGTTAACTCTTATAGTACGGTTAACTCTTATAGTATAGTTAACTCTTATAGTGCGGTTAACTCTTATAGTACAGTTAATTCTTATAGTACAGTTAACTCTTATAGTACAGTTAACTCTTATAGTACAGTTAACTCTTATAGTACAGTTAACTCTTATAGTACAGTTAATTCTTATAGTATAGTTAACTCTTATAGTACAGTTAACTCTTATAGTACAGTTAACTCTTATAGTACAGTTAATTCTTATAGTATAGTTAACTCTTATAGTACAGTTAACTCTTATAGTATAGTTAACTCTTATAGTACAGTTAACTCTTATAGTACAGTTAATTCTTATAGTACAGTTAACTCTTATAGTACAGTTAACTCTTATAGTACAGTTAACTCTTATAGTACAGTTAACTCTTATAGTACAGTTAACTCTTATAGTATAGTTAACTCTTAGAGTACAGTTAACTCTTATAGTATAGTTAACTCTTATAGTACGGTTAACTCTTATAGTATAGTTAATTCTTATAGTACGGTTAACTCTTATAGTACAGTTAATTCTTATAGTACAGTTAACTCTTATAGTACAGTTAACTCTTATAGTACGGTTAACTCTTATAGTACAGTTATTCTAATGAATAATTGCATTGTTTAATAACCTAACCTCGTATCACCACCGATCATTAATCGTTATCACCCTATCACCAGGTATTCAACTGATTCTAGTGTCGGTGAATAAACTAAAGGACTTATTCAACACCATAGACGGCAGGACGGCCTGTCTGATCACAAACACCAACGATACCGAGACATGGCAAAGGTTGCACGCGCGTTCGCCAATCTCTCTCGCTCTCTTTACGATGTGATATCAACTCTCTCCCTCTATCTTTCTCTATATATCTATCTCTCTATCTCATTCTCTCCCTCTATTTTTCTCTATATATCTATCTCTCTATCTCATTCTCTCACTCTCTCTCACTCACTCTCTCTCTAGTATCATTTTGGGGATATCTGTCCTAAATTCTTTGATTATTGTAATTAAAATAGTACTTCGCAGTTATGTAATTTTGTTTGGTGATTGATTGTAAATGCATCTGTAAAGTGCATCCGGAGCAACTTGTTATGAGAAAATGAACAGTCCTAGGATTATTCTAGAATAATCCTTAGCTATCTGTGCAATGTTAATTATTAACCTAGAACAATCCCTAGCTATCTGTGTAATATTAGTTATTGACCTAGAATAATCCTTAGCTATCTGTGTAATATTAGTTATTAACCAAGAACAATCCCTAGCTATCTGTTTAAAGTTAAATATCCTCCTAGCAGAATCGTAGGATAATTTATTTTCTCTGAACATCTGCCCCTGTTCGTTTGTATGATTAATAAATGAATTTCCAGTTTGCAATACGTTAAAATCACTCACCCGTAACGCACACGTTTTCAATAACATTAATATGTCGAGACTTATGTCCTCGATCACATCGTCGACGCTATAAATAGACTTCATCCAATGCCACAGCATCGTGAAGATAGGCTTGTACTGTCGAGAGCACTCTATACCTCACATCATCGATAACCAGGCAGGACTCTATAACCCGGACATCATGAGAGACATTCAGAAGGTTACGCCGCGCTCTCATTGGTCGTCAATGTTTCAACGCCGGATAGATATAGCCTAGCATAATAATAATAATAATAATATTTATTAAAAGAATTAAACGGGCGACGACAATAGAGAATTAGCTATAGCTATGAAGCACTTAGGATGGATAAGCATATTGATATTATAAATTAGATAACCAAACAAAAAACAAACAAAATTCTTCTAATAAATATTATTATTGTTATTATTATCATATATCGATATCGTGATTACGATACAAATAATTCGCCCCCCACCAGGTGCACTACAACATGGGGAGAATAGACATCGTCATCACCCCGATCAACAATTCATTCATGATCCGCGAGAACGGCTGCGTTATGGCGGGCAGCGATAAAGAGATTGTCTCTAAGATATGCGCCTCGAATCCATGTAAGTTCCTGTGTGTGTGTGTGCGTGTGTGTATATGTGTGTGTGTGCGTGTGTGTATGTGTATGTGTGTGTTAACTTATTGTATATTCACTCGTGTTTACTTGTGTTAGCTTGCGTTTACTTGTGTTAACTTGTGTTGGGTTGCATCACTTCGCACCCATTATTATGCAATGCTCTCGCTCATATTTAATGTGCTTGATTTCATTCTAACTTACATCTTGCATCGTACATATCCCCAAACGTATACTTTTAATTCAATACATTGATTAGTCATTCGATTTGTGTATTTCGTATTTTTCTAATACAATTTCATATTGCTCAAATATTTAATTATTTGTACTATTCAATTTTAATTTAATTAACCGATTATAAAAATAGTTACTAATAACTAACTGAGAGTAGATACGTGCGTAAATGTATAGCCGTGATGCGCATGATCGTCGATACGGACTACGTTAGTATGAAACGTGTGCTCGCAGCGAAGGCGTGAATGTCTACGTTTCCCATGGACACTCGCTATGATTCCATCTTTAATCGATGATTATTATTCATTTATTTAACAACGTGGTTTAGAGACTCCTTAAATAATAACACATCTACCCGGCGTCTTGACAATATTATATGGATAATAGGTTATTGTTTTCTTCAATAGATGTATAGATAAACGTACAAGATACAACACGATACTAATGTAGATATCTCTCTGAGATCACCCCAGATTCTGAGAGGAGTCTAATAGATATACCGTGATTGTTATTTTTATTTCGGTGGAGTCCTTTTATCCTATCTAGGAACTTTGATGAAGTATTCACTTATAACCAATTAAATGTCACTTCGAAGCCGCTCTCATGTTAAGGCATCCATGATTTTAACGAGAGCCGATCATATAATTATACACAATTATATATCGATATTTAACTAGTTGCTAAACCACATTTAAATAAATAACTAATAAATAGTATTTATTACAAGTATGTATTAAACGTACGCTGACCCGCAGTTAACAAGGAGTCTCAGTGCATTCAGCACACGTTCCTCAGCATGATGAGCCTCGGCAAGACGGGCTACCGACGCTTCATGCACAACATCAAGGAAAACACCATCTACATCGGCAGCGAGTTAGTCCGCACTATGTGAAGTAGGCCCGTAAATGCCTACTATATGAGGTAGTCGTGTAAATGCCTACTATATGAGATAAGCGCCTAGATTGTCACTTTTTAGTTTATATAATAAATCCTCATTAGCCAATACTATAGTAATGTAGCGAGTTAGTCCGCACTATGTGAAGTAGGCCCGTAAATGCCTACTATATGAGGTAGGCGCCTAGATTGTCAATTTTTAGTTTATATAATAAATCCTCATTAGCCAATACTATAGTAATGTAGCGAGTTAGTCCGCACTATGTGAAGTAGGCCCGTAAATGCCTACTATATGAGGTAGGCGCCTAGATTGTCACTTTTTAGTTTATATAATAAATCCTCATTAGCCAATACTATAGTAATGTATACATTACTCTCGTGTCCACTCTGTGTATAACGCATTACTACGGTGTAGCGTTGATAGGCTCTCTACGGTAGCTGTTTGTATCGAGCCGGCCGGTATAGTTAACCCGGACGTATTTCTAGCCTATCCAGATAACTTGATATTTATTATTTTGGTGTATTTTATTGACTTCAACGATGCATGGTGATTTTGGGCATTTTCGGATAATAAAAATAAATAACAAAATTATATATAAAACAAATGTTAGAGTAACAAAATAGAACATATTATAATGATTTAGAATGGATATATAATCCTATATATTGATATAACGGTACTTTTATCTGATCTCGAGGGTTCTTGTTATTCAGGGTACACTGTATATTTAATATATATATATATATATACATACATATATATATATATATATATATATATATATATATATATATATATATATATATATATATATATATATATATATATATTTGTATATATATATTTGTATACTATCTACATATCATGGTGATAATTAGAATGCGATATGTTCTCAACAAATATATCTACTTGAAATGGAATTTTAATACAATATTCTCTTTTTTAAATCACAAATATTTTAATTATCGCCATTTATACATTATTTTTCATAATATACGTATTTGCTAATGTAATAAATAACTTTGTAATTATTGTGACACCTCGTAACTCTAAATGCTTTCATTGTAGATTGAAAAGAATTTTCACGCGATACAGCAACGTGAAAATAAAAGTTCACAGGAATTACAATATTTGTTAGTGTATTACATAACAAGTTGTAGGCGATGTTTAGCAAACGCTATTGAATTAGCAGCATACCTCAAACTAAAAATTTAATATTATACCATTAGATATGTAGATATTCAAATACGTTGCCGCGATGATGTATATACGCTACCTAGAATACTAATAACGCTATACACTCTAAACGAGTGGTTATAGCCGACACGTTATATTGGTGATGCACATACCACGAGGTACTTACAAGTAGGGGCGCTGGAACGATTGTGTGTATGTAGGGGGGACCAACCAAGCAAAATAAATTTTGTGGTAAAAGTTGGGGGGGGACCAATACATTGGAGGTGCCCCTAGATTTTAAAGCGGGGGGAGGGGCATATCCCCCACGTCCCCCCCTGTTGCAGCGCCCCTACTTACGGGATACATATTATTTAAATGTGTAAACAATGTAATAGTATACAGAGATATAGTATCGTACGTGAATGATATGAACCGCTATTCAGCGAATTATGCTTGTCAAGGCTCGCGTAATCATTCATTTCAGTAGTTTATTTCGCATATATTACATTATTATTACGTAGAACGATGTTATCGTAAAATCATAATTATATATTTATATAATAATAGTAATTTATTATAACGATTGTGTTTGTTTTCTGTTTCGTTTTCTTGTTTATAATATTAATATGCTTTTTCTCCTAAAGGGCTTCACAATAAGATAGCATATTTTCTGTTGCTGTCAACAAATCGTTAACAGCTCACAACATGTGTTCCTATCCTATCCACAGTTTGTGTGCGACATCACTGATTACATGTATATCACATGGTTGTTAGCCATTATGTAGCAGAGGAGTACACTACCTTTACTCATTATACACGACAACAGGAACATCTAAACCTATTCACTATGCATTCTATGTGAAATAAGCTATTAATGGTTTCTAGGAAATTATCCCATACAAAGCTCTTTTTAAGTAATTAATGATTACATATTTCATATTAGGAATGGTACTAACAGTATACAGAATATATATATATATATATATATATATATATATATATATGTATTCATATACGAGATATAATATTAATACAAGCTATATTAGAAAGTTGAATCTCTTGAATTATCCATTTTTATGTGGTCAAATGTAACATGATAATTCTCACTATGTTCGATACATAATTCAGACTCAACAATTATTCCTTCAACTAATATATAATTATGTTATACTTACTTTACTTACATCATTTCCTTCAATATTTACATCATTTTATCGTGTTCAAATGGAACCTAAATGAATACTTAAAATGACATATTTAATATTTATACCAAAGATTCAGGTGTACATAATATATCTTACAACACATATTAATAACATATATTATAAATATAGTGTATTTATATAATGATATCGATTAGAATCAAGTTTAAGTTTAAGTTACTTGTTGAATAGCAGTTTAAATGTTATTGTACGATATTCCCATGTATATACGTATATATAATATTTAGACATTTTAAATATTCACATATCTCCAGGTATGATACATGGTACGAACGATACAACATGTTTAGTACATTGTGTGCACTAGTGATGTAAATGATGCCGCTTAAATCTAAAGCATCGCTGCAGTCTCAGTTACCTAAAGTCTTAATTCGGCTCGGGCTCGTTTTTTTTCCGATAATGAAAGTCTCGGCTCGGCATCAATAACCAAAAGTCTCGTCTCAGCATCATTTACATCATTATTGTGTACCCTATGTGTAGTATATAAGTATATGTTTATGCATAGCATTATATTCATTTACATGTTAGAATATTTACATATTGATTAGTTATACATATTCTAAATATAAAAAAAACTTATACATTATTAGTAATTAATTATCATATTTTATAAATATATTTAAATTGCATAGTAATATAATTAAGTTTCACGCGTACACCGATACTTATTGAATAGCTGTGCGTTATTAAGTGAAGAGTAGTGTATATATTCATATACGATATTTCCATGTTTATATTGATTATGTTTTGTTATATTTATATATATATATTTTATTATATCTACTCATTTTAAATAATACATGCACGCATACGTATATCATTACGCGAATCTGTCATAACGATATAGCGTATGTACCGTATTAATTTGTATACGTATTACGTGTTCATACATTCATGCATTCGTGTACACGTTAAAGTAGTGATTATTTACATCCGGGATATGTATACAGTTGAATATTTAGCCGCGCGCGCGAGTTAAACTCGGCCGTAACTTCACTTATTACACATCACTCGCGTTATTCTCGCGTTATTCTCGCCTTAATAATATAGTTGACGTCGTACGCGTGATTTCAAAATAGTATATAACTATACGTCGATGATAATACGCGATATCACGCGAAGCATAGTAAGGGCATCGATATAAAGAAAGTGGATAAGCAATTGAATGTAGTGTATGGTACTATCCGCTACGGGCGCTGCAGTCGAAACCCACTATCTGGCCCACTACTTTTTATTTATAATAATATTTATTTATATTGATAATTACTTCCAATTTTAATGTACTATCTATACTAAAAATAAAATTTATATATTTAAAATACATCATATCAACATTCCTCGTAATTTTGTGTATTTTAATTGAAGATATTATACTATTTTATTGATATTTATAATCTAAATCCATTGATATAGATAGAAGTCACTTTAATCTATTTCGACGACAAGCCTACTTTTTATTATTTGACATATATAATATGACTTTTCCAATCAAAATCACTGATACCATTTTATTAATTTATCGATAAAAGTGTCATTCACTTATCTATCTTTTACATGCATTGCGTGCGTCAATTTCTTATCCACTTTCTTTATATCGATGAGTAAGGGTGGTTACCAGAAGAAGTATCGTTACGAATAGTTTTTATAAATAAACTATTTCGTAACATTTATAAAATATACTTTATTTCTAGTGCGTACGATAATGGAAATATCTGGAAATACATTTATCCACACGTTAATAATACATTGATCGTACGCTTGCTGACAATATTAGCTTTATATATAAATAAGTAAATAGGTATACGTAATGTAGCGTATATAAGTGAATTCCTTTCACATTATGAATAAAAGGTGAATATTTGTTATGAAATGTACGACTATTTAAATTAGATAACAAATAATTATTTATAATATTTTTTTTAGTAAATTTAAATTATTTCAAATATTATTATTAAAATAATGTATATATTTGAAATATTTCTTATAAAACGAGAGTTTTACTAATTAAAAATAATTACTTCTAAAGTCAGTGAATAAACTTCAGTAGATAAATAGTCGTACGTCGCCCTTAAGAGAATAACATATATATTTATATATTAATAATACATTAATTAGCCCACCTATAGACTATGCGACTCGGGCCCGGCCTTACCCGTAAGTCGTATTCGCATGATTACTCGAACGCATCGCACACGCGCGTATACTTGATAACATAACACTACAGATATTATGTGAATTTTAATTTCGATAATATCGTAGTATAACTTTATTTTCCTGTAGATTTTATTAGATAATTTTTTTACTTTTTATTATAATATTTATATGTACATGTATATATATATATATATATATATATATATATATATATGTGTTGAAGATAATCATTAAATAATAGCATAACACTATTAAGAAATGTTACTTTATTTTAATTACATAATTTTAGTATGATTATTTAATATGCATATTTGACTTAATTGTATTAATTTCTATATAATTTTCAGCTATCGTCAATTATTTCTCAATGGATGAATTGAAAAAATTTCCAAAAGAAGATTTGCAGATATTCAGGTTTCGCTTTCATTCGATTAATGTACCATAACTATATGATAATAACTATATATACTATGTATACTAACCATATCATCATTGTTGTCTACTCTTATAGGTATACATAATCATATCATTGTATTATACATAAGATATTTGTAAGAGTGGCGAGCGACATTCGTAAGTTTACATGTATAAGATAGGCAACTTTAAAGGGTAATCACATTATTTATTTATGATTATTATTTATAAAATATCATATAAATATCAATAACTCTTTATTATATAATATTCATATATATATATATTAATTTTTGTAAGTGTTTTTTTAAATACTTAAAAATGTATATATATATGAAAATTCTATAGAATTTTATACATTACAAAATAATCAATTGTAAATATAATGTAACTAAGTATTAGTGTTGTTGATATTTATAAATAATAATCATAGTTAAACAAGTTATTACCCTTTAACAAAAGAACCCGTTTGCCTATGTGTTACATGTAAACTGGCGAATGTGGAGCGTCTCCTTAAATCACTATATCTGAAGTTTCATCACCATTATAATCTCTCGTGATATAAATGTTATTGATAGAAAATTATTCTTTTTTTATTATATATTTAAAATAAACATTTTTATATATTTAAATAAATATAGTATTATCAAAGATTTTCCGAAGGAAAGATATAACACTTACGCGAAATCGTGTAATTCGAATTTGTATACAAAATACCCTGGTGCCACCTATAGCGGGTTACTTTTAGGAACTATTCGTTGTTTATAATGTAAATTCGTATTTAACTATAGACTTTTAAAATGTTAAATAATATGCTTTAAATTAATATTTATATGATGAAAACTAAGTGTTCATTACTAATATATAACAAACAAATATGATATTTATGTTTTAAATGCTATAAGCATATATTTAGTAAGTAAAAGTTAATTTATATTGCATGTAATTTAATAGAGCAATGAAAACATTGTTGTATGCAAACAGAGCCGAACCTAAATCTATTTCAGTGATTTCGATACTACTGCTAGCAGCGGCAGGGGATATTACTAAATTACGTTGCATGCATAGGGAGTGTTATATCTTTGCTTCGCAAAATCTTTGGTATTATAAAGAGTGATACATAAAATATTTATTTATGTAATAAATATGTAATAATATATATGTCAATAGAATTAGAATATTCAATAGAATTATGATATTAAATTTACAAATTATTGGTTTTATTAGTATGGTTATTCAATAAATTTAATTAATAAATAAATATTTAAATTTGTTTATAATTATGTATTGAATTGTATCATTATGTGGATTTTGTATGTTATGGGGATTCACGGTCTAAATTTCAATGTAATTATATAGGACATTTTTATTTTGAAAATTCAAAACACATTAAATAATTAAGATTTTTACATAATTTAAATTTCATAAAATTAAGATATATTAGTTTAATTATTCTACAGAATTTTTAAATGGTGAGAATATTTTTTTTTTAAATATTAGCATTTTAAAAAAGTAACATTTAATAAAAATGAAATATTTATTTTTTTAATTTTATTATCAACTCTATATATAATCACAAATATTTCCTGTATATACGTATAGTATTAAACATACTGTGAACATTTGACTAAGTTCAGTTAATTATTAACTTAGAAATAGTACATTTCATAAGAGAAACAAATATTCTGAGATAATAATGTTAAAAATTGACTGTATTATTTATTAATGAAATGACACTATGGTATTATTCTAGAATAACGCCAACGGACAATAAATGGCATTTATACAATAAAACCAACAGGTATCGCTAGTTGACATGAAAATAAAAATATTATTGATATCACTGTTTTAAATAATTCAAATTTATAAATTATAACTATTGAAAAACAGTGTTATAATATAATCATTATTTTATTAGAAATAGGTGGTGTTAAAATTACGTGTGCTTTATGCTTTATATATGTAATTAACCTATACTATTTTGACATATATATTATACATGTAAAAATCTATTTTTTAAATAACATTTTTGTTATTAATTTTTTATTTTGATTACTGTGAATCCCCTTCAGGGTTTACTCTCACAACTATGATAATGTATATTTAAAATATAATTTATGTAAATTATTTACATATACGAATATCAATGTAGTTATTATAGTCTCAATCATTATTGGGTAAATCTGGTGAAGTGTTAATATATAAAGTATTAATATATTATAATTAGTTTATTTAAATTCACGTAGCAATAAACAACGAATTAGAGAATTCAAAATATTCTAAAAACAATTCAGCATAAATAATATAAATTCTACATGTTCTTAAATAGTAATAGTTTCATTAACAAATATTTAGTCACTAATTTATTTATTTACATTTAGTAAATGGTTATGCATACAATCCTATAATGTGTATACGTATACACATCTACTTTCTAAAGTAGATTATAAAGTATAGATATCTAAAATATACACAAATGTCAGTCGTTGTAGAATTGAATTCTTCTCTCAGATTGAAATCTACAAATCATAAATAATGTTCAAATAAATAATAATAACCGAATAAAAAAATGTCAATTAAACGTAACATTATTTATAATGCAAGTAAATATTGTATAATGATATTATTTAATCAATACTATATTTATAACAGTACTGCTGACAATGAACAAGTTATTATACATGTCATGTTCGGTTAGTTTTTAGTGAATTGCAATTTATTAATTACTATATACTTAGAGTTTAATTATTATTTTTAAGGTTTTTTTATAATATTTCATGAATTTTAAATATAATAATACCGTATTATGTAATTATTATATATTGTGTAACATTCTATATTATAGCATATATTTTATGAATTATTAGTACAAATTTTCACATAAAATAAATATTTATATCTAATATTTTATTTTCATTGAATTCGTCAGATATACTAAAGGTATATTATTTATAAAACTAACTAGATATTTAAATATAAAATATTGTTTATATAGAATTACTAACAATATGATATTTATTCTATTTTACAGAGTTTTTTAATTTAACTTATTAAATCAATTCATTATAAAATATTCATACGAGCGATAATTTAATATTTGCGCAATAATATTCTTACGCAAACAACGGTCGTGCGTTTAACTGGTGGTAACACGTGTCCTTACGTCTCTAGGTTCGTCTAGATCTCAGGTACAAAACATAGTTAACATAATCGAGAGATACGTGAATAGGAAGGAAAACAAGGAGTTTATCGTGATACCCGACGAAACTACCGATGAATCTGACGGCACAGCGACCGACACCGGGCCTATGACCGAGGAAGGGGCTACGGATGGGGCTGGTGATGTTGCCGGGGTTACAGCCGGGGCGGTGTCCGGAGATACGGCTGAGGCTATGTCTGAAGTCTCGACTGCGGCTATAACCGATGATGTTGTTATGTCGGAGGCTGGGGCCGCCGGTCCTTCGCCGAAACCGCCGAGTACCGCTACTACAACTGATACCACCGCTATCACCGCAGCTGCGGCACCCAAATCAGTGGTAACGTTCGCCCGCGAACTGGACACCGACGCCAAGATCACGAAACTAATCGCCGGCACCAGCAATCTCCAGATCACGCTCACCACGCGACCCACCACGTTACCCATGGCACCACCGCCCCCGCCCATCGTATCCATCAAGATGCTGCCTAGCCCGCCGCCCGAAATGCAGCACCTGCGCGCCGCCTTGATCCGATACCCTAGAGCCGTTAGCCCCGCCCCCGCCGCCGTCAGACAGGCGAGCTCGAACGCCGCCGCGGTGTTTCGTCCGAGATGCAGCGTGATCCTCCGACCTAGAATCATCGCCACCACCGGTGAGAGCCCTATTATCATCGACGACGACGTAACTATTGCCCCCCTCGTCGGTCCGAAACCTATCGCCGTCACTGGTCAGAGACCGCGGGCTGTTCGTCAGAGAACTATTATCATCGGCGGGCGAGCTCCTATCGTCATCGATAGCGGGAGACCGGCTACGGGTCAAATACCTATTTCCGCCATTAGTCAGAAAACTATTACTGCCGCTGGTCAAAGACCAGTGACTGGTCACAGACCTATCGCCCCTTCTTCTCATAGAACTATCGCCCCAGCTAGTCAGAGACCCATTACCCCCTTTGCTCAGAGACCCATTGCACCCTCTTCTCAGAGACCCATTACCCCCTCTGCTCAGAAACCTAAAGCTCTATCTGATAAGAGACCCATTACCCCCGTTGCTCAGAGACCCATTGCCCCCTATGTTCAGAGTCCAGCCATTGGTCCTAGAACCACTACCGGTCAGACTAGACACCGTGCGGACTTTCGCTTCATTCAGAGAGCGACCGGCATTCAACTGATATACCCGCAGCGCCATCCAGCACCCCCTGCCTCTAGTCCCCCTCCCCCGAAGAAGAGGGCACCCGGTGAAGACGAAGATGATGTAATAGTCATAGATTAATAATGTTCACCTACACGCCCCTTTATCTAGACCCTGTCCCTTTATATTGACCCGTCCCCTTTTTATAGTCCCACCCCTTTATCTCACCCTGCTCCTTTATCTAGCCCCGCCCCTTTATCTCGCCCGTGATTTATCGAATAGTATTACCACGCTATTATTTATCGATATCGTTTTTCTCAGTCACTTTTATATTTGTGTTCATAGCAATGTTGCGTTTTTATACAATTAAGATGTTTACCCAATACTTTTATATACGTTTCTATTTACATAGTCAATAACTAAATATATAATACATTTAAATTAATAGTGAATGTACTTTTTTGTGAAATTAATTTAATTGGTACATAAATTAGAAAACTAATAACTATTTAAGACATATAATATTTCATTAATCAAATAAGTTGATGTTAAATAGTAATTATTTTTAATTCAATTATTAATACATTTGTGAATTATAATTGTATGTATAATTTAGTTTATATTTATGTTTATATATAACATATATAATATATATTAAATTCTCATTAATCTATTAATCTATTAATAATTAAAATTATATATATGTATGGTTTAAAAAGTAAGTTTTATGTGATTTATCATATTTGCATGACTATTTTCAGTATATATATATATATATATATATATATATATATATATATACTGAAAATAGTATTTATAAAAATGCAGTATTTATATTACAAAGTCATGAAGTTTGATATTTGTTATGATAAAAGTTCATATTATATGTAGTATGGTTTATAATATTTTTATCAGTAGTTATATTAAATATATTTATAACTTTTAGTACCTATTATAAGTTTTAGTTATTACTTGTTATACTAAGTATATTAACTCCAAAAGAAAGTAAAATTAATCTCGATAATGTGTATTATTAATATTAGTATGATATTATTAATAATATAAATATTTGTATTATCAGCTAGCAATTATAATATTAATGTTCAATAATTATATTAAATAATATCTTATTTAAATAAAATCAATATATGGCTTTCAAATTACAAATCAAGCTGAAATTATATAATAAATTGAATACAGATTAAATATTAATATAATATATATTATGTTATTATAATAAAGAAGAGGTAAATATAATTGTAATGACAAATTAATTTAAGAAAATAAAGTAGTTTCAATCTTACACATTTGTTCTTAAATTTGTAAATTAACAAAGTAGTAGTAATAGTAATAGTAGAAGTAGTAATAGCAGTAGTAGTAGCAGTATCAGTATCAGTAGTATCAGTAGCAGTAGTAGTATTAGTATAAGCACTTGTAGTAGTAGTAGCAGTTTCAGTAGTAGTAGTAGTAGTATTAATAGTAGTAGTAGTAGCAGTAGCAGTAGTAGTAATAGTAGTAGCAGTAGTAGTAGTAGCACTAGTAATAGCAGTATTAGTAGTAGCAGTAGCAGTATTAGTAGTAGCAGTAGTATTATTAGTATAAGCAGTATTAGTAGTAGCAGTAGTATTATTAGTATAAGCAGTTGTAGTAGGAGTAGTATTATTAGTATAAGCAGTTGTAGTAGGAGTAGCAGTATTAGTATAAGCAGTTTCAGTAGTAGTAGTATAAGCAGTTTAAGTAGTAGTAGTAGTAGTAGTAGCAGTATAAGTAGTAGTAGCAGGAGTAGTAGTAGTAGTAGTAGTAGTAGCAGTAGTTGTAGTAGTATTTGTTGCAGTAATATGAGTAGTAGCAGTAGTAGTAGGAGTAGTAGTAGTAATAGCAGTATTAGTAGTAGCAGTATTAGTAGTATCAGTAGCAGTAGTAGTAGCAGTTGTAGTAGCAGGAGTAGTAGTAGTTGTAGCAGGAGTAGTAGTTGTAGTAGTAGAGTAATAGTAGTAGCAGTAGTTGTAGCAGTAGTAGTAGAGTAATAGTAGTAGCAGTAGTTGTAGCAGTAGTAGTAGTAGTAGTAGTAGCGGTAGTTGTAGCAGTAGTTGTAGTAGTATTTGTTGCAGTAGTAGTAGTAGTAGTAGTAGTAGCAATAGTATAAGTAGTAGTAGTAACAGGAGTAGTAGTTGTAGTAGTAGAGTAATAGTAGTAGCAGTAGTTGTAGCAGTAGTAGTAGAGTAATAGTAGTAGCAGTAGTTGTAGCAGTAGTTGTAGTAGTATTTGTTACAGTAGTAGGAGTAGTAGTAGTAATAGCATTATTAGTAGTATCAGTAGCAGTAGTATTAGTATTAGCACTTGTAGTAGAAGTAGTAGTAGCAGTAGTATTGGAGTAGTAGTAGTAGTAGTAGTAGTAGTAGTAGTAGTAGTAGTAGTAGTAGTAGTAGTAGTAGTAGTAGTAGCAGTAGTAGTAGAAGTAGTATTGGAGTAGTAGTAGTAGTAGTAGCAGTAGTATTGTAGTAGTAGTAGTAGTAGTAGTAGTAGTAGTAGTAACCTGTAACCTAACCTAATGTTTTAGGCACTGCCATCAACTTCATCAGAAATTTTCGGCCGTGCATTAAATGTTGACTAGTTGTTATGAGTACCAGTAAACTCGGACCAGGTAAACTCGGACCACTTTTGAGGTAAACTCGGACCACTTTTAAAGTAAACTCGGACCACTTTTTAAAAACATAAAGTAAACTCGGACCACTTATTAAAATAACTATATGTTATATATTTCTATAATATAATATGCTTTAACTTACTTCCACCTTATATAATTATATTATATCTGTTAAATAAATTATAAAAAGAGTCATTTAATATGATATTTTTGTGGAATTATATATTTAAATAGGTAAACATTTAATTTGAACTCGGACCACTTTTGAAGTAAACTCGGACCACTTATTAAAAACATAAAGAAGATTCGGACCAACCGTATAAACTATATATTGTATATTTCTAACATATAATATTCTTTAACTTATAAGTTAAAAGTATAATTTCACTGTATATAATTGCGAGTATTCCGATATTACTACACATACATAATTTATCATTTAATAACATTAATAACATTTAATAACTTAACATAATTTAAATTGTCGTATATCACCACAGAGTTAGAGAGAAATTTCTCTCTAGCTCTATGTATATCACGACGAGACCCACGATAGAAGCTATATTTATTATGATAGAAGTATACAATATATAAGTTATTTTAATAAGTGGTCCGAGTTTACTTCACAAGTGGTCCGAGTTTACTTCACAAATGGTCCGAGTTTACTTCAAAAATGGTGCGAGTTCAAATTAAATGTTTACCTATTTAAGTATATAATTCCACAAAAATATCATATTAAATGACTCTTTTTATAATTTATTTAACAGATATAATATAATTATATAAGGTGTAAGTTAAAGCATATTATATTATAGAAATATACAAAATATAGTTATTTTAAAAGTGGTCCGAATCTTCTTTATGTTTTTAATAAGTGGTCCGAGTTAACTTTATGTTTTTAAAAAGTGGTCCGAGTTTACTTTAAAAGTGGTCCGAGTTTACCTCAAAAGTGGTCCGAGTTTACCTGGTCCGAATTTACCTGGTCCGAGTGTACTGGTATTCGTTGTTATTAGGATAAGCCAAAGAGAAAAGATATGTCTTAAGCTTATTTTTGAATAACGTGGTTGATTGAATAGAACGAATGTTATAAGGAAGTCTATTCCAGGCTATAGGTGCAGAGATTGAGAAGGCTCTCTTTTGTTTTATGGATACATTACGCAAATCTGGTATGACTAGAGTATACTTGAGGCAAAGTCGTATTGGGCGTGGTGATGTATAGGGAGTAAGTAGAGTATGTAAGTAGTCAGGTTGGCTGTGATGAGTGGCATGATGGGTTAGCATACATATTTTATATATTATTCTGTATTTAATTGGGAGCCAGTGTAATATTTTCATGTAAGGTGATATGTGTGTTCTAGAGAATTTATTTATATTGTATACGAGTCTGACTGCTGAATTTTGCAAAAGTTGTAGTTTATGTAGTAAATAATCCGGTATACCATTAATAATCGAATTACAGTAATCTAATTTAGGTAGAATAAGAGATGTTATAAGTAGTTTAGCAATTTCAGTGGATATTGAAGGTCTAATAATTTTTATAGTGTATAATATAAAATTTACTGATTTAATTATATTGGAGATCTGATGTGTAAATGATAATGTGGTGTCTAATATAATTCCTAGATTACGGGCTGATCTGGAGTAAGGTATACAATCAGGGCCGGCTTAAGGGGGGGCAAATCGGGCAATTGCCCGGGGCCCCAAATTTTGGGGGGCCCATGAATTATTTGAGAAATTTTTTTTTTACTATTTATATGAAAAAAAAAATGTCTTAACTATTTATTTCTTAACTATACTTAACTTATATATTATTAATTCTAATTCAAAAAATAAAAATAATATAATAAATTAATTAAATATGAATCATTTAGGCCGATTTGAAGAGTGAATTTTACAAAAATTGACACGAAGATATGGTGGAAACAGCTACATGAAGATTTTGGAGCACATGCTAATAGTTATAACATAGATCTTCTCACACATATCTGATTGTTAGATAAAATAGTATGAAACGGATTGATAAATAATTGTTTGATAAATTAGAAGGTGATAAATGATAAACGTATTAAGGGATTATTAACCATAGTTGAATCTTAACAATTTATAATTCTATAATTAGTTTACAAAACAAAAAGTATACTTTTTTTTATTAAAATTAAATATGATGTATATATTAAGATATATTTTAACTATGATTTCTGATATTTGTAAATGATTATATTGATTATAAATTACGAAAAAATGATATTCTATATAGATTTATAATTTTTATAGTTATTAAAAAAATAGATATTTTCAAAATAATTAATTTTCTCTATCTTATGCTCGTATTAATAAAATGTGTATATTCTCATAGTGTATATATTATTATAGTTGTATTAGTACACATAATATATATATATATATATATATATATATAATAGTTTTAATTTAAATAAGATTGTTCTGCTTTAGGTTATTCCTATAGTATTTTTAATAATGTCTATTGATGAAAGGGAATTATGTACATAAAATGATTATCTTTTTCAACATACTATTATTACAGAAATATATTATATTTATTGAAACAGATATTATTTATAAATATATATATAACATAAATATAATACTAAAGGCATTTTTGCAATTATCCACCTATTACTTACAAATGAATGTTAGATTGACATCACCCTTATCTATCTATTTTCAAATAAGTACCAAAGATCGTCCGAAGGAGTATCTTTGTAAGTACACACAATGGCGATATTCGTATTGGAGAATAGGTGATAAGTTATCACTGATAACTACATAATTAAAGAAATACAAAATTCAAAATATTATATTATATATCTGTGTATTCAATTCCAGATATATCACATGTAGCCTACATGATGTAGGTAGGTAACAATTATCGTTATTTATATCAAGTTAGGTACTATTATTATATAAGTATTTATTGATTTACGATTGTACGTTGAGATTCATTATCACTGATAATTTATCACATCGGTCAATATTTAGCTACCGATCTATTAGCATTTTTTAAATAATAATATAATTATAATAGATTATAGAGCTCAAAGTTATGAAAATGCCAGCAATATCTCTGGAAGATTCAACGACATGAAATATATTATAATATACCATAGTCCATTAATGGACTATGGTCAATATAGATCCACATATCTACACTGTGTATTCCTTAAATCTGGTTGGGCAAAATGCCGTTAAATCTTCGACAAGTGTAGCAATATTCTTTGACTTCATCCCAAATCAATATAATTCATTTAGCCAAACTATATAAAGAATATATTAACATCTAGATTAAAGAAGAATATAATATTTTTTATTAAAAGCATTATCGAATATTAAATGGTGATCGCAAGCAGATTATGTTAGTGCACTCTCTCGTGGACTTCTTATAATTACATAATGTATATCTGATATTATATATGTTAAAATATAACGTAAATTACATTACTAGAGTCAACGTATTTATTCAATGAAATGCAAGAATTTGAGACTTCAATATCATGAAAACCGTTGAACTAATTACTTTGTAGAATAAAGTCGATCAGTAAAGTATTACAATTAGATTACATTGAGATAATAGCGGTAATACATATATGTATGCTCTCTATAAATCAGTGGTTCCCAACCTATGAGTCATGACTCATGACCCATAATTGGGTCATTGAGTATTTTTTGTAGGTCATGAGCCAATTTCTAAAAAATAATATAAATGCTTTTATATGCAAATTGGATTTATGGACGAGAAAAATTTAAGATGGAAATATATATTTAAATATATATATATTAATGTTTATATGATTATTTTATGATTAAAGTACAATAATAACAAAATAAAATTGTTCATTAGGTCATGGTATATTTTTTAATTAAGAATTATAAAAAAAGGGTCACGGTGAAAAAAGGTTGGGAACCACTGCTCTAAATATATATGCGAGAAAAGAAATTATTATGAGGAGTTGATTAAAGTACAAACAAATAACAAAATAATTAGTATAATGATAACATATGATAAAATTGAAGAGTTATAAATATTAGTTTTTGCTAAAATGGCCCATTTAATATGTTATTCAATTATTATGGGGCCCATACGTTTTTTTTTGCCCGGGGCCCATTGTATGCTTAAGCCGGCCCTGTATACAATCATTACCAATATATATATTTGGAATAGTGGACTTATTTGATAAAGAAATATGGAGTGCAATGGTTTTTGAGCTATTCAGTGAGAGAGAGTTTGAGTTTAGCCATGTTCGTATATCCTCAAGGCAGTTGTTGAGTATAGGTATATCTTTAGTAGGGTCTTTTAAAATCATATATACTTGTAGGTCATCTGCATAGGAATGGTAGCCAATATTTGGATATTTATTAAAAATATCAAATATTGGGATCATGTATATATTGAAAAGTATTGGTCCGAGAACAGATCCCTGCGGTACACCATGATGGATTGACCGAGGTGTGGATGTCAGAGAATCAATCTGAATAGAAAAAGATCTATTTTGAAGATATGATTTGAACCATTCAAGAGCGGTTCCATTTATACCTATAGACTGAAGTCTTAACATTAAAGTGCTATGATCTAAGGTATCGAATGCTGCTGAAAGATCTAATAGTATGATCACAGAGCTATGTTTATTAAAGGATGCACGCTGAAGGGAATTAATAATATAGACAAGAGCTGTTTCGGTATTTTTCTTTTTAGTATAAGCACTCTGAAATTTATTGAGGATTTTGTTACTGAGTATATAGTCATTAAGTTGAATAGCTACAACTCTTTCAAGTACTTTAGAAATATACGAAAGATGTGATATCGGCCGGTAGCTCGCGAGCAGTGATTTATCCAAGTCAGGTTTTTTAATAGTAGGAGTAACATTAGCTAACTTCATACACGAAGGTACTGAGCCAGATATAATTGATTCTTCGATTATTTCTTATAGTACATAACAATATAAGGTATCAGCTTATGTAAGAGGGTGACAGGAATGGGGTCAAGGGAACATGTTGATTTCACAGACAGGAGAAGCTTCTCAACCAGCGAAGTAGATGGAAGGTTCAGTAATGAAAGAGAATATGGAGGGATGGTTGGTACATATGATAAAGGGGAGGGAAGAGATGTAATAATGTCATTTACTTTAGCGGTAAAGAATATATCAAAGTTATTAATATTATCTAATATAGAAGTATCTGGAAGAATACGTCGATTAAGGCGTCCTAGTAGTGTATTGGATATTTTAAATATTTTCTTATAGTCTTTTCCTGCGTTAGTAAGTAGATCAGTATAATAATTTTCTTTCGTTGTTTTGAGTAAACTACGATATTGTTGTCTGCATAGTAAAAATATGTTAAAGTCGGTAGTAGATTTAGATCTACGCCAGCATTTTTCGGCTTTTCGTAGTTTTCGTTTTTCAGTGACAAGATTATTATTAAACCATTTTGAGTTATCACGTACTATAATCGTCTTTTGTTTAATAGGTGCATGAACATCAAGAGTAGAGGAAAGAATATAGTCAAAATGGGATAAAGTTTTGTTGTTACCACAAATGTAAATATTATTAATAAAGTCTCCCATAAATTTTGAAATATCAATTTTAGCAATATTTCTAATTTTAATAGTTTTTAATAGGCGGGTTGGCTTAGGGACATGGATATTAAAAAGGACAATGTAGTGGTCAGTTATAAGGTTATGAGTTACAGTGTTGGAAATTATATCAGATGATTTATTTGATATAACAAGATCAAGAATATTGTTAGCTGTATGTGTAGGGGTAGTGACTTTTTGGGACAAATTGTGTGATTCAAGTATATCGTAGAGATGTCGAGAATTATGTGAAGTAGAGGTGATAGGAATATTAAAATCACCGGTTAGAATTGTTTTAGGAGTTAATGCGTAAAGTAGAGTATCGAGTTCTTCAATAAAATGAGGAATAGATTGATGCGGTGGTCGGTAGATGGTTATTATTGTAAGTGGAAGTGAGTTATTGGGATGAAATGTGCATGAAAAAGCCTCGGAATTTCAAGAGAAAGGTCTTTATAGCTTATTAGCTTAATACACTTGTTATATAATACACCTAATCCTCCACCAAAGTGGGAACTAGGTCTTGGAAGGTGAACGAAGCTTAATGTATTTTTGTTTAATGTGGCAATTATGGGGGTATCATTAAGATTAAGCCATGTTTCTGTAATACACATAATATCTAAGTTAAGATCAGTAAATAATTCGATTATAAGATCAGCTTTATTTCTGATAGAGCAAACATTAAGTGTTGCAGCCTTAATATTGGATAAGTGTGGAATTTTATATGGTGCAGAGGACATATTTATATTGGAGATGGTAGGTAAGGGACAGGGTTGGTTTATGATGTGTAGTGAGGATGAATGAGATTGGTGAATGATACTGGTAGGAATGGTGAAGGTCGAGGATATTGATCTGATGTGGTTGTCATGGGTGGTTATATGTCATTGTGTGTGTTGGTCATTGACTAAGTCAATTTTATTTGTATTATGTTTGGTCTGTATATATACTTCATAAGAAGTCTTCCATGTTTTGAAATCATATTCTGTAATATTTATGGGATTACAGGACCAATCTATTTTTGAGTTCATAGTTTGACGTAGTTCAAATGTATTATTATAATTATTATAGGTGCACCTAGTGCCAGTTGGTGTTAAACTTTCTTTTATGGCATGATATATAACTCTACCTCTAAATATTTCATTGCCTAAGCGTTGTTCTCGTATATAAAGATGGGAGAATCGTGGGGTCTTTTTTAATATGGTTCACATTGGAATGAAATGTGTATAGAGAGTTAGGTGAGTTGAAGTAAAAGCGTCTCTTTATCTCATGTTGCGATTTAAATCCGGTGAAATCTCACTTTGTCGGTATTAATGGATCTGTCCTATCACTGGTATCTGGTTCAAGTTACAGGTGCAATCCATGAA
>OZ025239.1:8232262-8282262 GCA_964019155.1 Osedax fenrisi
ATTTTTAAAATACTTGCCAATTTATTATGTATAATTATTGCATTGCCATGCCCTATAAAATATGAAAATTATCAGGGCGGCCAGATTCAATTATAACTCCTGTGGGGCCCCCCTTGAGATCGGCTAGGCCCCCCCTTGAGATCGGCTAGACCCCCCCTGAGATTAGGTAGGCACCTAAAACTTGTTTCACATTAAATTATTTGCATATATTATTTATTAGATATTCAATTTAAATTTCAATAACTTTATATTTTTATTTAATAATTATATTTATATTATATTTATTTATTAGAATGTATTTTAGTCATAGACATTAAAGTGAGGATCCAATTCAGTATTTATGGTTTTATAAATATTTTCTAAAATGATGGTAAATATTAAAAATAAATTTGAATAATTGAATTGTAATTAATATGGATCATGAGCAAACAACAACAAATAATTATGGTTTCTAACTAAAATAGGAGCAGACAAATTAATATATCACAGAATAGCAGTAACATAATCAAATACCCAACCAACCCCAAATACAAACAATAGCACTACAAAATATGAACAAATAAATTTAAATTATCGTCCATCTGATCTCAGAAATGTTTGTCCTAAACGTACAAGTGGTAGAGCATCTTTTGGAAATAAAATAAGTATATTTACCGATAATATGTATATACTATATATATATATAAATATATACAAAATAAAGAAAATGTCCTATATCCATTTGTAGATTATATTACTTTCACAGTAGTTCCTATGTGGTTACTATAATTGGAATTCCGCAATGGATAAAGAAAATGGTTTAATAAATAGTCCCAATCAATGGATTCCTTCTATGAATCGCGTAAAAAAGATCTAACTGTTGATTGACTACCAGTACAGTTTACTGAGTACACTCTCCTAAAAAGTATTCTTTTTAACTCCTCAATGATATATCAGTACGAAATAAAGTTGATTTAAATCAATTGATTACACAATTAATTATTGATTCTAATTGTTATATATCTAGGTTATATATAGGTATACCTACTATTACTGAGACTTGGTTAACTATTGATGATTCTGCTCTAGCTTCCCAACTTACCCCTGATGGTTTTAATGTATTGCTTGCTGATAGGTATATATTACATCATCGTGGCAGCCTAGCTCTGTTATTATTATCAGAGCTAAGCTTATTTCGTTATCTACCCCATGTGTCTCTTCATATGAAATTCTGATCTGTAATATTCAGTTGCCTTCATTATTTACTATTATAATTACCTACTTATCTACCGTCCACCTTCATCTAGCTATTTCTTAGCTGACCTCTCTTTATTTTAGAATCTTTCACATCAGTTAACACGGTTATTCTTGGTGATTTTAATATTAAAATTAATAATGAAAATGCTTCCTTATCTCTGAATAAACTTATATTTGAGTATTCCCTGACACAACATGTTTTCTTTACTATAGTTTTAGTATACTAAAACTAATAGTAATAATATTGACTTTATTTTATATTTAACTGATTCAAAATTAATTTCATAAGTTCTCTAATATCTGATCACTTTGCCATATTATTTGATTTGAACTTGCCGGTGATACAAATTAATTGACCTTCTAGATCAGTTCGTAAAATCTCCTCTATTAAAAACCAATGTGTGTTCCAAACTCTGTTTCCATCAAATTAACAGCAGTATACTGTTGATATATATATATATATATATATATATATATATATATCTTCTGATTTGTCTACACTTTTTGATTATTTTAATTTGGCATTATCTCATTCGCTTGATATTTTTGTACCCTCCATTACTCTTATCAACCGAACTTATTCTAAGTTTCCCTGGTTTAATATTGAGCTTGTTAACCTGATGCAACTCGTAGACTACAACGTAAATATGCATCCTCTAAACTTGAATCTGATATTATTTCTTTTAAAGTTGTCGATTGCTTTACAAGAAAAAACGTCACTCTACAAAATCGTCATACTTCATATGCTCGGTAGTTATGGAATATCTTATTAGCAAGCTTATAAATTATCTTTCACTTTAGTAGGTAAAACCCAGACCAATCATCTTCAGAATATTTCGATTTAAACAAAATACTCTTGACCAATCTAATTTATCAAGCTATTGTCCAATATCCCAGTTATCCTCAATATCTAAGACCTCAGAACTAGCTGTATCCACTCAACTTATTAATTACAATATGTCGAATGATATTGTTGATAAATATTAATGTTCGTATCTTCCTCATCGTAGTATCGAAACTGCCCTTACTTTGATCATTAATGATATTCTCATATATCTTGATAATAAAGCCCCATGCTATATCGTACTACTATACTTATCTAGTAGGATACTAGATAACTAGCCTACTTTTGATACACTCGATCACAATTTTATTTCTATCTTAATGAAATTGGTATACACGCTCAAGTCCATAGTTGGTTTATGTATTTTGTTTCATCTTGATTCTAGATTCTAGAAAATCTTCGGTGAAGATTAACTCATCGTTGTCTACATAGTGTTCATAAGGCTCTGTTCTTGGCCCTATATTATTCATTATTTATATTCTTCATATAAAATCAATTTTTCATAAATATCCAAATATTAACTATCATCTTTATGCCGATTATCTTCAGATATATAGCTATTTCCTAGTTCTAGTGATTCTGGTCTGATTCAAATTTCTATGTTTAATTATATTAGGTACCTACCTATGTATACCTTATGTATACATACTGATATAACTCATTGGTTCTATCATAACTCCATTTCCTTAAATATAACTAAAACTAATACTATCATATTCACAAGACCCAGTTATCCTCTATAAATCACTCATCCTTTTCTAATATATATTCAAACTTCTCAATCTATAACTATATTTGGTTTCACTATAACCTCTCACCGTACCTTTTCCATGAATAAATGTTTAATTCACTCGGTAGTCTTCAGTAAACATATCTACTGATGTTATTATTGTAAACATTATCTGTTAACCTGATCCTACTGATTTTTTGTATTTTATTATATGCATATACAGTTATGTTTATATAGTGTATATTATACACTGTATAATATATACACGGTATATTTTTATTTATTTATACCCAGAGTAATTCACATTGTGCGTCAATATATTTATATTGTGCGCCTATATATATTTTATAAGTAATATAGTAGGTACCTATACTAGTACAATAGTACCTATATAGTATATATATATATATATATATATATATATATATATATATATATATATAGTATAGCCTATAGGCTATACTAGTAAATTACTAGTAGTGATTGTTGTATTGTTATTTATAGTCATTGAATATGACCTGCGACCCTTGACATATTTCATATTAACTTCCTCTTGTAAATAAATATATATCTAGTTAGACGTGTTTTATTAATATATCAAATCTTCGTAGCACAAACTCGTAACTTATCCATTCTTTGCATCCAGATCTATTCCGTTATAGTTAGAACAATAAACTATCATAACATGGTGACAGCGGTAAAAAAACGAACGCCAGAATCAGACATTTAAAGCCTTTTTAAAAAAAAAGCACGTGTACGGAAAAAATTTTTTTTAACAAATTTAAAAAAAATAATAATTATGGACGGAATAAGGACCCCGAGCATGGTATGGTCAGGAGACCTACCCCACGAATTAATGGCATTTAAACAATATGTTGCATTAATATTCAAGGGCCCGTTATCAAAATTGAAAAGCGAAGAGAGGATAACATACGTCCTCATATGGATCGGTGAAGAAGGGCTGAGAATATATAACACGTGGAACAATGAAACCAAAATTCTAATCGAATTTTGGGCCCACCTGAGCGAGGTCCTAGAGCCAAGGTCTAACTACAGACTGGCCAGACTACTACTAGAAAAGATGAAACAAGCCAAAGACGAACTAGTAGACGAATACATGACTAAATGCATGCTCCAAGCGAAGAAATGCAAATTCCGTGATGAAACCGAGATAGAAACGCGCCTGATAGAGCAAATAATCAGAGGAGGCGCTCACGACAAAGTCAGGGAAGATATATTCTGCAAGGACAACACCCTAACACTCGACCAGGCCATGAAAATCGCCCGTACCTACGAAGCACTACAGAGCGAGCTCAAGGAGTTCAAAGCCGGCTCCAACACCCATATCGATCATGTTAGTAATAGACTTAGTGAAAATAAACCTAAGACCGCATATCGGAAGACCAATAATCGCCTCGATAAATCACATAATGATAAGATTACTAATTATTATGTTACTTGTAAATATTGCGGCCTGAAACACACGGGTACCCAGTGCCCCGCCGCACAGTCCGAGTGTCGATTTTGTCACAAAATTGGTCACTGGGCTGCGGTGTGTCGCCAAAAATCTAAACCACTTTCTGCCCAGTACCATAATAACACAGGTCACGCCCGAAAACACGATCGCGGACACGACCGCAGATACGATCGCGGACCCGACCGCACACACGACCGCTCATACGACCGCACGTTCGACGAGCTGAAATTCAACGACCTGAAACTCGACGAGATCGCAGCAGACCCGACAAGAGTACTGAACACCGTCCTACGCTTCACGCTGAGAGGGCTACCCGCGACCATGAAGGCGAAGGTAGACACAGGCGCGGAAGGAAACATCCTTCCACTACGTACGTATCTTCGAATGTATCCCGAGCACTGCAACAACGCACGACCAACGCTTGGTCACCTAAACCCAAGCCGAACCACGCTGACCGTCTACAACGGAGACAAGATGGTCCACTACGGAACAATCGATATCGACATCACGCTAAAGAAAGTGACAACACGAGCTACCTTCTATGTAGCTGAGACACCAGGTCCGATAATACTGGGCCTACCATCAATAACCAAGATGAAGGTATTACGATAAATAACGTCAAGACGAACAAGATCAAGACTTCAGACGACCTCGAGAACATGTACCCAGACCGATTCGAAGGGATCGGCAACTTCGAAGGCACTTACCACATAGTGACCGACCCCACGGTACCCCCAGTAATACACTCCCCGCGAAGACCCCCGATATCGATGGTACAAGAAATTAAAGATGAACTAGACCAGATGGAAGAAACCGGTGTGATCAAGAAAGTCACAGAACCAACAGAATGGGTCTCAAGCCTGGTATACGCACGGAAGCAATCAGGCAAGTTAAGGATATGCCTCGACCCACGCGACCTGAATAAGGCAATAATGAGACCCCACTACCCGACAAAGAACTTGGAAGACGTATCCTACAAACTCAAGGGTGCAAAAATATTTAGCAAACTAGACGCCCGCCAAGGTTATTGGGCAATACACCTAGACCACGAATCCAGCCTGAAGACTACGTTCAACAGCCCACACGGAAGGTACCGATTCCTGAGGCTACCCTTCGGTTTAAACCTTAGCCAAGACGTCTTTCAACTCAAGATGGACATGATAATTGAAAACTGCCCTGGAACCCTCGGTATAGCCGACGACATAGCTGTATTCGGAAAGAACGAAGAAGAACACGACGCAAACCTCCACCACTTAATGACCCGCGCCCGAGAAGGAGGACTCATATTCAACAAAGAAAAGTGCACGATCAAACAGACCTCTATACACTTTTTTGGTCTCATATTCAACGAAACTGGAGCGAAACCAGACCCGGCAAGACTAGACGCGATAAGAGACATGAAATCACCAACGAACAAGACCCAACTACAAGAATTCCTGGGCATAGCCACATACATGAGCCCATTCGTACCAAACTTATCCACACACGCTGCGCCGCTACGAGACCTGCTCAAGAAAGAAACCGACTTCACCTGGAAATCTTCTCATGAAAAGAAATTCGACGACATCAAGACCTTGATCTGCAGAGACAGCGAACTCACATACTTCGATCCCGCAAAAGAAATCGTCATCCAAGTAGATGCATCAGGAAGAGGCTTGGGAGCAGTACTGACCCAATCTGGGAAGCCCATAGCCTACGGCGTAGGCCCTACGCCTCAAAATCACTCACCGAATGCGAACAGAGATACGCAAACATAGAACACGAGATGCTCGCCGTTGTACCCGTTTCCATACTTACATATACGGAAAACGGTGCACCATCCAGTCAGACCATAAGCCGCTCTCGATGATAATCCTCAAGAATATCGCGAGCGCCCCCACTAGGCTCCAAAGAATGCTCCTCAGACTACAATCGTACGATATCGACATAGAATACATACCCGGAAAATGCCTACCACTACCAGATACACTCTCGCGACAACCACTGCCAGAGAATAACGAGATACTGTTCGACAAGCAGATATCTTACACCCGCTTCAGTGAACCCAGAATAACGCAAATCAAGAACGAAACAAAGAAAGAAAAAGAACTTCAAGAACTAAGCAGCATGATCATCAAAGGATGGCCCAAAGAAAGGAGAGATATCCCCCAGACAATACGAGAATATTGGCCTTTCCGCGACGAGCTTACCATAGAGAACGGCATGATCATCAAAGGAAATCAAATACTGATCCCTACACATCTACGACCCGAGATATTAAAAGATCTACATATTCCACACCTAGGAATCGTAAAGACCAACCTACTCGCAAAGACCTGTATATATTGGCCAAGAATGAACAAAGACATACAAGACCTAACAGGAGAATGTAGCGAATGCCAGACCCACCAAAGAAGGCAGACCCCCGTAGCATTCGTCAACAGAAGATTACCAAGAGAACCATGGGAGGCGATTGCAGCCGATCTGTTCGAGCTCAACAAAGAAAATGACCTGCTAGTCGCCGACATCTATACCAAATTCCCAATCCTAAGGAAACTAAGAAGCACCCACAGCAGCAGTATCATCCAGACACTAAAGGAGATATTTTCAGAACACGGAATACCGAGACACTTCCATTCCGACAATGGACCACAATTCTCGGCAACATCCTTCGCACAATTCGCTGCGAGCTGGGGATTCCAGCACAATACCAGCTCACCACACTATCCACAAAGCAATGGATTCATTGAACGACAGATACAAACCATAAAGAGAATCCTGACAAAGACCGACGATCCAGAAAAGGCCCTACTATTCTGGAGAGCCACCCCCCTAGAAAGGAACCACCCCTCTCCAGCCGAACTCCTATACGGAAGGATCATCAAAACGACGCTACCAAAGACCAAAGTACCAGCATCTACAAAACAAGACAAGCTGCTCAACGACCGACAAAAGAAAGCATCCGACCGCTATAACACCAAGGCACGAACAAACAAACCGACAGTGGACAACGCGTGTTCATCAGAAACCCCATCAACAGCACATGGAGTCCCGGCACTATCCATGCGGAACACCCGTCCCCGAACTCGTACATGGTAGACTCAGATCTTACCGGCTCAAGATTCCGACGAACCCTGACAGACTTGCGTAGAGACGACACTACCAGCGAAGACCCACCGGTCATCGCACAACCCGATATCGCATACGAGCGACCATCACGCCAACGCCGACCACCGAGTCGCCTTGACCTATGACATGCGCAATAGCACATCACCCAAACTACGTATCCCTCACGACAAAACACAGTCCTGAGGTTGATTATTATTATACTTACATCGGTGTCGCTATGAAAACCTAGCATGTACCCCCATGTCAACAGACCTGACTTTGACTAACAAAGGGGGATGTTGTATTGTTATTTATAGTCATTGAATATGACCTGCGACCCTTGACATATTTCATATTAACTTCCTCTTGTAAATAAATATATATCTAGTTAGACGTGTTTTATTAATATATCAAATCTTCGTAGCACAAACTCGTAACTTAGCCATTCTTTGCATCCAGATCTATTCCGTTATAGTTAGAACAATAAACTATCATAACAGTGATATTATTACTAGTATACTAGTTTATATTCATTACATTGTTGTCTTAACATTTTCTGGGGCCTTGCCCCCTCCCTGGTATACATTTCTAGCTACGGGCATGTATATATATACCTATGTATGTTATAAAATAGTATGCACGTATGTATTTCATTCTATATAAATTAAAATACATATATTATATATATATACAATATGTTAATATTATATGTTAATTAACGTATTAATATCTTAATATATTAATATATTTAATATCCTTAATTATTGACATAAAATAGTTTTAGCCGTCTGTGAAACTAATCTAATGTGATATTAAACACTTTGGGTATGGCAGGGGAATGAAAGGACATTTTATTATATGGACAATAGAATTTATATAATCATTGAAACAATCATTTGAAATGTGAATAGTTAAAATTAATTCAAGCCATATTCCGTTTTCATCAAAATGAAACTAATACTAATTATAATACTTCTTAACTTCAAATTTTATTTTAGGTTTTATAAATATACATACATTACTAATTCCACACCTCTCCCTACAACTCATAATTAGGATGTTTGCGGTAGCATACCTGCAAGGCATGCCTTTAATCTAATAGCATCTCTAACATCCGTAAGCACAAATGACATGTTCACTGTGCAATGCATACGAATTGTATTGATGACCTTATGGAATATTTCATTAATTCGAGGGACATTAATTTCCCTTATATTAATTATCATATTTAAAATATTTAGGTTATGGTATTGATACAAATATGGCCTACCCTTAACAAAAAAACAGGTTCTGGTATATACATTTATTATATATTATTAATTTAAAATTGGTGGAGGGATTTTCATAAGAAACATACATCCGCAAAATCCTATTAGCTGTCGTCAGTCAGCTAGCATAGCCTTATTTACCAGGAGAACGTTTGATTAAGCTTTCGGATATTTCTCCCAAAGATATTGCCAGTATTAGATCACGAAGATAAAGTTGATCACTACTCAAATTTGGTTATTTATAAATATACTATAGTAGATCAGATTTGTATTCTTCTAGCAGGTTGATGGGTTTAAGTGAACAATAGGAAAGTCTTTACACTTGTTCAGGAGTACTACAATTGGACCAGAGTGCAGCTTTGGGCCTCTCGTCTATCCATCCAGGCAGATACTAGTGCAGAAAATATTGTGTTCATTAGGAGTTCATTCATATACAACATAACCTACATATCTGCATGATAACATTTCTTTCATTAATCACATATTCAATACAATATTGATAATATGCCTATTTACATAAATAATGAATACGCGTGAAATACGTAGGACATTAACAAATACATTAACAAATAGTTATATAATGCGTAAAAGAGGAACCCTTTAATAGCGAGATGCTTTCGAGGAGTAAGTGGGACGTAGGAAATTACGCAACAAATATAAGACCAAAATACAAATACTAAAGAAATATGATAATAATATTACTATATATAGAACTATAGTTCTCCTCGAAACCATCTCGATATTAAAGGGTTCCTCTTTTACGTATTATATAACTATTTGTTAATTTATTTGTTAATGCCATACGTAGGGGAGAGTGGGGTTGTATGAACAGGTGTCTTGCATGAGCCACTGGAGATAACAATTGTTTGCTACAGCAGAAATTTGATTTAACTGAACTAGTATCATCATTTATAATTAATACAGTTGCGGAAGTATCATTTAATAAAAAAATAAAAATAGTATCATTTTAATCACATTTTTAACTAAAGTACGCTCAAAAGTAAACATTCCAGACAATGTAATATATGTTATAAATTCTATAATAATTATTTGATTATTTTCATATTATATATATGATTTGGATTTTGGGGTATAGAGTAGCTAATTAGAGGCAGTACCTTTGTAAACCTGCTTGTCGCATGTCGATATAGACATGAGTAGGAACTCTGGACCTCAATTAATTACTCAACTCTCACTAATGGCTCCAAGTAACTGGTGATTAACCAGTGGCCATATCCCGGTACCTCCACTCGACAGTGGTGCTAAACTTAGTGAGGGGAAATCTGCTGCCTCGCAGATTATGCTTCTTTAGGCATAGGCTAGGAGAATGTAACTCTGACCATAAATCTAAGTCGGGTAGATGGTGCTCGTTAACTTTGGTTAGTAGATCATCTAGGAGAAGGAAATCTCTGATTTAAAAACCAACCTTCCGGAGAGGAATGGGACCCGCCGGACTATATTCAACAATATAGTTATATCCCAAGAAACGAATCATGAGAAACAAAATTAAATTATCCATACCGGCTCGGCCGTCGCCCGGGATAAAAAGGACCGCACATATCGTTAATTATCAGGACAAATGTGAAAAATATGCTACTGATAAGAAGAAAGACAGAAAGTCAACGAGGCTTCGCAATAACGCAACTTTTGGCACTTGGAACGTACGAACTCTTAACAGAACAGGAAATTTAGAAGAATTGGAATATGAAATGAAGAAATACACATGGCAAGTTTTAGGACTATGCGAAGTTAGGTGGAAAGGATCTGGTAATGTCGTAACTGACAACGGTAACCATCTTTACTATAGTGGTGAAGAGAAATATCATAAGAATGGTGTAGGATTTTTGATTCACAAAGATATAAAAGACTTTGTAGCCGAATTCAAACCTATTTCCAGCAGAATATGTACATTGAGGTTAAAAGCTAAACCATTAAATATATCGATAATACAGATATATGCACCAACTTCGGATTATACAGATGAACAAATTGAAATCTTCTATTCAAGCCTACAAGATATAATTGACAAAACCCATAAAAAGGACATGTTAATAATTCAAGGTGATTGGAATGCAAAGATTGGAACTGACTCACTGACAGATTGGAACGAATATTGTGGACCTTCATGTAACAACTCAACGAATGACAGGGGGATCAGATTATTGGAATTTATATGTTATAATGACATGATTTTGGCAAATACTCTAGGAATACACAAATCCTCAAGAATAGCAACATGGCACTCTCCAGATGGTAAAACTCATAACCAGATAGATTATTTCCTCATGAAGAGACGATTTATATCTGGTATCAATGTGGCTAAAACTAGAGTATATAACAAAGCTGATATAGGAAGTGATCATGACCTTGTGATGATATCCTTCAAACAAAAATTCAAATCTCAAAGAAAACAAAAGAGCATTCGTAAAAACTACAACATTGAACAACTAAGTAATAATTCTTCAATTCTTGCTCAATACAGAGACACTATAGAAAAAATAATTAAAAACAAGTTAATGCACAATCAATTCCGATGAAACAACTGATATTCTTAACAGAATAATAAGCGAAACTGCAACAAAAGTAATTGGATTTAAAAGGAAAAAGACAAAACCATGGATAACAGAAGATATTCTGGAACTTTGTGATAAACGTAGATCATTGAAATCTCAAAACACTAATAACATATGCAGGTGAAGGAATGACAGACATACTCCACAAGATATGTTCCAATATATGGGAAACTGGTATCTGGCCAGAAATATGGACAAAATCGTTAATTATAACTCTACCGAAAAAAGGTAATCTTCAACATTGTTCTAACTACAGAACGATAAGTTTGATAAGCCACGCAAGCAAAGTGATGTTGAAAATCATTAAGAATCGTTTACAATCACAATCGGACCGTATTATTGCGGAAGAACAGGCTGGATTCATGAAAGATAGATCTACGATAGAACAAATATTCAACCTAAGAATACTATGCGAGAAACATAACCTACAACAAAAAAAGCTATATCATATATTTATTGATTTCCGAAAAGCATTTGATAGAGTGTGGCAAAATGCACTATGGTCCTCAATGAAGAAATATAATATCGATACAAAGTTAATTAATGTAATACAAAGTTTATATGAAAAGGCAAGCAGTGCAGTAATACATAAAGGAATATGTGGCGATTGGTTTCCAACGAAAGTAAGAGTCGGAGTAAGACAAGGATGTCTTCTCTCACCTACTTTAATTAATATATTCCTAGAAGATATAATGAACGACGAGCTAAGCAATCATACTGGTTCAATAAAGATAAATGGCCGAAATATAACAAATCTCCGCTTTGCTGATGATATAGATGGTTTAGCTGGCTCGGAAGAAGAACTAATAAATTTAACTGAGTGTCTTTTTAAATCAGCAAATAGATTTGGAATGGAAATAAATCCTTCTAAAACTAAGCTTATGTTAAACGACGACAATTGTCAACCAAACATTGATATTCATGGCGAAATAATTGAGACCGTAAAAAGCTTCAAATATCTAGGATCAATCATAAACGAAAATGGATCAAGAAAAGAAATCCTGTCAAGAGCGGCACAAGAAAGTCAAGCATATAGCAATCTAAAGATAATATGGAATGATAAAGACATACGTCTAAAGTACAAGTTAAAACTCATGGACTCTCTTGTCAACTCGATATTCCTGTATGCATGTGAAACATGGACTCTAACTGCTGAACTCGAGAAAAGAATACTAGCATTCGAAATGAAGAACATCAGAAAATTACTCAGTATAACATACCTTGATAGAGTTACTAATCAAGAAATAATATACCGAATATCATCATCATTAACAAGTCCCTTCACCGATATCCTCACAACAGTTAATAGGAGAAAACTGAAATGGTATGGACACGTGACCAGAGGCGATGGACTTGCCAAGATAATCCTTCAGGGTAATGTCGAAAGTAAAAGATCCCGTGGACGTCCACAAAACCAATTGATAGATAATATAAAAGAATGGACCGGAAAAGGCTTCAATGAACTAAATGAAATTGTATATGACCGGAAGAAGTGGAGAACATTTTGTTTCAACGTGACACGCCCCCACGGCTCAACAGGCTAAGGGACCAAGGTAACAAGGTAATATATGATTTTAATATATAATTAGCTTACTATTAATATACAAATATATTTAAAATTTTAAATAAAATATTTAAATTTTAACAATTAATAATACAATTTAATATGGGGTTGAGTGAACCACTAAAAACGGGGTTATATGAACATTGTTCAATCAGCCAAATATCATATGTTAATATTTATAATATAATATTATAATATTAATATTATTATAATATTATAATATATATTCAATGATCCGAATATAAATAAGTAATGATTAAATAGAAATAATATAATTAATTATATATCAATATAATTAATTTAATTAATTTTAATGAGGGTCTATTACTAATTCTGAATTAGTAATTCATAATAATTATTTAAATATTATTTCTAGGAATCCAAAATGATAAACTATACTCAACAAACTGATAGAATATGTGATAAAACTATCATGCCAAGAGCAATTAAATAAGTAAAACAGGCTATGTTCATTCAACCCCGCCTTTGGGGTTGAATGAACTTTTTTATTTTTTTTTATTAATTGTAATTATGAAATCTTATAAGTATTCCTTATATCTAAAAGTAATATATTAGTTAACTAATATCATATATTATGCAATACAATATAAATAATTAAGAAAAATGTATTATTACAACAATGATAGCACTTTATACAAAAACATGGTCATACAACCCCACCTTCCCCTATTTCATGCGTATTCTTTATTTATAATATATTATATATAATAATATATAATACCTATTATAACATTTTATTACATAGTGTATGAAATAGATGTAATCTCAGATACTGTATCATCAGAATGAAGATGTTGAACGATTATAACCATATTTCGTAACCTATCAATATTATACAATTTTCAGAGATCTGATTTAAATTATGATAAATTGTGATGGTAATTGTAATTCAAAATAATATATAGGCCTATCTTATCATATAATAATAATATTAATAATAGTGTAAATGATATATATATATATGTAAGGATACCTATCTAACATGGAAGAGCTCTTCTATTCTAGAATACACCTGTTATCAATATAAACAAAATATTCACATATATGTTGGTACCAAGGACATGGTGTAAGTAGTATGTCCTAGATGTTATTGATTCTATTTATAGATATATCCCTTAGCGAATTAACAATTATAAGTTAACAATATTAAAGTAGACAGAACAATTGTAAATGGAAAAATATTATATGAAATTAAAAGACTTATTTACCTACTCCCACACATTTCTAAAATTGTACAGGGACACAATCTATTAAACATTAGAACAGCAAGTTTTTTAAAATTGGAAACCAGTTATTATTTATTCAATTAAAAACTTAGAAACTAATTATTATCAAAGCTCTCTATTTCAGCTATATTATTAGCATATCTTGTCACATCCATTAGTTATTATTATCATTGTTATTAATAAAAAATTAATTACTATTACTATTACTATTATTAATATTATTATTTAAAACCATCACTAATAAAACTTCCAAGAATATTAATTGTATATATTATGAAATTGCTTAATAAATATAATCTATCTAGTATTGATTTAAGACATATTTTAAGTTATATTTGATATAGAATAATAATTGTAATACAATTTAAATGATTATATTTAATATATTTTAAATGTATAGCAGAATAAGAATACTGTAATTCAAATAGACGAGGATTACCCTTCACTGATATAATTAACATAAGTAACATTTAATAATATAGATTATCAATTTTTTTAATTTATATTTAATATATTAGTTTCTATAATTTTTAGATTTTGTATATATCGTAATATAATTTCATTATATTTTTATTAGTTAATATATTCATTTAGTTATATCTAATAAAAAAAAATTAAATATTATTTATTGGTAAATCAATATATAGTCGATAACAATTATCGATATATATATATATATAATTATATATTGTGAAAATGTGAACAATACATCTTCAGTAGAATGTTAATCCTCATATATTTGTTAATGTAGATAGGAATATCAATATTCATTATTCCAAAAAATTATGTTTAGAGTTCTTCATTATAAAATATATTTATACATTATGTTATATAGGGGATTTTAATACTGTTAATAATGGTTTACTTAATAATAAAGTATAGTATAGTATATAATTAATAATAATATTTATTATAATTTAATTAATTTTATCACTACAGGGTATTATAACGAATAATTTGTACATGCTAAAAAAGTGAATCAATTGATAATTTGTATATATATATATATATATATATGTGTGTATGTATAAGTATGTATAGATACATGAGAGTATGTCTTATTTATTAAAAATGAATTGAAAATAACATAAATTATACTTTATTTTGTTGTTAAATAAAATGAAGGTTAACTACTTTCGTAATATGCCTTTGTAGTTTCTATATACAAAGATAGAGTGTATTTAATTATTTATAAATAAAAATAATATATTTAGAGAAACAATAAATAATATTATTATTTTAGAATAGATTTTTAAATAGATATATACAAGCACATACACACACACACACACGTGAACACATACACACAATCACTATCAAGATAACAATTCAATCAATTCATTGATTTAACGATGAATCAACAGCGATGTTGCGACATGAAGTCTAGCAACAGCCTCGTTCTGGTCATGTATTGGCTGTCTTCTTGATCAGCTGAAGTTGATGTATTCTATGAGTGACGGCAGTGTTAATGATGTATGGGAGTGAGGGGGGCGGGGCTAATATATATATATAGGGTACTGAATACATCTGAAAATAGTGCTGATGTTACACACTATTGTGTAAGAGTGTATATAGACATTGCATACATAAAGTATAGTTATATATGATTAGTAAAGTAGATAGTAACTGATAGTAAAGTAGATTATAATTATTCATTTCAGTATAAATTATAATAAGTATTACTATTATAATTTAAATACCTATCTTGTTAACAATTCATAATCTGATTCATTTATAAAATATTCATCGATGTCATTAACCGTTTTCATTTGTATTAACTTCGGTTTAACATCTGTGAATAATGTGAATTATAAATATAATTTTACTAATACTAATACTTATATATACATATATATATATATATATGTATATATATATATATATATATATATATATATATAAATTAATATTTCTAAAAAAACCCTACCAAATATTTTTCTATACAAATTGATATCACTAACATGATTATGAGTAACTTATATTTAGAGGTAGTCATTAAATTAATTAATCATTACAATAAATACCATAATCACTGAATTATGATTGAAAATGTAAGCTTAATTTTAAATAATATTTTTAAATACCTATATATCTTAATCTTAATCAATGTATTAAAATATATCTCTTATTTATTTTAAGTTAATTTAAACTTTTAATTAACAATTATATTTAATAAAAATTTAATTGTAATTAAAACTTGATTTTGGTAAAATAACAAAATGATTTATATCTATAATTTAATTTGTTTAAAATGTCATGTTAAATACAAAATATAATTTTGTAGTTCCAATAAATATATCAATGAATGTAGATAGAATTATCTGTTTTCAAATATATTCTCGTTGAAAAATCCTTATTCCTCCTAAAAATTATTTCTAGCAACAATTGATTATTATAAAATATTTGTTATCTTAAACAATATGAAAAATTGTATTTAAAAATAAATATAATTTGTATTTTAATAGAATAAAATATAATTAATTTTTATATTTGATACTATCCTTGATTGTAATATGATTGGCTATTAAATCACCATATACATATGTTATTAAAACATAGAAACCTGATTTTCTAAAATTCATGGGATCATCAATTTATTGCTAATTGAGGTATAAGCTAATATATATGGATTGAATGGTGTTTTTGAAAGCATCATTATTTTTACAATAAAATTGTGAAAGGAATAAATGTATTCAATAAATTATAATTAATTTTAACGATTTATAAAGGTAATAAATAAATAGTGTTTCTATAGTTAGTTATGTATATAATTAACCTCATTGAAATTGTTAAAATGAAAAAAGTATGAACATTTTTTAAGTATTAAAATATATTAAAGAATTAATCAGGTCATTAATATTAATTACGGTTTGAAAGATTACGCTTATATTGTTTATAATAAAATATATTCAACAATATGTATTACTATTAAATAGATATATTATTTAATTTATTTATTTGATTGTATAAATCAGTTTATCTAATTTGATGCAATTTAACATAGTATAAATAGTAGAATAGGTATAATTTTTGTTAGAAAATATGTTTTGAATATATGCATAGAATTTAGCTAATTTTAAATTTGTTTGCATTAAAAAGAACATATGAACATATCACATTTGATACAATGTTTAATTAAGTGTGATTAATTATATTTTTAAATACATATAATTTAATGAAATATTTCATTTTTGGGGATAATTTCAATATTATTACATTTATTAAATGTCATATTATATATTTAATATGAATATTTTTTATTTATAAATGTTTAAATTAAATATATTGGTATATAATGTATTATAAATTGTATTTATCAATATATTTATAAATATACATATGAAAGATCCTTATGATATCATATAGTGACATATTATAGTTTACAATTTTATATTTTGATACGGTAATAAAATTTCAAAAACATATTTACAGAAATATTCATTGTAAATGTTAATAGGTTTATGTGAATTTTATTTTGTTAAATGATGAAAAAAAAATAATTATTAATTATTTTATTAATATTAAATATAATTATTATCATTGATAGTTTTATAGTCTGCAAAATATGATTACTTAAATTACTTAGATATCTATATTGCCTGTATATATTATTTGTAATACACCGATGATAAAAGCAATGTTAACTAACAGTGTTTGCTCAGTTTACGATGTTCATACATCGAGCTCCGACTTTTGTATTCAATACCACACTGTGCGCACCTGTCAAGTATATTCGCGTATATTCAATATAAAACACAATTTTAATTATTTATATAAATATTATACTATATATTATTATTAAATAACCTCAATAATAGAGTGAGATATGTAGTGAAAATATATAGGGAAAGAAAATAAAGAGATAAATATATGGGAAAGAGAGAGAGATATTAGAGAGATAAAATATATAGAGAGAGGGTAATAGAGGACAGATATAAGAGATAGACAGGATATTTGTGATATTTACTATTTATTTATTTAAAAAAATGAAAATAAAAAAATGACAAGGTGGAAAAAACAATTTTATTAATAGTAAAATAAAGAATGAAAAATTTAAATGAAAATAAAAGATGAAAATTAATTATAACTGTAATGCTCAATAAATATATCCTATTCTATAAAATATAATAGTTTGTGTGTATGAGATTAATTATACATAAAGCAATTAATAAAATATTAAATAAAAAAAATTAAAAAGATAATAGTTAAAACGGTGTTTTAAAATAATAAAGATAGGGGAAAGTAATACGGACACTTTAACAATAAATGGTCTTGACATTTTATGACTCACTATTTTTATTCAAAAATTAGAATATATTAATAATATATGATTATAGATATTATATATGATTGTGATTTTAAAATTGTATGTAATCATTATATTCAATAGATAACGGGGTTGTCCATTAGGGTAGACCGTTTTTGAAAGTTTTGCTAGCTCGCCCACAATAGGTCATACATGTTATATTATATATATATATATGTGAAGTTTCATCACAAAATATTTAATATTGGTAAAACTAAGTGCACTTTAATGAAGAAATATTTGCATTTATGATTCATTGTAAATTTCTATTTTACTTATATATTTTATGTATTTGTGTAAGTGTGCGTTGTCATAAAAATAAAATATTTGACATATACGTGTATACATATATTATAATATTAATAAAGTAAAAAATTAGGTAAAAATTAAAAATTAATTTTTATATTAATATAATTTATTCAATTATTTTTTTGATAAATTATTCTAATTAAGCACCAACTTTATTATGAGCTTATAATGGATATCTACGAGGTAAAATAAAAAAATTTCTAACAAATAATTTGTTTACGACTAGTTTACAACAAAATTAATTTTTATAACTTAATTAATATTTTATAACAAATATTGTAATTATATATGTTTAATGCTTTAATTTTTAATAATATATTGTTATGATTTATATCATGATACATTTTAATTTTCTTTAGAAGGTTTTAAGTTAAAATTTGTTTTTATAAATTTAAAAAAAGTACAACAACAATCAGTTTATTGGAAATATCAGCACTATTTTGAATAATTAAATAATAAAATACTGTTTTAGACTATTTCTATGATGTAGTTCTATTTAATAGACCTTTATCGTCATTGCATTTAAAACATTGTGTGTACTATTAATTGTACTCTGGTCCACTATTCCAATATTTACATGCAAGCTTGTAGTGAACCTGTAACATTTTCCACTCTTATGCATTAATAAGTGATGATTATAATCTAGTCTTGATTTGTAGGTATGTAAACAAATGGGGCATTGTAGTAGAGATTTCTGATTGGACAGCTCACGTTTTACAATGTGAGGGCGATATTTGATAACCTGTTTAATATATTGTAATTATTTATAAATACATCTATATTTATACTAATACTTATCTATTAGAAATTCTGTAGGTTTAGACATAACTATTAATTAGGTTTAAACATATATATATATATTATATAATATATATATATATATATATATATATATATATATATATATATATATATGTATATTTATATATACATTTACTGTGTACAAATACAATTATTTAAATTAAAAAAATACAATTATTTATGATTCCTAAAATAAACTAAGATGCTCGCATGGTTACAACTTCAGCCTATATCGCAAGAAGTTTTAATCCTAGCTGAGATACACTTTATATTTATAATTCATATTAATTAATAAAAAAATTCATAAATTTAAATTATTTTTCTCATTATAATCATTTCTTATGATTTTGATAATAAATAATTGTGCATGTTACTACTACAAGTCTGACACGAGTTATTAATAGTGTACCATGTTACCTGTCAGTACCATACACAGATAAGGCTACAAAACAAGCCTCATTAGATAGAAATACTAGTACAGTAAAATCTCACTATCTTAGAAATCCCGTTAATCTGGACTTTTTAAATTTCTTTTTGATTTTGTATCTACGTAAATACATGTAATAATAATTAGATATCTCGGATACATTTTGTATGTTACTCGAACAATAAGATACCGAGAGTTGATAGTATAATGATATATCTGTTTTATTTTAATAATATATCTGTTTTATAAAATATTTCATTATTCATTATTTATATGAAACTCATGTAGATCATATGTTTCTTAATATATTCTAATATTTTCTATCATATATTTTAACCGTATTTAAATTAAATTAAATATAAAACTATCTCTATATGTAATAAATAAACAAAATAAATATAAATACTATTCTAAATTACTATATAATATAAAGCGTTATATTATTAATGCTGCAGATGTGATTGGTAACTCTAGCTGACTGGACCTTTACAACTTTAGTGAAAGGTTTAGCTTGGTCGGCAGGTATCCAATTGTACCCGTTCCAGACCATGTCTATGATATCGAAGTTCCTACACTTGTCGCATCCTTCGATAGGTTCCTGTGTGTGAATAGTCATGATGGGGTGTGATTTATGTCTATTTATAAATACATTTGATGATTAACGTTGAACATTCCTCTGTCTTTACACACTACCTGCATCCAATAGTACCCGCGATATCAATATATCTTATACACTATCTATACCACATTGATATATACGTTCCATGTAAGGAGCTCATTGTTATCATATTGATCTCTACTAGTGAAACTTAAGATCTATAGATCAACATATATAATATTGGCATATATTCCCTATATCTTAATAGTGGGGGAGTTTTAATAAATATTGGAGAGCTGGGATAATACATCTTTGAGTTATATACTCATATATACTCATATATGATTAAAGCTCTTTAATATATATGTTTTATATATATTATAGAATTTATTTATTGAAGTTTAGCTTATATCAAAGGGCTTTAATCATATAGAGATGGTTGTATTATACACAGTTATGCATACTTTCAGAGATGATAGACAGAATGACAGACCTGATTATGTTCAGCATTGTGATGAACGTTCTCCGAATGTTTCACAATCGATGTTTTCGTTAGTAAGTGCTGTTTACGTTAGCAATAAAGTCATTAACGCAGGCTTATTTATAACTTATATATATATATATATATATATTAGAACAAATAGGTATACGTTCTAACCAAACTAAAACTGAAATTAAATACTCTACAAATAATGTATATTTATATTAATTTTATAGAATATGATAATAAATGTTGATTATATTATCGAAATAGATAATTTTATAATCATTGTAATACTATATAATAGTTTTTGGTTAATTGTAAATATATAAAATTTAATTAAAATAAAATTATATCATTAAAATAAAAATTATATTAAACATAATATTTTCTTAAGGGTTTCAAACTTCCTAGAATAGTTAATTTACCTTAAAATCATTCGAAACGAATACATTCTAATAGAATTATTAGATTAAATATTTTTCATCATTTCACATTTCTTCAAATTATTTTATAAATTCGAAGCGAATTATTCAATTTATAGTTCAAATACAATGGTTATAGACACATGTTAAAATTAAAATAAATTTAACTTTATTTTATCTCTAAATTAATCATTTATTTTCGAACCATGGGGGAAAATGATATATTTATGTAAATATTGTTTACCTTTCAGATTAAATTTGTTGCTAAATCATAAACAATTATATTTATTTTATTGCTCTCATGATATTCGACTATATAGCAATTCCATAAATAGGTTTGTCCTGGTATACCTTATTTATTTTAATTGTATTATAAATGATAATATATTAAATGAATTCTAATATTTGATTCGAATTCGAATAACACAAAAATAAAACATGTTTAATTTTAAATTCACTTCGAATAGAAATAGAATGCTTTGAATATTCGAAGGTAATTTCCAATAATGCATTATAATATTCGACTCGAATGTATTCGCTTCAAATTATTCTAAGATAAATTAACTATTCAAGACAGTATGGCCATTTTAGATAAAAATAAAAATTATATTATCATGGATATCTAAAAATACATTAAAAGGAACCAAATAGTATAATTAAAATATGCATTATCTAAATTATAAATTTGCAAACTAGAACATATCTAAGTAGTATAAATGTATGACAATTGTATATCTTTAAATATTATAAACTATATATTATAATATATAATAATTAAAATCATTTATTATCATTTGTTAATAAATATAATTACTAAATTATTAATATTTGATATTACGATTTGATAAAGAGCCATGTAATAACCAAACAACAATGGGAACAACTGACTCGCTCCCTGCTTAGTGAATGTGTCTTCACATGCCGAGCGAGACGATACGTATTCGGAAATTTCTTTCCACAATGTGTACATTTATTATACTTGTAATGAATCTAAAAATTAAAATATTGCTATTATAAAATCTATTAAATTATTCAGAATTACTATAGAAATATTTAATTTACGAATAGGTTTTTACATTTTTAAAATAACTTTAAATTCTAATAAATAATCCAACTTGTGTTCTCTCTAAATACAAGTGTTGATAAATATTTTAGGATGATTTAATTTTTAATGTTTATTTATCAATATAAATTTGATATTACACATTTCTTTAATATTTTACATACATATATTTTAGATTCAAATAATAATGAAATGTATACAAGCGCCTGAAAATCTAATTATATGTGTTCCTATTGGCTAATTCCGACCTCTTTATGGCTTTCCATTTCGCTGATACCAGAGCTTATATAGGAGCACACGCTACACTGCCACGTCTGATTGCGGCATCTCGCCTGGTGATGAAGATAATTGTTCTGCTGCTCAGCCCCTTTCTGGAACTTTTGGTTGCACTTAGTACAAATCGTGTAGATGTGAAGCTACGGGAAGGAGAAGTCATGAGGTTACTAGGCATTAAGAGCATGCGGGCACATACGATAAATATATTAATTACTTATATTCAAAGGTTGTACTCTTATTCAGTAGTATCATAAGTTATAAGTTATATTCTAATGTATTATAGTTCTTATATTATTTATACTATTCATATGAATAATAATATTATTATTGATATAAATTAATTAACATATATAATTTAGTCATCACTTTTTAACTAAATAATTAAATAAACTTTTTTATATTACTATAAATCTTGGAGAATTTAATTTGAATTAAATGTATAATTGTATAATTTTACGATACAAGAATAAAAGATTAATAACTTTACATATAAACTAACATACATATGAATTTTCAATTGACTTTTCAAATGAAATTTTTCGGGACATAATATGCAGGCATATTTTTTTTTTTTTATTATGTTCCATCCTGAAATTGAAAATATCTAAAATAACAACATATCATATGCATATATTGAAATATAGTATTATTAATATAAATCAATTACACATTTAGATTATAAACTATCGAGTTATTTAAGGGAACGCCGTGCACTATTAAAATAACATACGAAATAATAATTAAATTTGATTTAGTAAATTTGAATTTAATCAAATATGATTAAAATGATGTAAAAGTTATGTATTTATATGCAATATTACTTATAAAACATTAGTTTAAAAATACAATTAAAAAGAATTAATTCTAAAGGCAGTGTATGAAATGTAAATTTTTAACTTGTAATACATTTTATATGTATACATTTATCTTTTTCTACTTTTATTTTATAATAATATATATGTATAGCATATGTAACAAGTATTTATAATTACTAACCTTCTATTACATCTCATATAATAATTACATATAAATTACTAAATATATTTATATAAAATTATAAAATAATAAAACAATCTCTAAACTTAATTTACTCAAAATATTTATTTTTCATTTTATACATATACAGTCAACTCTCGGCAAGTCGGACTACGGATGAGTTGGACTTCTCGATAAGTCGGACACATTTAGTTGGTTTGGTTGGATTTGTATCTAGTTCCATGTTAAATTAATCGGATAAGTTGAATACGTTTGATTGGATAAGTCGGACTTCTCTATAAGTCGGATACATATTATTGTAATTTTTATGATGTTTATACTGGATAAGTCGGAATTTTTATAAATTGTCAGAAATGTTTATTTTAAATAATGTATATTATAATTTTAGTAAGTAATATTATTGAATACAACATTTAATGTTATGGATTGTTGCATAATTCCACATTTTGGTAACCCTTTAACTCACGCTGCGCATCTCATGTCGTATTTACATGATATTCTGAATCTCGGATAAGTCGGACATCTAGCTAAGTCTTACATCTTGAATTAAATTTGAATCGTTTTACTTACAATTTTCACATTTCACAGATATAGAACATAAAAATAAATAATATAGTTTAATATATCTCTATAGGTATGATTATAAATAATATTATTTATATATATGACTATTTTTTTGACAAATATTATAATTAATTAATTATGAAAAAGAATTAAATTTTGTATTATTTAGATTAAATATTAATTAAAAATATTCAAACATATAATAAATCTATATATTTTTAATAAGATTATTTTAGAATTATTAAAAAAAATTAATTATTATAAAAGTAGATACATTTTGAAAACATGCTATTTTCCATATACTTTACATTCAAAGTGATAATTAGTCTTATGTCCCTAAAAAAAATTAATTTATTAAAAGAAAATACATATATAAAATCGAACTAATTTACTATTAAAATATAAATAGTACTAATTTCTAAATACCACTATATAAAATAATAATTATTTAGTACAAACATAGTACTTACATCTAGTATAAAAAGTATAGTAGAGCAATATATCTTCACTGTAAATAACAAACTAATTTAATATTTAATACAATTAGAAATAATACAATTATATATTTTTTAAATATTGTAATCATACTTCTCAAACATTCATATTTTTATTTGAGAGATGTATAATATAATTGTAAAATTATTTATAAATATAATATAATATAACAAAAATATATACATATATATAGATTTAAATTCAAAATAATTAATAAGAAAACAGTAAATAAATGATAATCTAGAACTTGAGTTACATATGTAAATATATGAATAGAGGTATACATTATGTATTACAGAATAAATATAACCAGAAAGTAATCATCGTTTATGCGCTGATTTGTATTCATATCTATCGCTAGAATTAAAATCAATAACGCATCGACTTCAAACTAATTAAATATAGCGGCGAACCCATATTGAAAGCAGCATAAGCGCTATGTTCCGCCTAACCCTTGATGATGACGTGAAGTTGAGGATGAAGCTTAGACATGTGCTCAACGAGTTGAAGCCACTGCCGTACGTTGTAGTTACATACCACGCACTTAAAATAAGCCGCTGTTATCTTATTGTCTTCGACGAACTGTTTATCTGAAACCACGCAAGTATAGTTATTATTATTGTGATTGTGAACGTGATCGCGTTTCGTATTACAGATTTACACGAACATTATAATAAATTAAATGTATTCTAGATTCCGATGCGTGAACGTTTATAGAAGTACGTACTACATATAAAACATGAAATCATTATTCATATCATTATATATTTCAGTGTATATTAATTATACTATGTTATATATAAATATAAATAGATTCTCATACGATTACGTAATTGCAATAAGTAATTAACCTTTGACCCCATTGAGGTGACAATTACCATGGAATAATAGTTCTTCGTGGGTGTGAAAGTAACGTTTTACGCATACGGCGCATTTTATCTCATCCTTTTTCTGTTCCTAGAAAACGTGGATATTAATAATAGTCGCGTGTCAAGCGAGTGAATGAATCATGAAAAAATAGATGATATAATTTATGATATAAATTATAATACATGAAAATAAAATATAAATAAAATATAACAATCGATTGTAAAGCATAATAATACGTATTGCAAAGCGGTCTAACTGGTTAGCGGATTAAACTTACCGTTCTTTTAATGCAAACTTTATCTACAATTATTGTATTTTCAAAGTTATAATGTAGATATTAGTTTTATATATTAGATATATTCATATATAGTATTCTGAAATTTTAAATCATTCGGTTAGAATATCAAATCTCAGCATATGCGGTTATTTTTTGTTTCAAAAGATATGTTTTAAATGATTACAAAAAATAAAATCATAAAATTAAACAGTTGATTTTTATTCAAATAAAATATTATAATATGTGATAACATATTATTTGTTTAGATTTAAATCTAATATTATAAATATTATAAAAATAGTTTTTTGGAATATATTTGTTTAAAAATAGATATGATTAATTGACATTATAATATTTAATATATAGATATTAAGTATAATTATATATATTATTCACATTATATATATATATATATAATTCTAAAAATCTAATTATTTCTAAGCCGTATGAAAATAATTGGGAACAAATGAAATAAGTTAAAATGTAATCAATTTAAATAAAGCGTAATTCTCTAGTTATATGGAAGTTTAACATTTATTATAAAAAATATAAATATAAAATAATAATATAAATAAAAATTTAATAAAAAATATAAATAATTTGATGAAATATAAAATAATAATGTAACATAAACGAAAATATGAAATCTAGTTACCTATATAACATGTAAACAAATATTAACATGTATATTACTGTTTATATTAATCTTTACAATTTAATATAAATATATAATAAAAAATTAATTTATTATAAAAACATTCCAAATTACAAATTAATTTAAACTATAAATTAAGATGATTACTCTATGTAATGAATCACTATTTACTTTTAATTCTATAATTATAAATATAAATCAATCATTGAATAAAAAATTAACATTAAAATTATAAAACATGCGAATAATTCAAATCAATATACGCACATTTAGCGTCCTTCTTAGGTGTAGGTTTGCATGGAGTTTTAGCCTCTGTAGATCCATCCTATTAAATAAGTGATCGCATGTAACTATTACCTATGATATAGTAATAAACCCTTACCTCGATGGAATATACCACTTCTTGATCTTTTTCTGTTAGTAACTTGAGATTTGGGATATTTAGACTCGGGCCACTGAGGTCTACACTCTCGACTAAGTCATCTAATTCGCTAGCAAAGCTGCTACTTCTTCTTGGCTGTATGCTGATATTAGTGCTATTACTAGTTCCGCTACCACTCGCACCGTCCCCGCTACCACTACCACTGTTACGTTTCGGCTGTGCGTTTGACGTTACACTGATAACGGACTGGCCGCTCCCATTAAATAAATCAACATGCGCCCAATGTTTCAATGACTGGGACGACTTCTCGGTCTTTTTGGTCTCCGCGGGTTTCTGGGGGGGCGTAATGCGGTGTATCCGCGCGTGGATCAAGAGTTGCTCGATCGAATCGGTCATCAGTTCACAATGGTTGCACGAGAACATTACCTGTACGGGCGGCGTTGGGTATATAAAGCTGCGATTACTATTTGATTTGCGAGTGCTGCAGTACACGTTTGCGAATGCAGATTAAATTTAATAATTGCCTAACACTGTATACGGGTAGGTGGTCGGTATAGCCGTGTGTGATATTAAGGATAGGATACTGTCGCTTTCTATCTATGGCTATAGTAACTTGGTATCTATTACTTTATAACTCTATATTACTTTAGCCATTATTCCGAAATGTATACTTTATCATCGATATATCTAGTTTTCTAATGATTATATACAACCGCCACCAAATATATCTATTATTTTATAAATCTATAAATATGATCTCAGTTCGTAAGCTGATACGATATAATCACTCAACCGTGCAATAAAAGGTTCCATTATTATTGTTATCCTTAAGTTATGTCCTTAATATTATTAATGCGGCAGAATTATCGAATTATTAAATTAAAATTCTTGCAATGCAACAATTCATTTAGATATTATTATTTACAAACTATTTATTACAAACTATTTTTCAAACAAATTATCTCGAATATTATAAGTAAATCACTTTGAACATAGTAATTGGATAAATTAGACAAAATTATATGAAATGAATTGTATAAATTAAATATATACTGGCATCATGAAATAATTGAAAATAGGAGAAAATATAGTTTATTATTAAATAAATTCAATTTAATTAAAATAATTGGAAATAAGAGAAAATATAGTTTATTATTAAATAAATCCAATTTAATTAAAAAAATATATTTATAGAATATTATTAAACAAACTAATAAATAAAAGTTAATAATAACCATCATAGTTGGATCATTTTCAGCACTTTTAATAAATGATTTGGCCATTTTTAACGTCCTTACATTATCCGGCATCATATTCTAAATTAATTAACACGATTATATTAAATTAAATATTTAATAATTTTCTATACAATCTATACATGTAATTATAATTTCAATTTCATCTGAAAATATCATGTTTTTGTATAAATTAAAACTTAAACTTATACTCTTAATCCAAATATATTCTTATTTTTTTTTAAATACATTATACAAATATAACAAAAATATATCATTATATTAATGATAGAAAATTTCAAATATATAGTCAAGAGTTTCGGGTATTTAGTACTAATATCGAGTATACAAATATTGGGCTATTTAAATTGCTATTTAATTTGCTATCTCAAATATATATATTATATATTATGTATATTAAATAAATAAATATATATATATATATATATGTATTTCATCTATTTTAATAATTATTATTGCTATATTTTTCTCAATATATATCATACTATACAAATCTGGCAGATATAGGGTTGTTTTTTTTTTTGGTTTGAAATCAGATTTAATTACAAAAATATCATATTTAAAATATCCAATATATTATATGTTATATTATATAACAAATAAATATATTTTCAAATATTAAATATTCGTTTTTAAACAAGAGTTTATAATATTATTTTACTTGTAATAAAAATATAAAATATAAACCAACTAATCGAATATTTCTTTTTTATTTAAATTAGATTACATTTTTGTAAATAAGTGCATCAAATAATTTGTATATGATATTTTATTATAAAATTATATTATATCTGTATAGAATGTTACATTCAATGTATGACATTTAATAATAACTATCTTGTGGAATATTGTAATTAAGATCGTAAATCAACTTACATTAATAATAAAGTAAGATTTAATAATTTGTATATAATTTTTTATAAATTTATTTATAGTATTTGAAGTTAATTATTAAATCTTTATTCAAATATTTAAATTATAGATTTTTATTTTCCCTTTTTTATTTTAGTATAATTTATAAAATAATAATGCATTCCTATACCTGTTTAATAAATAATTGTATTAATTTAATATTTAAATATAATAATCATAATTAAGGATAATAATTATCATAATTATTATGAATAAAATAAATCATAAAAATTCTCTAAATTAATAATTCCTATATTGTCATTAATATTACAATTTCATAAATTAATATATAAATTCTAAATAATTTATTATAATTATTTTAAATTTCTATATAATTTATAAATAATTAATATCATATTAATTATATATGATACAATATTAATAAAATGTAGAAAAATATTCATATTTCATAAATATTTATTTCAACTTTTGTAAACAATTAAATAATTATTTGAATTATCTAGTAAATATCTATTGTAAAAAATATAATTTCTAAATAAACTTTTATATATACCTTATATTTATAAATGGCAAGTTTATATACAATTATAAACTTAAAAGGAATCGATAACGATGTGATGATCGGGATTTTAAATATATTATTTGTTTATAGGATTTAAAATTTCGTGGAATATAGGGTATACAAGTATTTATATTTATATAACATTCATGACATAATCTCAGAGATAGCTTTCTCTCTAGCTCTATGCATAATCCTATAGATATTTAGTTCCTCACTCTAATTTCTATGCATAATCAAATAAAAAATGTGTATATTTATTATGTAAATACCCTTTCCTCTTTTTTTAAAAGTGTTTATCATAATTTATCCCATAATTTATCCCCGGAATGTATCATTTAGATTGTACGTATAAATATAAATTCATATGAAATAATGATAAGTATAATACGTTTTAAAATATGTAATACCTACATGAAATATAATAAAAATTATATGATAGGTATATTATATACTATATATGATATTTCCGTATTTATTTTATTAAATGTGATTATTTAGACATTTTAAATAATATCTATACGTATCACAATATGCTATATATTAAGTGTACGATATACAATATATTAGTATATACTTGTATATATTCTATATAACTTAATAGTATTAAGTTAATACTCATTACATTCATTTACATGTTTTTATATTCGAAAATTTGAATATTTACAATAAATGTCATTTATATTAGGATTTATATTTGAATATTTGAATATTTAATTATCTTTGAGAAGTTAGCCACGCCCCATAAAATATGAAAATTATCGCGGCGGCCAGATTCAATATCCACCTAAAAATATGCCTATTTCAATTTTCGAATTTTCATATTTATTACTCATCAAGTAATTTTATTGCGATCTCAACTCACCTTATTCATATATTTTGTATTTAAATGTTCATGCACATGATAAATACAATGTTATCGTTATTAATAATAAAATCATAAAACAATACATACCTTGTCTATACAATTTCCAGAACGAGATGAAATGTTCATAATATTAGTAATTTAAATACCTATTTTAATTGATATATTATATATATATATCAATATTTGACTAAATTTACAATATATTCTATATATATTATAGTATATAAAATATATATATATATATATATATATATATATATATATATATATATATATATATATATATATATATATATCATAGATATTGAGTGAGGTAGATTGCTATTCGACGCTTCACGTGACCTATTTTAGCGTAACAGTCATAGACATAGGAGCGCTCCTATGTCTATGGTAACAGTCGTGTAGAAGAATTCGCCATTACAGAAAACCACAAAATAATATTTAATATATTAGTAAATTTTAAAGTTATATTATAATTTTCCTACTCCTATCTACTAATATATTATATATTTTGTATAAATATAGTTAATAACACTATTATTGATTTTTATATCACATAATATATTAAATCATTATACTATTATACCATCTTTCGGTCGAAATAGTAAATCTATAAGACTAAATTTCGCCGATTGATATGTTCAATATATAATAATGAGTTTTTTTTATTGATGCTAGAATAAAATAATTACCACCATTGGAAAGATAATTAAAAAATAATAGGAGTTTCATATTTTCATTTTTTAATCAGAATAAAAATAAAAAAAGTTATATGTAAAACAATGTCAAATTTATCATAAATTTGACATTGTTTTACATAAATTTTATGTATATAAAATTAACCCATATATATATATATATATGTAGTTATTTGTTATTAAAAACAATTATGCAGATCATTTGTTAATTAATATTTTACGATGAATTTTTCACACATTATTCGTTTAAATATATTATATTAATATAAATTATAAATATTATATTAAATTAATCAAAATGGTCAATTTTGTGTTGGTTATTTTAATTTTTCAAATAATTTTTATCTTAATAATTTTAAGTATTTTTTATGTAATATGAATAAATAATTTGTATTAGTTTTATAATTAATTGTTTGGTAAAACATATATAATATTATTAAAAATGTAATAAATAAATTATTTAATAATTAATTTAATATAGTAATAAAATTAATAAAATAAATATTTTTAACATATTTTAAATACATTTAAATATATTAATAATATTTTCATATAAGATTAATAATTATCTTTTAATATGATATATATATAATATACGATGGAGTACTTTGAAGTCAAGGAAGGAGACGAGACAAGCGAATGTCGTTTTTATAGTTTATTAAGTACAGTATCGTTTTTGGTTATTGTCTATCCAGCCTCAAACGCATCAAGCGTCTCTATTGGATATAGCCTAGCTAGCCCCATACGCATCAAGTGTCTCTTATGGATATAGCCTAGCCTCATACACATCAAGCGTCGCTTTTGGTTATAGTCTATCCAGCCTCATATGCATCAAGCGTCTATTTTGGATAGAGCCGGGCTATAGCCCCATACGCATTAAGTGTGTCTTATGGATATAGCCTAGTTAGCCCCATACGCATTAAATGTCTCTTTTGGATATAGCCTCATACTCATCAAGCGTCGCTTTTGTTTATAGTCTATCCAGCCTCATACGCATCAAGCGTCTATTTTGGATAGAGCCGGGCTATAGCCCCATACGCATTAAGTGTCTCTTATGGATATAGCCTAGTTAGCCCCATACGAATTAAATGTCTCTTTTGGATATAGCCTAGCCTCATACACATCAAGCGTCGCTTTTGGTTATAGTCTATCCAGCCTCATACGCATCAAGTGTCTCTTATGGATATAGCCTAGTTAGCCCCATACGCATTAAGTGTCTCTTATGGATATAGCCTAGCCTCATACACATCAAGCGTCGCTTTTGGTTATAGTCTATCCAGCCTCATACGCACCAAGTGTCTATTTTGGATAGAGCCGGGCTATAGCCCCATACGAATTAAGTGTCTCTTATGGATATAGCCTAGCTAGCCCCATACGCATTAAGTGTCTCTTATGGATATAGCCTAGCCTCATACGCATCAAGCGTCGCTTTTGGTTATAGTCTATCCAGCCTCATACGCATCAAGTGTCTATTTTGGATATATCCTAGTTAGCCCCATACGCATTAAATGTCTCTTTTGGATATAGCCTAGCCTCATACACATCAAGCGTCGCTTTTGGTTATAGTCTATCCAGCCTCATATGCATCAAGTGTCTCTTATGGATATAGCCTAGTTAGCCCCATACGCATTAAATGTCTCTTTTGGATATAGCCTAGCCTCATACGCATCAAGCGTCTATTTTGGATAGAGCCGGGCTATAGCCCCATACGCATTAAGTGTCTCTTATGGATATAGCCTAGTCGAGTTATAGATATAGGTTATATAACGATCGAGATAATAGTGACAATGAACAGCGACAACAGTGCAAGACCCGGAACCAGCAAACACGATGACAGATATCGACTTCTAATAAATCTTACCCGAAATACGTGTAACATGATTGCCTCTGAAAGTCTTAATTACTTCAGTATACTAAGTATAATTCATGCGTAATTGTATAGTTTACGACCCTAAAGATATCGTGGGCATAGCGAGACCGATTATGTTCTAGGCTTTTTATCACTCGAAGTTGAAACGAACGCGTCGATGAATTATCTAACATAGTTGTAGAATATAACTTGAATAAAGATATCTGGAACTTGTATGGTCTCGTCTATATTATTTATATAATATAGGTAGTAGGGCATAAAATATAAGTATACATAAATATTTGTATACAAGCATATAATCTTTATTTACAAATGGATAAACTCGCTCGATACCCGTCTCACTTTTTGTAAATATATTGAGTACTATTACGACCAAACTATTTCATTAACTTTTATGTAAACAATAAATTTATTGTACCCAACAACTTCAATTTGAACAATTATATTAATAAATACCAATATATGTTGCGCTATCTAATTATCTATCGTTAATATATAAATATATATATTTATATGCAACTTATATATTATATATATATACATATGTATATATATATATATATATATATATATATATATATATATTCTAGACATTTATTTAAAATTATAAATAAATGCATATATCTACAATGTAAATAATTACTATTATATTACTGTAAATGGTTGACAGTCAAATACACATAATTATAAATATATAACATTTATGTGCAATTTTAATATCCTTTTATGATCGTTCCCTTGATTTTGAACGCCATTATTATGGATACACCAAACCAAACAAGTGAAATAATTATTTTAACTAACACCCACAATATTAGGCACCTTAATAAGCACGCCCAACTTTAACTATGATATATATCGGCGGCCAAGATGAGCATTCACTATTATTATAATGGCGTGATAAAATATAAAGATTCTATTTTAAAAAATATTCTTCTATACATTTGAATATTCTAGTATAATAGTATAATTATTATAACTTTATAGAGTTATCATATTTATAGCGGCATAAATTTAAAAGAGAATGGCGTGCGTCGAATTCACCATTTAAAACCAATAGAGGCACTCCTAAAAAGATCGCGAAATTGCGTATACATTTTATATAATTATTATGCTAATATAATATTATTTATTAGCATATTTATAATAATAATATAAGAAAATATTATATTAGCATAAAATAATTAATTTACTTGTAAAAGGCAATTTATTTAGGTTTATTTTTATGAGAGTTATGACAATTAATACCACAAAAACAGATAATTTTATTCGAAAAAATATAAAAATAATATAATTATTTGAATATTGTAAATGTGGTTTTCTGTAATGGCGTCAGTGGTTTTCAAATTGTTACGCTTTTGAGATATCGAATCACAGTCTACCTCACTCTAATGTCTATGATATATATATATATGTGTGTTGTTGTTGTTGTTGTTGTTGGATGTTAGTCCTTTTACCGGATGATTGTATGGGGAATATGAATCGCTGCAACACAAGTTATTTTCCATCCGTTACGTTTCTATGTAGCCTCTAGTAGTTGGGTCATATCCATTTCTGACCCCGCCCATTTCACTATGTTAGCCAGCCAGTTTTTTCTTGGTTATCCTCTTCTTCTTTTACCAACAATAAAACCTTGTATCACAGTTCAGTAGGCTATAATGACACATAGTGTAGACAAAATATGACATATTTCTTCTCTTTACTGTTGATAGGAAATGCTCAACTTAACCTATGCAGTGCATAGTATGCACTCAACAATTTTTTGATATACATATTCGTTTGTCTTTTTTCTCTGTAGGTAATTCCCAGGATTCTTCAATAAATGTTATGCTCACATGCAGTAATTCTACTTTCTAGTATTTTTTGTTAGTGTCAAAGTTTCGCAGTCATATAGTAGTTAGACAATATTAGTTATTTATACAGTAATATTTTTGTCTGTAGTTATATGTTTCAACTTTTCCATATAGTGCTTAAGCGAACTAACGCAGAGGTTTCTGTCGACATTCTTATGTTAATCTTTGATTAATTTTTTCCATATTTCATTAGAGTCGCACCCTGGTATTTGAATTTATCTACTACTTCAAAAGGTTTTTATCGTTCATGGTTATCGTTATCACTACAGCTTTCTCACAATTCTCGAATTCTTTGACCAATATTTTACTTTTCTCGCAGCTGACCTCCATACCATATGTTCCTGAGCACTTGCACAATTTGTTTGTGAGTTCTTGCATCTCTGTCTTTGATCCTGCCATCTGTAACGATATCCATCTGTGTTTAATGATCTTTGATAATGATCATTGATAAAGACACAAATAAACATGAACCCAACATTTACGATCACAAACAGTTAAACCCTAATTATTAATTATATAAACAACCGACGTTATAAGGTAAGACTATATATTTATATATCATAGTTTAGCCTCACAATAAACAATCTACCACGCAAACGTTACATGGCATCTACGGTGGGACAGACAAAAAGAAACACATACAACGAACACAGTATATCAAATCCAAGAAGATGAACCCGAAATATATTCAACGACAACACTCATGAAGGAGGAAACAATAACGTTAAATACACAATGGAACACCAAATTGAGATTACAGATAGATACAGGGGCGAATGTAAATGTCATAACACTCACTGAGTACAAAAGAATATCAGGAGACGTAAATGGGCAGAAGATAGAAAAGAACAAATTCAAAAACATAACAGCATTTGGTAATAAGAAATGGCCAATAATAGGTGAAAGAATCATTGAAGTACAAAGAAGAGAAAACAAAATAAAACTGAGATTGCTGATAGTAGAAGGTGGAAAATTTCACTCCATATTAGGTCGAAGAGCATGTTTGGCACTAAAATTAATAAAGATACTAGACAGTGACGCAAGAATATGTCAGGTCGAAGAAAAACAAAATAAAATCTTAGAAAAATATCATGAAATATTCAACGAAGAACTAGGAGTTATAAAAGGAAAATACACTATAAAACTAAACGAAAAATGCAACCCAGTAAAACACTGTCAGAGAACAGTGGCAGCACCGTTGCAAGAAAAAGTATTAGAGAAAATAAAAGAACTAGAAGAGAGAAAAATCATAAAACAAGTCACAAAGCCCACAGAATGGATATCATCAATGGTAGTTACGAGAAAGAAAGATAATACCGTAAGAATCTGTTTAGACCCAAAAGAACTGAATCTAGTCATACAAAGAGAACATTTTCCACTACCAACCATAGAGAGTATAACACCAAAACTGAACAAAGCAAAATTTGTCACAGTCATGGACGTAAAGGATGGATTCTGGCATATAGAACTCGACAGAAAATCACAAGAACTAACGACATTCAATACACCATGGGGAAGATATATGTGGAAAAGATTACCGTTTGGTATATGTTCAGCACCGGAAGTCTTTCAAAGACGGATGACCGAAATGGTAGAAGGACTGAAGGGAGTGGAGGTGATAGCGGATGATTTTCTAATAATAGGATATGGAGACACAGAAGAAGAAGCTTCAGAAAATCACGACAACAATGTAATACAGTTTTTAGAAACGTGCAAGAAAAACAACATAAAGCTGAACAGAAACAAAATAAGATGGAAAAAGAAAGAAGTACAATATATTGGGCATACAACCACATCTTGGGGGTTGAAACCAGGTGAAGGAAAAATTTCGGCAATAGAAAATATGCCCACACCAGAAGACAAATCCGGGGTGAGAAGAATCTTAGGGATGATTCAATATTTGGAGAAATTCTTACCAAGATTAGCCAATAAAACCAACAGAATGAGATTACTGACAAAAAAATCTACAAAGTGGAATTGGGGAAAATCAGAAGATGAAGAATTCAAAGAACTGAAGAAAATTGTAGCAGCGTCAGACACACTGAAGTATTACGATGTCAACAAAGAAGTAACTATTCAATGCGACGCATCACAATATGGTTTAGGAGCAACACTAATGCAAGAAGGACAACCCATAGCATACGCTTCAAAAGCACTGAACGAAACACAACAAAGATACGCAATAATAGAAAAAGAATTATTAGCAGTACTATTTGCATGCAGCAAATTCGATTTCTACATCTATGGGAAACCAAATATTAACATACAATCTGACCATAAACCATTAGAAGTATTAACGACAAAACCAATCAACGAGATAACGACAAGATTACAACGCATGATGATGTCATTACAAAGATACGACATAAAGGTAAAATACACGCCAGGGAAAACAATGTACATCGCCGACACATTAAGTAGAGCTCCAGAAGATAACGCGGATATCAACACGATCGAAGAAGAGATAGATTTATCAACGCTAGCAATATCTCCTGATAGATTAAAGAGAATTCAAGAAGCAACGATAAATGACAACACCAACCACACAATCAAGGAACTATGCAGAAATGGATGGCCAAAATTAAATATGACACCAGAAGAAGCAAAAGACTACTACTCAATCAGATCAATAATCACTACAAACGATAATCTCATATTCAAAGAAGACAAATTAATAGTACCACTTCGACTACGTAATGAAATGTTAAATGTAGCACATGCATATCATGGCGGAATTGGAGCATGCCTTAGAAGAATACGTGAAGTCATGTACTGGCCGGGTATGAGCAAGGAGATGTACAACACCGTAAAAAGGTGCGAAACTTGCAGAAAATTCGCAATTAACAACAAAGGAAACCAACCAATGATACAACATGAAATAGGAGAAACACCATGGGAAAAATTGGGAATAGATTTATGTGAGGTCGATGGACGGCAACTATTAGTTGTGATCGATTATTATTCTAGCTACATATCGGTAGCAAGACTAAAGAAAACATCAACAACTGAAACAAATCAACAATTAATGAACCTATTCGCAATACATGGTATCCCGCAGAAAATAGTATCGGACAATGGACCACAATTTAGAAGCGAATATGAGAAGTTTGCCAGAGAATTAGACATCGAAATCATATACTCAAGTCCCTTATACCCAAAAAGTAATGGTAAAGCAGAAAGTGCAGTAAAGATAGTAAAGAGTTTATTTAAGAAATGCAAAGACGCAAAAAGAAGCGAACAACTGTCAATACTGGATTGGAACAACACCATAAGTGAAGGAGAAAAAGTATCACCATGCGAAAAATTGTTCGGTAGGAAAGCTAGAACCAACCTTACTACCAATACACAAAAACAAGCTTAAACCACGAGATAACAGGCGCGAAGAAATAGAAACCATGAAGGAAAAGAAAAACAAACAACGCGAGTACTACGACAGATCAATAAGAGAGTACAACAAGATTGAAGTGGAAGACAGCATACAGATCAAATTGCCGAATCAGAAAACATGGACGAAAGGAAGATGCATAGAGTCATTAGACAACAGAAAATACAAAGTGGAAGTGAAAGATACAGAATACATAAGGAATAGAAAAGACATAAAGAAACTAAATGAAGAAGAAAACGAAGAAATAAGACAAGAAGGCAGTGATAATGAAAGTAAGAAAAATAATCATGAAATCAAGACGAATATTGATTATCAAAGACCACAAAGGAAGAGATGGCTACCAAACAAATTAGGTGGTGGCCTGATAACAAAGTAAAGCACTTTGGGGTAATCAATTCGATTTTGTGTTTTCGTTTCAACCATTTTTATATCGTTAGACGAATTGATTATATTATTATGTTATTATTATTAAATACTCTTTATTATTAGTACAATTAGTCAGTGCAGGAAAAGTATTATTATTTTATTATTATTACAAAATACACATATTACACAAGCCACAAACCACACAAACAAATACCATGTAAGAGGCTAATACTATAGATATGTATATAGTCTTTCCAGATAAAGAAAAGAGGATGTAACGATATACATCTGTGTTTAATGATCTTTGATAATGATCATTGATAAAGACACAAATAAACATGAACCCAACATTTACGATCACAAACAGTTAAACCCTAATTATTAATTATATAAACAACCGACGTTATAAGGTAAGACTATATATTTATATATCATAGTTTAGCCTCACAATAAACAATCTACCATGCAAACGTTACACCATCAAGTCGATGTCGTCTTCAAATCTTAGGCCATATAGTTAATATCCTCCAACGCATTTGGTGCTGCAATGGTCTTCTAGCGTATATACGTAAGATATCTTGCATGATTATTTCTAGAAATTAATACTTTTTTCCTAGGAATATCTTAAGATATTAAATAGTGTTGGAGATAAAAGGCATCATTGTCGTACTCCTACCGACGTATTGATGAAGGTCCTTGTTTTGTTCTTAAACCAAAACGGAACTTATTATTTTTTATAAAGATTTTCGATTATTACAATAATATATTCATCTATATTGAAGGGTATAATTACTTTCAATAATCCTTCGTGCCAGACTTGATCAAATGCATTTTTGAAGTCAACAAAAGTATGGTATAATTTTCTTCTATGTTCAATATGTTTCTCATCCATAATTCTGCAGTTTAATATATGTTCGATTGTGCTTCTTTTCTTTCTGAAACCTGCTTGCTCTTCAGCTAGAATAATTTCTGCTATTGGATTGGGTCGATTTAAAATTATTCTCAGCATGACCTTGCTTGGTTGTGATATCAGGCTAATAGTTATGTAGTTGTTACACTTCTTTATGTCACCTTTCTTTGGTATCGGAATAATTAACGATTGTGCCCATGCATCGGGCCATTCTTTCTTATCCTATATTTTATGGAAAAATAAAGTCATTGTTGTCACCATTTGTGAACCGCCGTTTATAATTATCTAATTTTGAATGTTATCTATACCTATTGATTTTACTTTTTTCATGTACAACTAGAAGCTTCTCATTTTAAAATCGGCAAATTATCTTCTATGCATGCACCTCGAATATCATCAAGTATATTTTCATCTTGATGTATTGAATAGCTGTATAGTTCTTTGCAATATTATGTCATCTTTTTACTATTTATATATATATATATATAAACACTTATAACTTATTAATAATATTATATTACATGGATTAATGACACATTACTAGGGGCGCAGGAAGGTATATTTCACTAGGGGGGTCCACTAATTTATAATATATTATTAGTATATATATATATACTTATTGTAAGTATACTTACTTTACTTTAGTCGAGTTCTCACTCGAAAATATCTTGGAATTGCCATCCTTCTATGTCCATCATCGGTGTTCTTAATTCGTATTCTTCACAGTCGCAGTCGTTATTTAAGATTTTAATAATGTTTTGAGTTATCTCCCTCTGTTTCGTATGCCGTATTTTGCCTTACATAAAATAAGTTAAGAACTAGTTCAATTTGCATTATGCAGTGACCTGCTAGTCGCAATCTTCTTTATTTTATCACCTCAGATAGTTTTGGCATTCCCCTGTACAGTTGTGTATTGTTTACCTTATCTTTCCATTATATATTTGTGGCCATTCTAAGTAACCTGGTATAACCACCATCAATTTTCTTACGCTTTCTGGAGTTGATTATACATAATTCGCGTCCATATAATAATATAAGTTCGACTATAGCTTTGAAATTTCTTATTTTCAGACTGTTTTCCATTTTGGAGTTCCAGATTGATTGGAGAAAAGAGGAGAAACAGCTGCTATATTTAATGATATAGATCTAAGTTTATTTAAAGTTTTACCATTAAGTTGATTTGAGAACTGGGTACAAAGAATGTGAGCAGGGATATTGGCTTTTCTTACTAGTGCCCATTAGAGATGAAGTTAGTTTAAAAAGATGACGAGGTGACCGGGAAAATTCATTAATTTTATTTTGGTAGAAAATATACTTTGCCTTGTTCATTGCACTTTAGTAGTAGAAGTAGTAGTAGTAGTAGTAGTAGTAGTAGTAGTAATATTAGTAGTAGAAGTAGTAGTAGCAGTAGTAGTAGTAGTAGAAAAAAATCCTCAAAATCTAGAAGCAGGTCATATATTAGACCTGTACAGAAGAAGAGAGTGGCGTCTAAAAGACGTTCAGTAAATAGGAAGCCAACGAAAGCAAGAAAATACTCAAAATCTCGAAGCAAGTCATCTATTAGATGTATACAAAAGAAGAGAGTGGCGTCTAAAAGACGTTCAGTAAACAGGAAGCCAATAAAATCAAGAAAATCCTCAAAATATCGAAGCAGGTCATCTATTAGACGTGTACAAAAGAATATAGTGGCGTTTAAGAAATGTCTTAAACGCAGGTCTTAATTGCGGAATAGGTGAAAAAGTAACCTTAATATGATACTTGTACAGCATGGTTTAGGGTAACTCGCATCCATGTCGATATCGATACTATTACCCTAGCGAAATGGCGATATTGTGCGCTAAGTGTCAAGCGAAACTTAGGTAAATGTTTATTCAATAAATATACGTCATAAGTCAAGGCGGTTGGGTGGGCGCCTATGGCGTGATGGTCGCTCGTATGCGACGGGGGGTGGTGTGATGCTTGGTGATTCTCTAGTGGCGACGTTATCTCTTCGGATGTCTCTCAGGTTTCGCCGGACTGTCGAGTGTTGTTCGGAATCTACCAGGTATGACTTTGGAGACGTATGTTTCTGGAGGATCGTTCCAGGGCTCCACGTGCTGGTGATGGGGTTTCTGATGAATATCTTCTGTCCGTCGTTAAGGTCTGGAGTATTTCTTCGTGTTGTTGTGTTATATTTCTTGGCTGCTTTCATTTGTCGGTCGTTGAGTAGTTTATCTTGAGTGGTATTTCTATATTCTTGATGTTTCGGGAGTATGGTCTTGATGATTCTGCCGTAGAGTAATTCGGCTGGGGAAGGGTGGTTCTTTTCTAATGATGTGGCTCTCCAAAGTAATAGTGCTTTTTCTGGGTCATCGGTTTTCGTTAAGATTCTCTTTACGGTCTGTATTTGTCGCATTGCTTTGTGGATAGTGCGGTGAACTTGTATTATGTTGGAACTCCCAGCTTTTGGAGAATTGACTGAAAGATGCTGCTGAGAATTGTGGTCCATTGTCCGTGTGTAGGTGTCTCGGGATACCGTGTTCCAAGAATATCTCCTTTAAGGTGTGGATGATGCTCTGGCTATGTCCTTCCTTAGAATTGGGAACTTGGTGTATATGTCTGCAACCAGTAGGTATTGTTCTTTATTGAATTCGAACAGGTCGGCTGCCACAGCATCCCATGGTTCTCGTGGTAGTTTTCTATTTACGAATTCTACAGGGCTTTGTCTTCTTTGGTGCGTTTGGCACTCGCTGCATTCTTCCGTAAGGTCTTGAATGTCTTTGTTCATTTTCGGCCAGTTGACGCATGTCTTTGCAAGTAGATTGGTTTTGACAATTCCGAGGTGTGGAATGTGTAGATCTTTAAGTATGTCGGACCGTAGGGACGTCATATTAGTATTTGGCTTCCTTTAATGACCATATTGTTCTCATAGGTCAGCTCGTCTCTGTAGGGCCAGAATTATCTTAGGTTCTGAGGCAGTGTTCTCCTCTCTGTTGGCTATCCGTTCTTGATGATGGTGCATAAATCTTGAAGTTGTTTCTCGTCTTTGGTTTCATTCTTAATTAGGGCCAATCTAGGCTCGCTGAAGCGGGTATAGGAAATCTCTTTATCGAACAGTATCTCATTGTTTTCTGGCAGCGGCTGTCTGGAGAGCGTATCTGGTAGGGGTAGGTTTTTCCCGAGGACGTATTCTATGTTGATGTCGTATGATTGTAGACTGAGTAGCATTATTTGGAGTCTTGTGGGGGCTTTTGCTATATTCTTCAGGATAATCATGGAGAGTGGTTTGTGATCAGATTGTATTGTGCAGTGTTTCCCATATACATACATGTGGAAACGTGTATAGCCGAATACCACAGCGAGCATTTCGCGTTCGATATTTGCGTATCTCTGCTCGCATTCAGTAAGTGATTTAGATGCATATGCTACTGGTTTTCCAGACTGCATACAGCTCCAATACCTCTTCCCGAGGCATCTACTTGAATTACAATGTCTTTACGGGGTCGAAGTATGTTAGTTTGCTATCTCTGCAGATTAGATCTTTGATATCGTTGAATTTAAAATGTAATGAAGAACAAGAACTTTTAAAATGTAAAATAATGTTTTAAATTATAATTTATATGATGAAAAATAAGTTTTCATTACTAATATATAACAAAGCAATAGTATATGTTGACTTTAAATACTATATATATCTATGTGAGGAGTAAAAGCTAATTTATATTGCATGTAATTTAATAGAACAATGAAAACAGTGTTGCATGAAAATCGCGGCAAACCTTAATATAATGCAATGATTTCAATACTACTACCAGCAGCAGCAGGGAATAGGTATTAATTATGTTGCATAGATAGGGAGTATTATAGCTTAGCTTCGCACAATCTTTAGTAATATTAAGTATGTATCACGATGATGAACACATTTATACATAGAGCTCTGACTTTACAGGCTGCATTGAAGTCAGGGTATAGATATTCAAATTCTAATTGTGTAATTATTGGTAACATAACATATTATTAAGTGGTTTTCTAATGCGGTAAATATCCACCGTTTAAATAACGTGGACGATAATACTGTATTGGTTTACATTGTTCTACTTTGTTGAATCTTTAACAATGTAAACATCGATAACATAAGGCTATATATCTATCAATCTAATTTATTATTTTTTGTAAATTAGAGTTCTATTTTTCCAAGTTAGGTAAATTATTAAGTTAACAAAATGAATTCACGGTAACTGTCACTAATAATATTTATGAATTATTCATTTAATTACATAAACGTAAATATTTAAAACGAAATTTAACATTTATGTAAAAATAGTATTGAAAGTTGTACAGTAAATATTGAACAACAGATATTTCTGGCAAGTAAATAGCGCAGTCCAAAAATAATTATTTAAAATAAGACGCATTCACACTAAAACTAGCCGACAAACTATTTCTGGAAAGGGTTGCAGTGGGCTACCATCTTTAGTATGCTTATATATACATATGTGTATATTAACATAGTCATATTTGTGTGTATATTAGTATCGCCATAAATAAAAACATGCTTTTATTATTCAAATATAATATATACAATAATTATGAAATGGGGGGGGGGATATACAATCAGGTTCTGCGACTCCTCATTCTCTTACGCTTCGGGGTCCTGGATAGCTCTTGTTTCCTATAGAGACTATTCGCCTGCAAAGAACATGAAATCATAATCAACAAATTATATAGATCTAGAAAATTCTAGATACAATTTTATATAATATTGCTTATCAGTATACAAGGAATAACGGTTTTATCGAAATGAGCGAATAAAATTAAAAAACCTCAAATACAAGCCTATAGTAATATTATTTTAAAATAATAATATCAAATAAAAATATATAATATAAATTAAAAGCAAAGTAATATATAACAAAAAGAAGTTATCGTATAATAATTACAATATAATAATTTAATTTAATATTAATATGTTATTGTGTATACATTGATTTATAAATATTACTTTTTCTTTTCTCTCTACCTCTAATCATTAAATCTAATCATTACATCACCCAACTTATTATTTATGTCTCGTGTCATATTCAACGTATTATTATCATTAAATTGTTATTATAATATTATCTTGTTATTATTTTCATCAGCACGAGCGAAGGGGTCTACATGACCCTATTTTAGTGCTTAATAAAACGTAATAAAACAACATCATCATCATTTGTTATGAGAATATAGAAAGGATATAGTGTCAATTATGTTTTATACATAAACAATGACGGTAATCACACTTTAGACCTATGATCTTATCACCTCAGAGCTATAATCTCCAGCATTATCTCCAGACTACATTAAATATCATGCTTTTATGGTTTTATCTAATAAATTAAAATGAATAAAAATAACATATAAGCAAATGAAAATAATATCGGTAATAATAGTTATGCATTCAAAAATATTGTTGTATACAGTGTATACTATAAACATAATGTCTATGTCTGCAGACATGTCTTACCATTTATGTATAGAAAACTTCCTGAAATAATTAAATAGTTTTAAACAGATTCTCAAATCATAGTTTTGGAACTCTTTATTTTTAAATTATTATATAATATTATATATGTAAGCAAATATTTAAATTATTTTAATTTATCTTTGTTATCGAGTATTATATCAAAAATTTAGAAACATTTATAATAGCACAAATTTTCAAAAAAGGTGACTCATCAAATTCCAATAAATATACAAATAAGCTTATTTAGAATCAAAAATAGAATCACAATTAACAAAATGTTTATTATTTTGGTATAATAAATTGAAAATAAAAAAATATTGATATATTAATTTATCAAAATCATTTTATTTTGTTTCTCATAAAAAAACTATTATTAAACTAAAATCATATATCAAATAATGTAATGGTTTTATAATAATAGATCACAAATTAAACGAGTAAAACATTCTATTTCAAATAGTTCTATTATAAAATCTGGAATACCACAATGATTAGTTTTAGGTTGCATTTGATGTTGTATTATATATTAAAGATCTTCCAATCGTAATACTTCGATATATTCTATTAAAACATGAATATTGATTTATTTCAAATGATACTAACATATATTTGTATTACACATCTGAGAAATAAAGATATATTTTACAGTAGTTATATATTATTTTTACAGTATATGCCAATAGATATATTTACATATATATCTATACATATTTATAATTTAATAGTTATGTGTATTGTGTTCAGCAATTCATTAGTTATTTAAATAATACATGTTATCGTTAGAAAATATGTCAACTCGAGTGCTTTTGATTATATATTTGCTTACGTAAAATCAATCGATCAATAAACTTACGTACGCTAACTCACGTGTATCCTCATTTCTATCCGTCCCACCTATTATAGAGTTTACGTCTGTATATCTATTTACGATGAAAACATGAAACGTATACGCTTATCTAACCTTTGCACACATGTCAGTGGTGAGTATGTTCCAGCGCACACGCATAAGGGAAAGGAAGTAACTCAGCTGTAAATTATCATATATTTATATATATATATATATATATATATATATATATATATATATATATATATATATATATATATATATGTAACAGACTAACATCTGGTTATATGGTTGTATAGTTGTTTTTAAGTTTATATTATATATTTTTAATTAGTTATTTTATTTAGTTGTGTATTATGTAATAATTATAAATGTTAATTTAATCTAGTGATTTTTGTGTTTTTAGTTAATGTTATTTAGTTTATTATATATTTTTAATTGGTTTTTATTTTTGTTTTCTGTTATGTAATAATTAAAAGTAGAAATGTTGATTGTATATATATTGATTTTTGTGTTTTTTATCTAGGGTTATTTAGTGTATAGAATTGGTTAGACCAATGAACCGTCGCGTAGAAGTAATATAATCTGAACCAAAATAGATTTAATAATATTCTTTCATTTCTGATTATACCTTGACACGTGGAGGTTTGTAAAACATTATATTATATTATATTTATTCCATATTGTAATTCTGTATATATGTTTTATAACAGATTATAACACAATTTAGTGTATGGTTTTTTCTTGTTTTTGATTTATGAATAAAGAATAAATACAACGTTCCCCTATCATAATTGAGTGGTGTTTTATTTGTTTCATTAAATTCGACCCTCATTATTACATATATATATATATATGTATAACAATTAACGATAAAGTATCATTCATTAGTAATGTGTATACTTACTAAATAATCATGACTTATAAATAACACTTATTTTATTTAAACTTATTTATAATAATACACATATATATTATACTATATGGATTATATTTAGTATTGATAACTCATTTGTAATTGATACGTTAATAACTTTAAGTGATTATTTTAGATAATTAAATAAATATTAATGTTATTTTGTACTTATTCTAAAATAAATAATGATAAATAGTAAAATAAGAAATATAATAATATCATTTATAACCGTATCAACTTATCAAAATTGTACCATAAATGTATGTTAATGTAATGAATCGGTATGTAATGAATTAAGGGGATACCGTAGAGCACATTTCATTCATTTACATTATATTAACCTTTTTAGTGTATTTAGTGGATTGTTCTTTACGAGCTTCGTTCATGAGATACTGAATCATGTCGTCAACGATAACAATGTTCTTCTGTGGATGTGTAATGTGAGTTAATACCTTATATGGTGTTTGATGGATAGGGATAATGTATGTATATGTGTATGCGTATGCGTATGTGTGTATGTGTGTGTATGTGTGTGTGATATGTGAATAATGAATATATTGTACTAGGTTAGTTTGTCAACAGCCCGTATTTCATGCATTGTATAGTGAGATTTTAATGCCGGTATGGGAGACTGAGTTTATTCAATTTGCAATACCCCCTGCCACTAGCTACGAACCCTAACCCCTTCCCCTAGCTACAAGCTCTAACCCCCTTCCCCTAGCTACGAACACTAACTCCCCACCCCTAGTTACGAGTTCTAACCCCCTTCCCCTAGCTACGAGCCCTAACCCCCACCGCCTAGCCGCGCTAACCTTATCGTCAGCGGTGTATTGCGGCTTGAGGAACACGTACTCTAGTATCGGCACCACGGAACACAGACGATGAGAGCTCAACTCTCCCTTCGCCACTAGGTGGTGGATACGGTCCAGTATTACCTTGATGTCGTATATCTGTGAGGGGGACGTCGTTAAGTTGCGGTCGAGTGATCTTATTCATGCGGCGGTGATAGCGAATTTTAGTACGAATAGTTAAAGTTGTAGAGAAGTACGAATATTGAAAACATTGATTTCGGAGAAGTTAAAATATTGGAAATATATAATTCGAAAAGATGAATTTAGTAATCTAAAAGTAATAGATAAATATATAGAAACATATAATTCTAACTTATGTATATTAAATACTTAATATACATAATTTATAATATAAATTATGCGTAGAGAATCAATAACAATAATAGGTCATTCAAATAGATGAAATTATTATATTTATTTGCAAAAATTTGGTTTTGAAAATATTTAAAATAGATATTTTAGATATTCAAATAGCTGTTATGCTGCTATACTGTTATACTGCTATACTGTTATACTAGTGACTGTAAACATCCGCCCCAGAGTTAACACTAAATACACTCAGAATTTGATAATGATCAATAATACGCATAATAACCCCGAATAATAAGTACTTGGAAATACTTGTATTTCATATAGTTGGTAGGAGCATTTATTGTGAAACTTTTACTTTACGCTTGCATTCTTTAATCATAGTGCATTGTCCAGGAGTACATAGTTAAATGTTACAATCCATGCAAAATTCATTTTTAAATAAATTATTTCAATACGAGTATATTAATATAATAATATATATTATATGTTTTTAAATGTCGAAATAAATATTAAATTAATTTTTTAATAAAATCTATATATTTTATAAAGAAATACGAATTAAAAAAAATGAATGCATTTTCATTTTCTGAATAAATAAATATATCTGGTATATTTGAAATCATTGAAAAGTAATTAAACATTCCACTGAAAAGTATCTAAATAGCTGATAGTACAAAAGTTAGCATTACCTAGATAGAGAACACACGTCTATGCGAGTACTATTGATATCTTACAGGAGTACTACGGCACAGGCACCATCCTACTAGATATTGTATCACTGCGTATCTGATAGTCGCAAATAGATAGCATAGGAGTGATCAGTAGAAGTATGCCGTAATGTACTTAAGGATAGTATTACGTATAGTACTTATCGTTCCTGGTCGTAAGTAGATAGATGAGTAGTTTATAGATTTACTGAAATAATAATAATAAAATAGAAAAGCTTAAGTACTACAAAGGACACGAAATAAGACTAATAGCTGAAATAATAGGGATTGAATTAAGTTTGACGCACGTACGCAAGGTTAGTATAGCATTAAGTAGCACTTAGCTGTTGCAGTAGCTATACGAGGTTTATACTAGAGACCTTTAATTCAGTTGGATGCTCTTCCTCTTCCTCCTCCTTCACCTCCCCCTCTCCATCCTCCTTCCCCTCCTTCTTCCCCTCTTCCATCCCCTCCTCCTCCCCCTCTCCCTCATTCACCTCATCCTTCCCCTTCCCCTCCTCCTCCTCTCCCTCCTCCTCCATCCCCTCCTTCACCTTCTCCTTCACCTCCTCCTCCTTCTTCCACTTCCCATCCTCCTCCTCTCCCTCCTCCTCCATCCCCTCCTTTACCTCCTCCTTCTCCTCCTTCACCTCCTCCTTCACCTCCTTCTCCTTCTTCCCCTCTTCCATCCCCTCCTCCTCCCCCTCTCCCTCATTCACCTCCACCTCCTCCTTTCCCTCCTCCTCCTCCCCCTCCTCGTTATCATCATCCGCTCCGTCATCAGTGATACGCTTCAGATAAATGTACGCGACGAAGCTACGTAGACGACTACACAACGGGGTACGTTGCGACAGTAGATCTCGGACCACGTACAGGGCAGTCTCCTCATCCTCCGCCTCGTGGCTGAACAGGTTACTTATCTCGGTGCAGATGTACTCCAACTGTGACCATAGATATCAATATATCAGTATTATTAAAGTATATCCGTATTTATACGTTAATTATTTTATTAAAATTATAGTTTTTTAAATATTACGTGTATAACAATAAAATGAAATTGATTTTATTTAGAATAAGTTATAATTAAGAATATGATCAATCGTGTAACGTTAATAAGCCGGTTATAGAGGTGACGTAACTTGTTTCAATGCTACAGAGAGACTGGAGATGATACGTAAAGTTGTACAATTAGTACTAAAGGTGTATTACTGGATGATTAATTAGATTTTTAGAAATTCAAATTAATTCAATTGTACGATATTTAAGATTAAATATTATAATATGTATTAGTGT
>OZ025239.1:8284762-8434762 GCA_964019155.1 Osedax fenrisi
TGTATACTTAGCATGTGCATATCGGTCACTTTATTATAAACTACCCTACAATATCATCACCATGTATTCATATTATACGAGTCGAGTCGAGTTTAGATCTACTCAACTCGTTTTACTCTAAACTCTACTCGAGTAGAGTAAACCGAGTGGAGTAAAATGTACTCCATTCGATTAGAGTTTACTCTACTCTAATAGATAATAAATCTATATAATAATATTGTAATATGTACATATTTATGAAATTTAAAACAAATACACTTATACACCTCAGATTATCATTTGATGAGCGATTTATTAATTTTAATATTATTATACAAGTAATTCATATACATGATGTGTTTCTGTAGTGATATTGGTTACAACAAAAACTGTAAAATGAATACAGACAATTTTAAGTTTTATCGTTTCCCAAAGATAAGGATAGGTTAATATATATTTAATATTTGATGTTATAGTTAAAGTTTTATATTATATTTATATATATATATTTATATATATCGTTACTATTTTCCTGTTAGAATTTGTGAATAATTATAATATATTTATAATATTACCCTTTCATAATAATGTGAACAGATTTACTGAAGCCCGTGTAATTATTGACAATGAAAAATTATTGTAAAAAGGAATCAATCAATATATTAGAAATGAAGGAAATTAAATGATGAGTCGTCATATTACCGTACTTATAGTTATTTATTTTAATAAATATTTATGCAATTGCAATTCATTAACTGAAAAAATTGAATATTGAATATTAGATTATTTCACGAAATAAAATTAATTTATTTAAACATTCAAGATAGCAAAAGAGGTCAATATTACAGACAATTTTAATATTTCAATAAATATAATTATTTCTTTGTATATAGAATGATTTAATAATTGAATAATGATGAATATGATTAATATAATAAATCATGGATTATAATCTTTTTTATAATATATTATTATTATATTCAAGAGGTTTTGAATTTTTAGGTAATTATGAATAATAGAATTATAACATGAAATATGGCAATTATTAAATTAATATTACATTTACTTAGATATTATTATTACATATAATAATATGATTATTTACATTTATTTTGTTATGAATTATAATGAAAATAATGAATTATAATTATAATGAAAAATAGAATTTATTATAACAAGAAATATACTTATTATATATACTTATAAATATACCTATTAAATGTTTACTAAATTAATAATACACATAATTCTAAATAATATTAATATTATTAATAAATGTATGCATACATTTGATATTTCTATTGTAATAAATACATAAAATAATAAAATGATTTAAAAATTAATTTATATCTGGTTTGAAACAAGAAACCATTGGTTTCTATTTACAAAAGACTTTAAAATATTATTAAGGGCTGGCGCAACACCCTGATTTTAAAAATAAAATATTATTTTTTTTAATATTTTTTATATAATAATCATATTTGATTATTTCTCTTTAAAATGGTATATTGCACAGTGCATAAAAGTACTTAAAAGTGAATTAAATAAGCATTTATAAATACGAGCTCGAAGAATAGTTCCTATAAATATCATGATTTTTTTTAATCTCTAATTTTTAAAACGTGAATATCTCTGAATAAAAAAAAACTGTTACCATCTATGTTTGAACCACTTTCGATTATAGAAATACTTATTCAAATGACATGATATTTTCATAGTACTCTTCAGATATAACTATATAAAACTAATAAATTATTCAATGATATATAATATTTTTTATATTTTATTGAAATTTCTTGCATATTTTCTTTTCTAGAAATAGGTATTATGTTAGTCCATTTTTAATATAATTTTAATAATCTAAATCTCATACTCGATAGTTATATTTGTATATAAATATTAGTTATATAATATATAAAAAAAAATTAGTTGATATTTTGAAGTATACATATATTGAATCTATTTTTAGTATTACATGATTTTCTTATCTCCACCATGTTAAACTCAGGGTGTTGCGCCGGCCCTTAATATAATTAAATACCCATTTTTCCTATTCAATGGGTGAAGTGATATATTACAATTTACATAGGCTTAATAGGTAACCATGTAGCTTGGTCTTTGGTTAAGCGTAAAATAAGTCAAAAATGGACAAAATCTAAATGTATTTTTAAAACAATAGAAATATGGAGCGTCGATCTCGTGTTTAAATACTACCACATAGATAGCCACTAGGTGTCCCCATTAGGTCACCCCATTATGTCTCCACTAGATATACCCCGCCCCAACCGTAGTTCCGGAAGATATCAACGAAACATCGGTACTCCGGTATCCATTGTTCCTTCATCAGCATCATCAGATTGTTGTAGAATATAGTCGTACGTTTCGGGTGAACTGTCACTGCAATGAGAGGTCACGGAGGTTAACGTAATACCTTATCGTTACGTAGTGCAATGATTATTAGTATTGACTGTTCAGCGCACACATCTATATATGTATGTCCTATTAGATTATTATATATATTTTTATATATATATATATGAATATTTACATTAACTTATTTATATAGACCAATAATGTAGCACAAATAGTATAGAAAATTAGTAATAATTAACATTAGTAATTATCAGTCGACGATTAATTAACGCATCTGATTATTATTATTATAAAATAGAAAATCGGTATTACCGTTTAATACTATTATTACATCGTATGCTACAATTGTATAATGTAGAGCCCGGCTAGCGTTTCACTGATACCGTATCTAGTGATTTAAGTATTCAAATGCGTAATTCTTATAATAATACGCAATAATAAATATACAGGTATATTACTATATAGTATAATATATATAGTATATATAGTATATTATATATAGTATAATATATATTATAAATAGACAATATAAAGAACGAATGTAAAACTGAGTTTCAGAATCCACGTGAGATATTCATCTTTGAAAGAGTCGGAGAAGCTGGCGATGAGAGGCATGAAGTTTGGAGAATCGTGAATCAAGTCCACGAATTCTGTATTGGTAAAGTGATGAGTCATGCGATGTACGAGTCATGTAAGGTATACTCATATATGAGTCGAAGTTGATATACAATCATCATGCATTACGTAAATGTAACACAAGAAATACCGTTAACGAATATAAATTAAAGTTAGATTGATTTGGCATGCGTTGTTATTTTTTGATTTTTTAATATGATGTTTAATTATCGTAATGTAATGAAAATTACATAAATAAACAGTTTTAAATTTTTTTTTAATTTAAATTAAATTTACATATATTTTATTAACGCGAGTCACTTAAAATACAATAACCAATATCATTATAGTGTTTAATAATAGTATTATCCAATAAGGGTATTATCATAATTCTATTATTTCAATAGTATTATATTAATATGTACAAAATGAACACAATAAAGTTTCATTCATACCCTACAAATATAGCCTGATATAGGCCTGCTTCGTTATTAGAAGATGCTATAGATGTGTGCTAATCTAATGATTTCATTACAGATGATTCACATCAAGATTCAATAGAAAACCATGCGTTACATATAAACAGTATTACGGATATGTAAGGTGAAAGGTCATGTGACAAAGAATACCTCTACTCTACATACAACATCTCATTTCCTCCTTTATATATTTCATCTATGATATCATTGAACATTGTCGTTCGGGCGATTCATATCATTAAACAAACTTTTAATATTTCATATCAAATTTAATAAAAATAATATTAATTATTCATTGAAGGCGGAATTCCATGGTGAAAATATATTATTTAGTTTTTTTTTACTTTATAATACTACTTTATAATATGTTTTTTAGTATCTGTTAACAAATTAAGCATACAAATAGTCTAGAAATGATATATAAAGCGGTTTTTTAAGAGAGATATAAATTATATCATATAATACATTTTTATTTAAAAGTAAAACTCCAAATACTCCACTAATAATAATTTAATTTACATGCAAGCTACACATGTATAAATGAGGACCATAACAAACTATTCTAGTTATAATATTAAATTTTATTGACATATATATATAATGGAATAAAAAGATATTTTCATAAATATAATTAGAAATAATTGTTAACATATAATTTCCATAGAAATATTAATAATAAAATAAGCCCTATATTTATCTATTTTTAATGTCTATTTATATAATATATATATATATATATATATATAATATACTATATATTATAAATATGATGCTATTTGTTGTGTATAAATATAATAAAATAAAACTGGTTCAATTCAATGTATAGATTTCTGCCTGCTATACTTTGAATAACCCTATGTGTATTATGTATCTATTCCATCAATATAAAGAAAGTGGATAAGAAATTGACGCAAGCAATGCATGTAAAAGATAGATACGAGAATGGCATTTTATCGATAAATTAACAAAATGGCATCAGTAATTTTGATTGGATATTAGTCATATTATATTTGTCAAATATTAAAACAGTAGGCTTTTCGTCGAAATAGATTAAAGTGACTTCTATCTATATCAATGGATCAGATTATAAATATCAATAAAATAGTATGATATCTTCAATTTAAATACACAAAATTACGAGGAATGTTGATATAATGCATTTTAAATATATAATTTTATTTTTAGTATAGATAGTACATTAAAATTGTTAGTAATTATCAATATATATGTATAAATAAATATTAATTTTAAATAAAAAGTAGTGGGCCAGATAGTGGGTTTCGACTACAGCGCCCGTAGCAGATATTGTCATACACTACATTCAATTGCTTATCCACTTTCTTTATATCGATGATCTATTCACTTATGAATGTATGTGTAGGCTTGCTGTGTGTGATGCTGATTAACTACCCGACAAACAATTGCATGCATAAATTCCGTTTTAATATACTTATTGATCCTTATAACACACTGAACAGTATAAATATACTGTGATACTACTGTAAAGGGTGTCTACAGTAATGTTAAAAATGTAGACCAAATAACTATGCAGAACTTTACTTTTTCTGTCCTTTATATACCCTGCTCAGTAGTATAATATGTTACTGAGCAGGAAATCTACAGTAGCATCACAGTAACATCTGTATAACTATAAATAGAATGCAGAACTTTACTTTTTGTGTCCTTTATATACCCTGCGCAGTAGTATAATAAGGTACTGTTTATTTATCTGTTTATTAATTATTAACAAGTATATATACTTGTTTTAATATAGAAAGAATAACATATTATACATTTTAATTATTTTAATATATTGATTTAAATTTTATTTATGCCAATTAATTATAAATTATTATTTTACTTTTATATTTAAGTTAATATACTGCTTTTAATAAATAAAATTGTATTTTAAAAACTAAACTTATTTAAGTAATCCTATGTATTTTTCTAAATTATCATAATCTCATTAAATTGACACATTGAACTACAATTTTAATCGTAATTATATTGATAATATAATTGGAAATCATGTTGAACTAATTGCTCAATATTGAATATATAGCAATTGAATATTGATTAAAGTGTACATATTAAAATGTTATTATTATTGAATTTGGAATTTAGTTTAGAACTTAAGTTGAACTTAAGTTAATTAGTTACCATTGACTTAATTTGAACTTTAATTTTGAACTTAAGTTTTTGATGTAAGTTAAATTCTGGGTTATTATATATAGGAATAGAAAATACTTTATATGACCCTTATTTATCCTTACCAGTATTCAGAAAGTCCGTTATTCAGTCCTTATTTATCCGTACCAGTATTCAGAATATCCGTTATTCAGTCCTTATGTATCCTTACCAGTATTAAGAAAGTCCGTTATTCAGTCCTTATTCGTCCTTAGCAGGATGCAGAAAATTACTTTTTTAGTCCTTATTCGTCCTTAGCAGGATGCAGAAAATTACTTTTTTAGTCCTTATTTGTCCTTAGCAGGATGCAGAAAATTACTTTTTTAGTCCTTATTCGTCCTTAGCAGGATGAAGATAATTCGTTTTGTAGTCCTTATTTGTCCCTGCTTACATGTATAATAGATAGGCCGATTGTTACAAATAAGGACTCCTGCAGGAGTCCTTATAAGGACGCCTGCAGGAGTCCTGTGCAGTAATTATTGTTTGTCGGGTAGTGAATGCCATTTATGCCATTCAATATTTTTGCCATATTCTATTTTTATATGTTTGTATTCTAATTGTTATAAATGTGATATTTTGTATATAATAAAGGTATTTCATTTAATTTCTTAATTTATGAATATATTTAATAAAATATTAAATCATATCTATTTCAGTAAAACTAGTTATAATTTAAAATGTTGATTATATGTGATGATTACATGTGATGATATATGTTGTCAGAAATTATATAAAATAATTAAGTTGATAATTATAATTATTAATTATTCAATATTATGAACAATAAAATTATAATACGTTATATAATTTATTAGTTAATTAATTAATAAATAAAATACAAATATTTTAATTAAATTATTATTATAGAGCGTATAATTTACTTTAAAAAATAGAACAATAATATACAATTATTTAATAATATACGTATATATATTAATTTAATATTCTATATGAATATATTTATGTTCATAAAATATAAATGGAACTCAAAGTAAAATTTGTTTTAAATTCTTGAGCTCAGTGTTACGGATAAACTTAACCTTTAGATATCATATACACCTAATCATATATATTGCATTATTATATTATTGGAGGGTACCCTCGTTGTGAGTTAAGATTACAAGATAATCTCTGGTATTCTCCTTTGAGCATAAATTGTATATACTGCATTATATTTTATTTCTTCTCAATAAACCGTATTCAATTCAATTCAAAAAAATATATATATATATATATATATCGAATCCTAGGTGTGTGTTCTAAAGTGGTCTAGATAGGTGTTCTAGAGGTCTAGATAGATGATCTAGGTGGGTGTTCTAAAGAGTTCTAAACAAGTGTTATAGATGTTTAGATAGGTGTTCTAGAGATATAGATATAGGTGTTCTATTTAGTTCTATATAGGTGTTCCGTCAACCTTCAGTGATGGAGAAGCTGTCAGTGTGGGGAGGCGTCAAACTTCTATCGAATACACTAAATCTATCTTCTTTGTAGGCTTGTATTCCCACTCTCCAGGTGTCTGTAGGGTGATCTTCTTGTTGTACCTACGGCGGGGGTGAGGGTGCGTTACATTATGGAGGGCGGTCAGAGGATGTGTGCGGGGGTGGTAGGGTGCAAAATGAAATCTGTTGGCGAAGAAATTAAATGTAGAACATTCTATGAATATATATAATTGAATTTTAAATTTGTTATTAAAGTTGAATCTATTATTGATTTAATATACACTAAATTATATATATATATACATAAAATTAGAGATGAATAAATTATATAGCTATATAAGTTTATTAGTGGATAATATATATGAAAACCTTAATTTCATTTGAGATTGATGCCTTCCTGTTGGCATTAACTGTACAATTGAGATGGGTAGTTATACTAGTGGTTCGCTTATCTCTAAATTAGCTATTACTACATTTAACAATAGAACAAATCAGCGAAACAATCACCTAAACATAGATATTATAATAGATATGCGAGGACATTTAAATAACTATTGCTCTAATAGAATTACACTTTTACTGGTATCTTTCACTGAACATAAGTTTTAATGTAGCTAGATCTACAGGCGAAACTATAACAAATGCATAACTAGAATTAACTTAGATTAAGTAGTGAGGTAATGACACGTGTATACATGCACATGTAGACGTGTGTGTGTGTGTGTGTTGATAGCACAATATGATCCGCTTGAGCCTCACTAATAGCCTCACTAATAGCCTCACTAATAGCCCCATTACACTGCGAACATATCCGTTACCTCCTTCAGGTCTCGTATTGCAATACATTTAATTTGAAGGATACGCAGTTTTCTATGTTAAAACTCATTTTATCCGGTAATATTACACAATATTTAACATGTTAGAATATAGAATACTCTAGAACCCTATTAAATCTCATCAGATCCTATATAAACCTACCAAACCTATTAGATGTATTCATTAAACACCACTATATTAGCCGACTCGACCATACCCCATGATATATATTGAAAGACACTATAATAACCTAGTATTGAACCCCACTCTACCACATTTAATCCCCATTGACCCCACTATACCCTAATAGACCCCACTATTCCATAATAGACTCCTATATTCCCTCATAAATCCTATGCGACTCTATCCTATTAACCCACACTAGATGAAACTCTAATGGACCTCTACTAATACCTATACAACACCACTGTACCCCACTAAACCCCGCTAAACCCGCTATGACCCCTATTAGACCCATACTAACGGCTATCTTGTGAAGCCTTTAAGTTATCATCATCAGACTGTACAAATAAGTGATAGATGTATGTGTGTGAGAGAGTGTGTGTGTGTGTATGTGTATGTGAGATAGAGAGTGTGTGTGTGTATGTGTGTGTGTGAGAGAGAGAGTGTGTGTGAGAGAGTGTGTGTGTGAGAGTGTGTGAGAGTGTGTGTGAGAGAGTGAGAGAGAGTGTGTGTGTGAGAGTGTGTGTGAGTGTGTGAGAGTGTGTGTGTGTGAGAGTGTGTGTGAGTGTGTGAGAGTGTGTGTATGTGTGTACATAGGAAGTAGACAACAAGTGTATATATATGACATAGGAGTGTACATTAGTGTATGAAAATAAACTATCATATTAAACAGATAGCATTATAGCTGGCTAGGTGTAATCGGTATAGCTGTAGTCATGTGTTAATATAGATAGATAGATTGTATGACTTATTCATGAAATACTTGCATAATGCATACAATTAATATATTGGAAGTGTTATTAGCAATTGTGTTTAAATAATAATAATAATATTAATATTAACCTTTATAAAAACATAATAACAATGATAAAAATAACTAATGGGAGCAACAAGGTGTGATAATAATATAAGTTAAATAGATAGATTTGTTAGTAAGTGGTTTTTAATATGTGATTTAAATAAGTCATAAGTTGTGTCAGGTTTTTAAAATAATATGTGTGTTGGAGGTGTCTATAGAGGATTGTTAAAAGTAATACATATGTACGCCCCATATGTACAACATATGTACAACAACCTACATTCAATAATGAGAGATAACATAGTATGAGATAGACAGCCTAGTTAGGAGGGTTTCTGTCATTGCTCCATTAAACTTTAATGAATTGTCATGTGTCATCAGCATTGTACAGATATATATTGATACTGATAACAGTGCAGACAGTGAATATCTGTATTGTTATCTATAGGAATTGTTTAAACTGGAGTCATAGTGCTGTACACAATGCAGTGATGATGTTGTCCATTATATAGGTCACATATTGTAATCATCGATATAAAGAAAGTGGATAAGCAATTGAATGTAGTGTATGGCACTTTCCGCTATGAGCGCTGCTGTCGAAACCCACTATCTGGCCAACTACTTTTTATTTATAATAATATGTATTTATCATATATATATTGATAATCACTACCAATTTTAATGTACTATCGATACTAAAAATAAAATTATATATTTAAAATACATAATATCAACATTCCTCGTAATTTTGTGTATTTAAATTGATGTTATAATACTATTTTATTGATTTTATTGATATTTATAATTTAAATCCATTGATATAGATAGAAGTCACTTTAATCTATTTCGACGAAAAGACTACTGTTTCAATATTTGACATATATAATATGACTAATATCCAATCAAAATCACTGATACCATTTTGTTAATTTATCGATAAAAGTGTCATTCACGTGTCTATCTTTTACATGCATTGCGTGCGTCAATTGCTTATCCACTTTCTTTATATCGATGATTGTAATGCCTATTTAACTATACAATTGTAATACCTAGAAATCACTAAAATAGCTGTATAGTATATAATGTAATTAATTCTCATACAGTATATATATATATATATATATATATATATATATCATCAATGTAAATAAAACTTATGTGATGCTATTGTAAATAAAACACCACCTAATGAATACATCGAAGTAGTGAGAAAGTGGATAAGTAATTGAATGTAGTGTATGGTTCTTGGCGATTGAGACGATGCAGTCGCAGCCTACTACTAAATACCTACTAATTTATATTATTATTATTTATCAATACATATATATTGATGATTACAATCAATTTTAATGTACAGTCTATACTAAAAATAAAATTATACATTTAAAATAATTGTGTGTATTTAAATTAAAGATATCATAATATTTTATTGATATTTATAATCTAAATCCATAGATATAGATAGAAGTCACAATCTATCTATTTCAATGAAAATCCCACTGTTTTAATATTGACATATATGCATCGATATAAAGAAAGATAACTTTCTTTATATCGATGCATATATGATATGACTAATATACAATCAAAATCACTGATGTCATTTTGTTAATTTATCGAGAAAAGTACCATTCGCGTATCTATCTTTTACATGTGTGTGTCAATTGCTAATCCACTTTCTATATATATATATATATATATATATATATATATATATATATATATATATATATATATGTATTATATATAATATATATCAATGATTGGATGATAATTTAGATAGATAAATAAATATACTTGATTATAGTTTTTAAATTTCTAAAATATCTTATTCATTATTTATATGAATTATTTTGATTATTAAATTATAATAAAATAATACGATATATAAGGATTAATTATATTTGTATATGTATTTTTAAAAATCCAAATTTAGGAGTTATATTTTACTTAAAAACAGGATTTATATATAATTTTAAAGATAATATATTATATTTTAAAAATATCAAATAAAAAAATGTAGAAAACAATTTGTTATGGTAATTTGCACTGTCTCTTAATGAGGGCGTTATTATCAAAGATTATTAAGTAATAAGAAGTTTGATACACTTCTCATAGATAATCTGTTGATTTGTGAAGCCAGATATTCGTAATGCAGCCTAATTATACAGTCAGTGAAACTTCTATGCATAATTATTTTCATAATGAAATTATTACTACTAAATATCAAATAGTTTGAAATATAAAATCTAATGTTGCTAGATAATATGCTCTTTAATATGGAAAGTTAGATATCATTATTCGCTAATCTCTACAGCAAACGAATGCTAGTGTGATTTAGTAATGATAACATTAGTGATAGTTATGGTTATGATTTGTGGGGGGTCACAGAATCAACTCGAACCTCTGCGTACATATCAACTGTGCGTAATTATTTGTATCATCAAACATTTGTACTAAGTAAAGATATAATATTTACGCGAAATCATGTAATTCTATTTTGTACACAACAAATTAACAGCTCCACCTATAAAGGTTGAATTTTCAGATTAATATGTTGTTTATAACTTAAATTCATATCAAACTATACTATTTTGAAATGTAAAAAAAATGTATTTAAAATTATTATTTATATGATCTGTGTACATTACTAATATATAACAAAGTAATAGGATGTGTTGGTTTTAAATGCTAAATAATACATATATTACATGTAATTTAATAGAATAATGAAAACATTGTTGTATGAAAATCGCGGCAACCCTGAATCTATTTCAATGATTTCAATACTACTGCCAGCAGCGGCAGGGAGTAGGTATAATTACATTACGTAGATAGGGAGTGTTATATATTTGCTTCGCAAAATATGTATTAACATTAAGTATATATCACCAGGACGTACTTATATAGATCTCTGAATTGACAGGCAATGATAGTGGTCATATGGATGGTTCACACTTGCGTAAACATACCACTAATATACTGTTAAATGTGCACACAGCTAAAACAGTTTAGATTTTAATACGTCTAAAGCCGTGTACACACCGCTAGCATAAAGCGCAGTGACAAGTCGCCGTCTAAAATCTATGAAAAGTTCTATTTTCCAGTAACAAGTTGCTGTGCTTGATGCTCGCTATGTGAACAGCTCATTTTCTCGGTACCAAGCACAGTAACAAGTCGCCGAGCTTGATGCTAGCGGTGTGTACACCACTTAAGGGAATGTATTCTAACTAAAGCTCTATTTTAATGTAGACATATCTACATATACATATCTCAGAACAAACATGTATATTTTAAGAGATGCTAAATATACTTACATAGTCAGGAATACATCGAACGTATTTAATTTATATTGCACTCAATATTTATATAAATATATATATGAATATATATTCTTGAATAGCAAAGTATTGAATGGCGCTATACTATTACTATTACTAATAGTAATTTACTATTACAAAGGACAGGACATCTGCTAATGCATATTTAGTGAAACTTTTATTTGAATTTAATATAAAATTAATGCAACAACTCGTTTTTAAACCTATGATTTCAATATGAATATATTTGATTCATAATATAATTTAATACGCATTACATTATTTGTAATTTCGGCATAAGTAATATAAAAAATATATCGTTCAATATGATACCATAATTTATGAATACGTATTTTTAATCAAATATTTATATATAAATACAATTTAAAATATGATAGTATTTTTATTCGACAGATAAATAAATATCCTTGATATGTTTGATTAAAATATTTAAATCATTGAAATATAATATATTATTATAATTAAATATACCACTGAAAAGTACATAGCTCGGAGTATACAAATTAACCATTGCAGAGATATTGAGCGGACTACGTCCTGTCCTTGGTGCTATTACACTTACTACTACTAATATTATTATGATTATTATTATAAATATATTCACGAACGTATCGGCTGTAATGATTAAACGACGCGTACTACTTTGATAGCTATTAGCCACTAGATAGCACTACTAACCATTAGATGTCACTACTAGCCACTAGATGTCACTACTAGCCACTAGATGTCACTACTAGCCACTAGATGTCACTATTAGCCACTAGATGTCACTACTAGCCACTAGATGTCACTACTAACCACTAGATGTCACTACTAGCCACTAGATGTCACTACTAGCCACTAGATGTCACTATTAGCCACTAGATGTCACTACTAGCCACTAGATGTCACTACTAGCCACTAGATGTCACTACTAGCCACTAGATGTCACTACTAGCCACTAGATGTCACTACTAGCCATTAGATGTCACTATTAGCCACTAGATGTCACTACTAGCCACTAGATGTCACTACTAGCCACTAGATGTCACTACTAGCCACTAGATGTCACTACTAGCCACTAGATGTCACTACTAGCCACTAGATGTCACTACTAGCCACTAGATGTCACTACTAGCCACTAGATGTCACTACTAACCACTAGATATCACTACTAGCCACTAGATGTCACTACTAGCCACTAGATGTCACTACTAGCCACTAGATGTCACTACTAGCCATTAGATGTCACTATTAGCCACTAGATGTCACTACTAGCCACTAGATGTCACTACTAGCCACTAGATGTCACTACTAGCCACTAGATGTCACTACTAGCCACTAGATGTCACTACTAGCCACTAGATGGCACTACTAACCACTAGATGTCACTACTAGCCACTAGATGTCACTACTAGCCACTAGATGTCACTACTAGCCATTATATGTCACTACTAACCACTATATGTCACTACTAGCCATTATATGTCACTACTAGCCATTATATGTCACTACTAGCCACTATATGTCACTACTAGCCACTAGATGTCACTACTAACCACTAGATATCACTACTAGCCACTAGATGTCACTACTAGCCACTAGATGTCACTACTAGCCACTAGATGTCACTACTAGCCACTAGATGTCACTACTATCCACTATATGTCACTACTAGCCACTAGATGTCACTACTAGCCACTAGATGTCACTACTAGCCACTAGATGTCACTACTAGCCACTAGATGTCACTACTAGCCACTAGATGTCACTACTAGCCACTAGATGTCACTACTAGCCACTATATGTCACTACTAGCCATTATATATCACTACTAACCACTAGATGTCACTACTAGCCACTAGATGTCACTACTAGCCACTAGATGTCACTACTAGCCACTAGATGTCACTACTAGCCACTAGATGTCACTACTAGCCACTAGATGTCACTACTAGCCACTAGATGTCACTACTAGCCATTATATGTCACTACTAACCACTAGATTTCACTACTAGCCACTAGATGTCACTACTAGCCACTAGATGTCACTACTAGCCACTAGATGTCACTACTAGCCACTAGATGTCACTACTAGCCACTAGATGTCACTACTAACCACTAGATATCACTACTAACCACTAGATGTCACTACTAGCCACTAGATGTCACTACTAGCCACTATATGTCACTACTAGCCACTAGATGTCACTACTAGCCACTAGATGTCACTACTAGCCACTAGATGTCACTACTAGCCACTAGATGTCACTACTAGCCACTAGATGTCACTACTAGCCACTAGATGTCACTACTAGCCACTAGATGTCACTACTAGCCACTAGATGTCACTACTATCCACTATATGTCACTACTAGCCACTAGATGTCACTACTAGCCACTAGATGTCACTACTAGCCACTAGATGTCACTACTAGCCACTAGATGTCACTACTAGCCATTACATGTCACTACTAACCACTAGATGTCACTACTAGCCACTAGATGTCACTACTAGCCACTAGATGTCACTACTAGCCACTAGATGTCACTACTAACCACTAGATATCACTACTAACCACTAGATGTCACTACTAGCCACTAGATGTCACTACTAGCCACTAGATGTCACTATTAGCCACTATATGTCACTACTAGCCACTAGATGTCACTACTAGCCACTAGATGTCACTACTAGCCACTAGATGTCACTACTAGCCACTAGATGTCACTACTAACCACTAGATATCACTACTAACCACTAGATGTCACTACTAGCCACTAGATGTCACTATTAGCCACTATATGTCACTACTAGCCACTAGATGTCACTACTAGCCACTATATGTCACTACTAGCCACTAGATGTCACTACTAGCCACTAGATGTCACTACTAACGTCATCGGTGTCCTCCTGCAACGACTTGTATTTCTCGCGGCGTATACTCTAGATAGGAAGTAGATAGGAAGTAGATAGGAGGTAGATAGGAAGTAGATAGGAAGTGGATAGGAAGTAGATAGGAGGTAGATAGGAGGTAGATAGGAAGTAGATAGGAAGTAGATAGGAAGTAGATAGGAGGTAGATAGGAAGTAGATAGGAGGTAGATAGGAGGTAGATAGGAAGTAGATAGGAAGTAGATAGGAAGTAGATAGGAGGTAGATAGGAAGTAGATAGGAGGTAGATAGGAGGTAGATAGGAAGTAGATAGGAAGTAGATAGGAAGTAGATAGGAGGTAGATAGGAGGTAGATAGGAGGTAGATAGGAGGTAGATAGGAAGTAGATAGGAAGTGGATAGGAAGTAGATAGGAGGTAGATAGGAAGTAGATAGGATGTAGATAGGAGGTAGATAGGAGGTAGATAGGAGGTAGATAGGAAGTAGATAGGAAGTGGATAGGAAGTAGATAGGAGGTAGATAGGAGGTAGATAGGAAGTAGATAGGAAGTAGATAGGAAGTAGATAGGAGGTAGATAGGAAGTAGATAGGAGGTAGATAGGAGGTAGATAGGAAGTAGATAGGAAGTAGATAGGAAGTAGATAGGAGGTAGATAGGAGGTAGATAGGAAGTAGATAGGAAGTAGATAGGAAGTAGATAGGAGGTAGATAGGAAGTAGATAGGAGGTAGATAGGAAGTAGATAGGAGGTAGATAGGAAGTAGATAGGAGGTAGATAGGAGGTAGATAGGAGGTAGATAGGAAGTAGATAGGAAGTAGATAGGAGGTAGATAGGAGGTAGATAGGAGGTAGATAGGAGGTAGATAGGAGGTAGATAGGAGGTAGATAGGAAGTAGATAGGAAGTAGATAGGAGGTAGATAGGAGGTAGATAGGAAGTGGATAGGAAGTAGATAGGAGGTAGATAGGAAGTAGATAGGATGTAGATAGGAGGTAGATAGGAGGTAGATAGGAGGTAGATAGGAAGTAGATAGGAAGTGGATAGGAAGTAGATATGAGGTAGATAGGAGGTAGATAGGAAGTAGATAGGAAGTAGATAGGAAGTAGATAGGAGGTAGATAGGAAGTAGATAGGAGGTAGATAGGAGGTAGATAGGAAGTAGATAGGAAGTAGATAGGAAGTAGATAGGAGGTAGATAGGAGGTAGATAGGAAGTAGATAGGAAGTAGATAGGAAGTAGATAGGAGGTAGATAGGAAGTAGATAGGAGGTAGATAGGAAGTAGATAGGAGGTAGATAGGAAGTAGATAGGAGGTAGATAGGAGGTAGATAGGAGGTAGATAGGAAGTAGATAGGAAGTAGATAGGAGGTAGATAGGAGGTAGATAGGAGGTAGATAGGAGGTAGATAGGAGGTAGATAGGAGGTAGATAGGAAGTAGATAGGAAGTAGATAGGAGGTAGATAGGAGGTAGATAGGAAGTAGATAGGAAGTAGATAGGAGGTAGATAGGAAGTAGATAGGAGGTAGATAGGAGGTAGATAGGAGGTAGATAGGAAGTAGATAGGAAGTAGATAGGAGGTAGATAGGAAGTAGATAGGAGGTAGATAGGAGGTAGATAGGAGGTAGATAGGAGGTAGATAGGAAGTAGATAGGAAGTGGATAGGAAGTAGATAGGAGGTAGATAGTAGGTAGATAGGAAGTAGATAGGAAGTAGATAGGAGGTAGATAGGAAGTAGATAGGAGGTAGATAGGAGGTAGATAGGAGGTAGGTAGGAAGTAGATAGGAAGTAGATAGGAGGTAGATAGGAAGTAGATAGGAGGTAGATAGGAGGTAGATAGGAGGTAGATAGGAGGTAGATAGGAAGTAGATAGGAAGTGGATAGGAAGTAGATAGGAGGTAGATAGGAAGTAGATAGGAAGTAGATAGGAGGTAGATAGGAGGTAGATAGGAAGTAGATAGGAAGTAGATAGGAAGTAGATAGGAGGTAGATAGGAAGTAGATAGGAGGTAGATAGGAGGTAGATAGGAGGTAGATAGGAGGTAGATAGGAAGTAGATAGGAAGTAGATAGGAAGTGGATAGGAAGTAGATAGGAAGTAGATAGGAGGTAGATAGGAAGTAGATAGGAGGTAGATAGGAGGTAGATAGGAGGTAGATAGGAAGTAGATAGGAAGTGGATAGGAAGTGGATAGGAAGTGGATAGATGATTTTATTTGCCTCTATTAAATTACACAATTGTAACAGCGTGCAAACAAAGTGTACATAGACAATAATAGTAATAACTAGTAAAGTGCAGACACATTTACAAAGTAGCGGAATAGAATATGATATGAACATCTAGAGGTCGTTAGTAAGGAGGTAGTTCTTCAATGTTTGTTTGAAGGTAGTGGTAGAGGTATTGTTATGGTTGTAAAGGATGGACGGAGTTGATCCATAATACATCAGGCATCACAGCACACGCTCATGTAAAGCATACATAACCCATTTTTAATGATTTAAAAGTGGGGAGAGGTAAATTCCAAAAATAATGATTTTTTTCAATTGTTTTTGAAAAACACAATCTAATAAAATACATTTATACTAAATAAATAGAATTATAGTATAATTGATTATGAACAAATATGATTTTTTGTGTGGGCAAAAATTCAAAATTGGAGATGAAACAAATAATAGTGGGTTAATAAATGTGGGCAATTGCCAACAAAATACCCCTTAAAAAGCAATGGTGCATACCGCTGGTACTAACTGTTTCTCTGTGGGTCTTGATCGCCTTGTTGAAATCATCGTCGTTTATAGCTTCTGCCTTAAAGGGGAGATTGGGCATATTACAGGTATTACCATACATTACTGTGCAGACATTATAGATAATATATAGTTATGTTTAAGAGTTTAATTATATAATTTCTACTAGGAAACTATATTTATAATATAAATATAGTTATATATAATATAATATATAAATTTTATTTAGTACCAATGTGTACAAACATATATATATATATATATATAATATCATATTTTATATATGAAAATAATGAAATAATGAAATTGTACATCAAATTTGATAAATAATGTAAAACCTCTTTGTCTATTTCATCCGAAGACATGTAAAAATCAGACAAGTCCATTTCTATCAAGTTTTCCTGGAAAATAGGATTTATAATTCATATTTATAAATCATCAATACGTTTAATAATTATAATAATATAATATAGATATTGAATGCTAGATTTAAATACATAATATTAATTATTTATTTACCAATAAATATAATAAAATCAATATATTTATTATAATTATTATTATATAAATGTCATATTAAGCATTGAATTATTCCCCGAAACCTATTACGTGAGACGCTTTGCGCTACTATTACATTGCAGGGCATGAGAGAACTTATATTTATCAATACCATTGAATTCACATTCACAATATCATATACATATATACCCATTATTAAATGCTATTATATAACTTCATAACGTTAACGATTAATTGAATGCAGTATTAATTAATAGAGCATAGATAATAACTTTACATAAGTCAGTATTATATATATATATGTGGTAATTACTATTTTGGGTTTGAGTTGGTTTCACTGGTTTAGTTTAATTTGGTTTGGTTTTGTTTAGTTTTAATATATTAATGTTTTTTTAGCTGCATTACAGCCAGAGTGAAAGCATATTTAAATTATAATATATATAGGAAATCACTCAACTTTTTTGTTACTTTATTAATATTATATATATATATATATATATATATATATATATATATATATATAAGTTATATATATATTATAACATATATATATATATATATAAAATAATTATTCGTAAATATTAGAACTCATCCTTAACGTTACATTAGTACCCATCGTACACACCCACGGATGCACTATTGTAGATATACATTGCATTAATGTATCTTTAACATTACGATTTTATGTAATAGCATCGAATAATGTTATATATATATATATAGGCTATTGTGAATGTGAATTCAATCGTATTGACAAATATAAGTTCTCGCACTCACTGAAATGTAATAGTGGTGAGACGAACCCGCCATACTTTCTCAATTTTATTCTTGTTCGTTACTAAATCGCGTACAAACCATAACAAACTCGATACATATAAATAAATTTATAAATATATTATTAATTTCATTATACAATATATATTATTGAACGAGTTATAGTCATATAGACATTATACTTTTCTTTAAATACAAATTTAAAAAACTATATGACTTTTACTATAAAATTTAATAATCTTTCTCCTACCAATTTTATAACAATTGAATCGATACACAATATCACATTATCGTACCCATGGATTATGGTCAAAAGCTTTGCGATTTTTAAAATAAGCTAAGCACAAAACGCCCACAATATTCTTTATACAATTTAGTAATTGTATAAATTTGTATATATATATATACAGTGATGGGCAGGATCACGATCATTATTCGGTGATCCTATCGGTATCGGGAAAGAGTAAGAAAGAGATGATCGGGTCGGTATCGGCAAAGGATCGGGTAACGAATGGGGGATCAGGATCGGTAAAAGGATCGGGATCGTGGATCCAGAATAAAAGGATCAGCGCCCATCATTGCATATACGATACTCTAATATTATTATATTTATTTATAAGAATATTAACAATATTTTAGTATTTTATTATTACATTTATATGATATTGTATTGATTATTATTTTGTAATGTCTTCCAAGGTATTGCAATATTATTGCAATTATTTTTACCATAATAGAATTTAATCAATTGAGATCATATAAGTAAACCACTGACTTTGATTCAACTGTACTGAATTACATACACTGTAGGTTAAGTACATTGAATGTCATACAATGAGTAGATATTTGTATATAATTCAATGCATTTATATAAATAAATTATATATTAATTCACTCTATCAAATAGTCTATATGATACATTCAATAAATTCATTTAATTCAATGGACTTATTATTGAAATATAATATAATATATTAATGATACATATTATTTACAATTATTAACAATTTATACTACATATTATATGTATTGTTTCGAATTATGAAATAAAATCGTATTAAATATATAAATAATATCGGGATCGGAAAAGGATCGGATAACGAATGGAGGAACGGGATTCGGAAAAGGATCGCATAAGAGAATAAAGAGAGGATCGGTGCTCATCGATGTATATATATATATATAGCATACATATCATAAATATTATAAGAAAATTGTGCATCATAATTGTATATCCATACTAATATAATATTAATTATAATATAATATGATAATTATATGATTAATCATATATTTCAAACTTAGACAAAAGTTCACGTTATTTTAATTTATATAATATTTATGACTCGTATACATGATTATGATATATATATATATGTGTGTGTGTAGGGGCGTCGGAACGATATTTTTTATGGGGGGGGTTATTTATTTATATTTTATATTATATATTCTTTTATTTATAAATATACCCATCTCAATTGTGTGAATTATTTTTTGATTGATATTTGCCAATACTAATGCATTTAATCTACTATCTAGCATAGTAGATCGTAACAACGTATTTATTATTCGTAGCTTACTAAATCCACGCTAACATGACACAGAACTTGAGGGGTAAACCAATACAATTTGATCAAATCTCTTATGCCAGAAAATATTTTTTGAATTTTAGGAGATTGTTCCATCATGTATATGTTTATCCTCATCAGATGGTATTGATTTGAACATATGGAAATTCGATCTTTCAATCGTTAATTCTTCATACATTTTTAATAAAATTTGTTTAGTGTAGAAAATTAATAGGATTAATAAGATTAATCTAAAAAAACAAACCTTTTTTTTATGAATTATTTTATTTGAAATAATGATTACTTTAATTTATAAGAATGTATAAATAATATTTTCTTAGTATAAAATTTGGTTATAATTTTCATCATTATGGAATCAAACAATTCAGTATATTTTATTCTGTAAATACTAATGATAAAGTATATTAACATATTAACTGATAATATATAATCACATTCTTATATTAACATAACATTAACAATGTTATATTATTTTATCTAGATGAGATACCTTACGTAGTATTTAAATTTTCATTAATATTCATCTCATACATATTTATAATAATTTATATTATATGTCTTATTATTATTCTCTGAATTAGATATACTTAGATATACTTAGAAAATTAAATTATATATATTTAAAATAAAAATAAATTATTATAATATTTTATTATAAACATTTATTATAAGCTATTTTGTATTTTATAAAATGTTTTATATAATATGTTTATAAAAGTATGTTATTAACCTTGAATCAATATAAACACTTGTATATATAAAATATAAAATAATTTTGTTTCTATATCTTCAATGAATGTGTGCACATTATTTCTATCATTATTCAATTTAATTAGAATCATCTTTACTATTATCTGATACTTTATGTTTATTTATTATTGATTTTTATTATGATTATATAAAATTATAATCATATATGCTTTCAAGTATATTTTTTATAAATGTTACCTTCAATAGTATTTGTTGGTATTATGAAAGTTTTCACCTTCATATCCAAGCTTTAAAATATAAAACTTTAAATATTCATAGAACAAATATTTGACTTATTCATATTTTTTAATAATAAATTTTCAATATATTTGTGGTCATTGGTAATATAATCTAATTCTTTATATTATTTCAGTGCATCGATTAACCACTATATTGATATAATGTTGTTTTAATACATGATTTTCGCAGTCCATCTTGTTGGGCATATTGGATTCAATGTATTTGCTTATTTGTTATTATTAGTATTATATATAATCCGGAATTTGATCGTTTGTTCATATAATAATCCCACATCATGAACCACTCAAGGCTTTTCTTATATTTATATTATTATCTAATGATTATGCTATTAAGATTATGCGATGAGCTCCACATTATGTATAAAAAGTTAATGGCGGTCTATTCATTATTATAGTCTTTACACCATTATATTGACCAGACATATTAGTTGCACCGTCATATGACTGTCTTTTTAATTTAGAAATAGGCAAGTTAAGATGCTAAAGTTCAGATAACATTAAAATTGCTATATTTAAGTTGTATCCTCAGTCATATTTCATATTAATATGCATATTTCTTTAATTTCTAGTTTTTATGTCAAATATCGAACAACCAAAATGTCCTGCTCACTTCCGGATATATCTTGAATTCCATCACATTGAATTGAGAAACTTCCATTAATATCTTATAATCAAATATTTAATAATTCAGATTTATATAGTGAATAATTTCATTCTTAATATCGCCAGATAACAAGTATCTCTCAGAGATTCTCTCATGAATATTATCATATTTCATAGATGGGGGGGGGGGGCAAACAATACTTAGCCCCCCTCCCATATGTTTGGTAGCATTCTTTAGAAAAAAAAATTATTAACAAAGACAATATACTAGATTTAATATATATAAAATTTATTAATACACATTTCATGGGGGGGGCAAAACATACTTAGCCCCCCCCATATTTTTGAATGGGGGGGTCCGATACCCCCCGCCCCCCCCTGTTCCGACGCCCCTATGTGTGTGTGTGTGTGTGTGTAATTATTCAGCCTATATAATATATAAATATATAGATACACTAAAGAATAGCATATTAAAAAAACTCGCGCAGTTTTTGACAATTGTGTAACATTAATGTACCATACTTATATACTATATATATATAATATAGTAATCAGGGACTCCCTGTAGTAACTATATAATATTTAGTTATATAGTTATATTAGAAACTTTAGGTGATTTACAAATCTTAAATATTATGGCAAGCATGTATTAACATCATCATAATAGTTAAGATGTTGCCCATTATCTGGTTATACCATACTATTATATTTTATATCATTTTTATTATAATAAATATAATAATATCATAATTATTATAATAATAATTATAATATGATAATAAATTATTGAATATTAATTATTTAATTTAATATTATGTATAAACGAATCAGGGTATTAACTAACACTCGTCGCGAGAATTAAAAAGTAAACAACGCGAACCGGAAGTCGCGTATACGCAGCATAGAGCTAGAGAGAAATAATTTCTCTCTAGCTCTGTGATACGCAGAAACAAATATATATATCCACTTGCATTTATGTGAATAAATCTATTTATAAATATATTCACATTATATGCAGTATACTGTATATAGTGCATTGAACAATAATGCTTATACTAATATATATATATATATATTCACTATTATATATTGAATATCAATGGGCTTTGGTAATATTCTATTAAAATATATTTTATAAACGTCATACCACCCATCGATATAAAGAAAGCCTTTTCTTTATATCGATCATACGCTGTATATATATATATATATATATATATATATATATATATATATATATATATATACAGTTTATGATTATTTATGCGTTTATAAAATATAGATTTTAATATATTTTCGCCACAAGGTATAGGCCTATATAGTAGGGGATAGAAGGGAGTAGTGTATGATATTTTGTATGAATTTGTAGAATTGTAATATATTGATGAATAGTTGATGTTATAATTTCATATTTTCAAATGTAATAGAATATGTATCGTTATATATTATAGCTATTTTAATTTTTACTTTAACTCATATATTTCTAGTATTAATATGAGTTTAGTTACACTCAAAAAATAACGAAAAAATAGCTCAAGAAGGGAGTAGTGTATTTTAGTACCAAAATAAATCAATAGGTGTCTCGCTATATATTCGATTCATTTTTTCAGTTTTTATTATTTTAATAATATATATTGTATATATATATATTCATATAATATATATTCATGCCGACGCACGCATTTTATTTAAGATTTAGATTTTTTAAATTGTTAACAAAATGTAATCAAAGATTTTCCGAAGGAAAGATATAACACTTACGCGAAATCGTGTAATTCGAATTTGTATACAAAATACCCTGGTGCCACCTATAGCGGGTCACTTTTAGGAACTATGCGTTGTTTATAATGTAAATTCGTATTTAACTATACACTTTTAAAATGTTAAATAATATGCTTTAAATTAATATTTATATGATGAAAACTAAGTGTTCATTACTAATATATAACAAACAAATATGATATGTATGTTTTAAATGCTATAAGTATATATTTAGTGAGTAAAAGCTAATTTATATTGCATGTAATTTAATAGAGCAATGAAAACATTGTTGTATGCAAACAGAGCCGAACCTAAATCTTTTTCAGTGATTTCGATACTACTGCTAGCAGCGTTTAGGGCTATTACTAAATTACGTTGCATGCATAGGGAGTGTTATATCTTTGCTTCGTAAAATCTTTGATGTAATGAACAAAATTAGACCTATATTACTCGATTTTGATTGGTTTATTTTCATCCACTATATCCTTCTCAGTTCGTCCACTATACCCATTTGAATATGGTACTTTAGAATACCTATATCTTTTTACTAATACAATATATTCATATACTATAAACATAACTTAATAGATAACAAATTATATTTTATTAATATATAAGAAAATATGTATTTATAATTAATAATCAATGCAGTACAGTACATTTCCAAAACTGGTTTTTATAGAATTTTGAAAAAAAAATATTATGTAATTAATTTAATATATTGATTAATTATTTTTGAAAAAAAATTACTCGTTGTTGTAGATATTGCAATTGTCTAAATATTTTGTATATATCTTTTTTTTGTATCTATGACCATTTTCGCGTAAATGTAAATTACCACTACTCCCTTCTCGTCCGCTACTCCCTTCTATCCCCTACATCATATATAATAGTATACTATATATTATATTATATATTACATACTATATATATATATTTATGTATACATATGATCATTATATGATTGCATAATATCAGTGAGAACATCTTATAATGTTAAATGATTGTAATGTGAACGTATTATAGGGGAAAGGATGGTAATGTGGTCAGGAGGGCAATGTTGCCAGGTGGCGTCTCTTAAACTATAATTGAAATCAATACAAATGTATACATGAAATATGCGCATTGGTAAGCTTTATTAAAATTAGTAAAAATAGTTTATATATCTATTTACAACAACAAAAATCTATGAAGAAAATAGAAAAAATCGATTTACTTTTTAAAAAAATTGAAATAAAAGTTTAACAAAACATAAATTAAATTATTAGTATATAATATAAATTGAAAACTAAAGTTGGATATTAAAGAATTATTTAATTACAACAAAATGTGTAATACAATTATTTAGTGAGTATACTCATTATAATATTCATTATTATATAGTGTATGCGTGTATATAGCGTGAGGTATAATGTGGCCAGATTTTAGAGAATAATGTGGCCAGTTTACAGTGATTTAAGCCAATCATATAAAATATATGATCTGAAATAAGTATGTGTATATATTGCATTGATATAAAGAAAGTTTCTTTATACCGATGACTACATCATAAGAATATATAGGCTATATATATATATATATATAGTACAATAGAACTCCTGAGTCAATTTAGTAATTGATTAACATTACATAGTGAATAATATATTTGTAATATGCATATGAATAATACATTAATAATAATGTAATATAATATATATTATAGCAATCAATTATTAAAATATAATAATATATTATATTTTATATATAATTATGCTTTAATTGTTAATTACTTTAAATTGTATGCTTACATGTAGTATATGTTATTTAATAACAGCTATAGCTGTATATATATATATATATATATATATATATGTATATATGTATATATTAAATAATGATTTATTTTATTAAGATATTTTATAAATTTAACAAATATAATATTTAAATCATTGATTTGAATATCTATAAATACACACACAAACACATACATACACACACAAACACATACATACACACACACAAACACATACATACACACACAAATCAGACTATAGTCTACTCTGTTCAATAACTAAGACCTAACTTAAGATCCTCTTAGGAAACAAGAAAATGTTACGCTCCCCTAATTTCCCGATGAACAATTGTGTACGCAATTTGCAGAATACTTTAAAGAAAAAATAAACCATTTGTAATAGACTCTCTTATACATTTAACTCTCTTTACAATGCACCCCACATCTTACCATACACTTCGACACTAACACATTTAATGTACCTACGAATACGGCAATCTAACATTTTATTATCGCTGCTAAATGCTCTTCACCACACGATCCAATTCCTCTATACTTAATAAAAAAACTCTGCAACCACTCTGACTCTGACTTACAAACATATAATTGATAACTCACTTATAACAGGAACTATTCCAAATGTACTCAAAAACGCAATAATTAAGCCAATAATAAAAAAACCATATATTACCTCATCGGAATTCTCAAATTAAAGACAGATATCTCAACTACCTCTACTAACTTTCTTGACAAAAAGATTTATACTCAACTCTCACAATATTTAACTGAAAATATGTTGCTGGATATCTGAACAAAACACATTTCGTAAACTCCATAGTACTGAAACCACCATACTCTCCCTATTTGATGACTTATATAATTCACAAGATAATGGACAACCTATACAGCTAATACTACGACGATGTTTAGTTTGTAGTATTAGTAGTATTATCATGTGTATTATATGATGTATTCACATAATGCAAATCAATACATTTGCACTGCCATTGTTCTACACATTTATTATTATAAAGATACGTTGTGCCTAGATTATCATACGATACTGGCTGGTCATGCGTGACACTATAAGCTATATAAGCCAACGTTGATAGCAACACATTGTCATTTAAATCTCGTATATATATTACCTATCATTGTTATGTACATCGTATAAATAAACTTGTTATACTTTAAACCAGATAACTTTACATACGACATAGAACTACATGCATGATAACAAACTCTACCCAACTACAAGACTGTTTAAACGAACTACAAAACTGGCTAACAAATAATAACCTACTACTAAACCACAATAAAACTGAACTATTAAATATCACTAATGACCCAAATACTTACTATCCTGATATTATAATTAACCAACACAAAATTCCCACCAATACTGTTAAATACCTAGGTGTTTATTTTAATAACAAACTTAAGGCACGGTCCCAGTGTAGCGACATTTTGTTTATTTTACATGTAGTAGATTGGAAATATATAGGGTTATTCAAATACCGTTTGCAATATAATTCATTGTATTTAGCCAATTTTGTTTGTATCATGTTCACATTATATAAATGCATCATTGCAAAGAATAAGATTTTCTAGATATACTATATTATATATATATTTGTATACATATATAAACAATATTTTTTTAAATGAATCTATAATTACTTAAAATAATTTGTATATAATTTTTCTTTACAATTATTCATATAAATGTATACTCTATAAAACACTACACATTATTAAAAAATCTACAATAGTTTTTTCTGTAGCGACTCTAATGCATACATACCTAGCGTTAAAATTGATCATTGAGTAATTGGCGTTTAAAGTTTCATGCCAGTAAATAATACGTGTAATAATTATAGATAAAAACATGTTTTATGTGATGTATATAGCCTTTTTATCTGATTTATAGATTGTTTTGGGAAACCATTTTTTCACAGATACTAGATTACGCATTAAAGAGTAGTTTTATGGAATATTATTATTTTTTTATGTTTTATGAAAATTTATCGATTTCTATACTGGGACCCCTTAATCTAGATACCCCTCCCCCCCATTAATCTAGATAAACATTACAGGTTACTTACTCAATCTACGGCTGCACAGCTATTTAACCTACACAAATACGACTATACTTAAATAGAAATACTATAAAACTACTGACTCAGACTCTCATACTAAAAATATAGTACATATATGTATAAGCTTATACTTTACATAAAGTTGTAATTTTATTAGTATATATGTATATGTAGTATATACTAATATATGTATTATGCATTATATTAAATTAAATTTTTTTTAAATTAAATCTATTTCCTTTTAATAAATTATATAATAAATTTTACTTTCAATAAACTTAATTTTATTTTGTGTATTTAATTTTAACTTTTTATTACTTCATATTATGTAATTATATAAATAATTTGTATTTATATTTTTATATGATATGATTGTAGCATTTAGATTTTTTATTTGGTGTAATATATTTAATAAAATATATATATATATAATATATATATTATATATATATATATCAAATGGTTCTATATATATATATAAACTATTTATATAATATAAATTAGTTATCTTTTTAAAATACTATTTTATCTAGGTATTTTATTGCCATATTGTTATGAAATACACTGTAATTCAGTGTGGTAAAATGTGCTTAAATGACTGTATGTCATACAGTCATTTACTTATGACATTGCTTATTCATAATTAATTCCCTATGTAAATATGTAATAAATATTATATTATTTATATTCTTTATACTGTATCTATATATATCTATATATATATATATATATATATATATATATATACATAACTGCCTGTGTGGCTCAGTGGCTAAGGCGTCAGACACACAAGCAGTAGGACACGGATTCGAGCCTCGTCCGGACCATTAATTAATTTTATAAAATGGGTCTTAAAATATTATTTAGAAGTGATCTTATATAATTGTGTATAAATAAATGATCGGCTCTCGTTAAAACCATGGATGCCTTAACATGGGAGCGGCTTCGAAGGGACATTAGAGCCATATATGGTTATAAGTGAAATACTTCATCTAAGTTCCTGGATGGGATGAAAGGACTCCACCAAATAAAAATAACAATAACAATAACAATATATATATAATCATATTATATAATATTATCAGGGAGATATTATATCTCACTGATATTATGCATATATAAATTTCATATATTATATATATAAAATATATATATATTTATTATAATAATTTCTGTATAATAGGAGATCTATACACATTCGGAAAGCAAGTTTAATTTCAAGTAGAATCAATATATAATATGTGTTTAATAATTATTATATGTTAATATAATGACTATACTCATATCTCAAGATAATTTAACAGTAGGTATATTTCTCCAATTAACATTAATGGACAGCTCATCATGTACTCAACGCATTTCAAAAATGTTGGTGTTATATTTGACAATACTTTTAATTTGTATAGACAACTGTCCCACATAACAAAACTACTAAACTATCAACTACATTCATTACGCCTTATTCATCATTCAATATCAATATCCACTGCTACTATTATAGCTTCTGTCTACATCCTACCTCTATTCGACTACTGCAATGTTATCCTTTACAATACCCCCTCATCGTATATTACTAAACTCCAAATTCTTTAAAATTCTATAGCTAGGTGTATATTCAACATACCAAAATACTCCTATACTCCCATACTCATATATCTCCATTCCTAGCTAAACTTCATTGGCTGTACGGCATAGAATCCTCTATTAAACTCTACTACTGGATCATAAAGCAATCCACCATGACTCTCCTGACTACCTAGCATCCCTACTCAAACCTAAATTACCAACTAGTACAACTACACGCTCCACCAATACGTTTCTACTTCAACTTCCTCCTAAACATAACTTACATTCATCTCACGCCTGGGCAATATCCATCCCATACTCCTGGAACACTCTTCCTACATCCATCCGTACTACACCATCAACTAAAAACTTCAAGAAACTACTGAAAACCCATTTATTTAATCTGAAACATTAATATCAAATACATATGGACAGCCCATTGCTTTATAAGCACAGTTCACATTCCGAAAACCGAAAATGTATGTATTATTATATTAGCCAACTCTAGCCAACTGCAGCTGTCCATCGACTAAATAACTTAAGGACCGGCGCAGGCGAATTTTGAAAAAATATATTATTTATTAAAAATTATATTACATAAAAATCATAAAATTTGATTAATTCCCTTTAAAATGATATGTGATACGATGCACAAAATTAAATATAAGTGCCTAACATGTGCATTTATAAACGATAAGCGATTACAAACAAATATAACAAATTAGTATTAATTTATTTACTAATAGTGTAGGTCCAATTCTCTTAGTCTTATTTCCCATAATCTTGGTCTTATACTTAAAAACAACTTTTAAATTTTAACTATATATATATAGCTCTAAATGTAGTATACAAGATATTCAAAAAAGTTAGTTATTCTTTGAATCAAGGTCAAAACTAACACTCGATAGTTAAAAAGTAAACAACGCGAGGCGGGAGTCGCGTATACACAATGAATATGTATATATATATATATATCCTTCATTTATATATCCTTACATATATATACTTCATAATATAATAGTTTACCAATTATTCTATTATCTTATTATATAATTATACTGTTTAACTTAATAATAATTTGTATATATTTGATCGAAAAATTAAATTAAAACAAAATTATGTACTAGTAATCTTCTAGTTAGACCCTTATTATAATAATGTACTTATCTTTAATTTATTTTAATATACACATAGGCTGCATGTTTGTAACATACCGACGTCCCATAGTAACATGTTAGCAAGCGTGTCTGTAATGTAGCAACGTACAGGTCCGGTTTAAGGATACTATGGGTCCCATAAGAATTTTATAACATATGGGTCATTTTAATAATAACTAATAGATATTATTTTAATATATATATATATATATACGTATCTTAAGGAGGGACCTCCTTCATGCGATATGATGTATATAAATAGATATGAAAAACAAATATTTTTTTAAATCTCTCTAACTTTAAAGATTTTAAATATTTTTAGATAATATTTTCACAGATATCACAATAAAAATATATCATTCTTTACGACAACCATTTTGTTATTCATAATATATGTATTATTTAAAAAATAAAAGTAATTTAAAATATTCATTTTTTCAAATCGAATACAATGATAGAAACATAATATGGTATTTTAATTATTAAACTATATTATTTTTTAAAATGGAATATCTATGCATTAATGTGCCATCTAAATATACTGAAAATATAAATAATTTATATTGATATAAATTATTGATTATTGATATAATTAATAGTTTCGACCTTTTTAGTATGGTACTACTATTCACCAAATTAAAATAATGAGAAACAACTATCAAAGTTTAGTGAAATATATTTATTCTATTATGAATATTTATGTTTAATGGTAGGTAATACCTACTAGGTATTATAAAACATCATTTATAATTATTATTATAAACAATTTAGGTAATATTTGTACATGAATTTATAGATAAATTATTATATAAATTATTTTTTAGATAACAAAAATATACATATTTTATAAATGGAAATTATGAAGGAGATCCACCTCACAATCATTGCAGTATAATATTTGATGTTATAAATGAATTAATTAAAAATAAAATAATATTGGTATTATAATGAAATATTTATTTTACTCGATTTCCTCTCTACACAATTATTAATTACGTATACAGTTTCGATCAAGTATAATTAAATAATCATTAAGTAGATTTGATGTTAAAGATAACGTTTCCAGACTAGAAACTGTTTATTGTGTCATAGAACACTTGTTATCAGTTTAAGGGTATGTTTTTGGTCAACCACGAGTGGTTCAGTCGAGAAACTTGTATTCACTACATGTAAAAACCGAACTGGTCGTAAAGCACAACCGCTACCACTATTTATGCGAACCACACCACAGGTGGTTTAGCGTGTATTTAGTTTGAGAGCACGAATAATAAGCTCCGCTCCCTTGAACTGAATCATAAATATATCTGTCAAAATCGTAACGGTACTGCTATTTTTAGGTATGCGCGCATTTATTTATTATTATCAAAATTATATTGAAGTTATGTATCTCTAGCGTGTATGTATGTATGTATGTATATATATATATATATATTATGTATATATATATATACATATACATACATACATTGTTGCACTTACCACTAGTGCTTGACAAAAACACTTGAAATTAGTCTCTACTAGTGTTGGAAACGGTTTCGAATATTTGAATATTTGATTCTTTCAAATAGTAAATTTTCTAATTTGACATATATTTAAAAATGTCGAATACCTAAATGAAATTATTCTAAAATTTATAATATTTAATTTAACTATTCGAAAAAAACGATAAAAGTCATGCATATATTAATAATATATTATATTATTCCCTATTAATATTTTATTTATTTATTATTGTATTTAGTAACAATAATAATAAATAAATATACAAATATTATACAATAAATTAATACTATTTGCTTCCTTTTTAACCTCGCTCTCTAATTTTAAATATGGAATCTGTTTCGGAATAAACAATCATTTCTGATGATGTAATTATCATATAATTCATTATTTTATTTTAAATATTTGAAACTTATCTATTATTATTACTAAATATAATTTTAATTATAATTTAAAATAATAGAATCATCTTTACTAAATCATTACTAATATAATTTAAATAACTATAAATATTGTTTATTAAATAATCATGAATTGTATACCAATAATTTACGAACATAGTTGATTTCCAAACTAACTTTATTAATCTTAAATTAAGATAAATAATGATTGTATATAAATAATATATGATCATAATTGATTTCCACTATACTATATTATATTATATTTTTTAATATTTGTCGACATTTATAAAAAATATTTTTAAACATTTAAAAAAAATATATTTTGTAATATTTTTTTTATATTTTTCCACTAAATTTTGAAATATTATTTTAATATATAATATATAAATATTATATTTTTTATAATATTTTTAGAACATTTTTTTAAAATATATTTTGTATTAATTTGACCACTTTTTTTTTTATTTTTCCATTAATTTTTGAAATATAAAAAAATATTTGTCTACATTTGTTTGTATTTTAGCTACAATTTATTTAATTGTATATACTAGCAATATAGAAGCAGAAATAGCTATATTAATAAATAATAGATAAATAATATATAGGCAAATAATCCAATGTACTAACGTACCAACGTATCAACGTATTTTCATATAATTGCGGGCAGTACTTAGGTATGTTGGGACAATGGGATGTTGGTACGTTGGTACGTTGGTACGTTGGTACGTTGGTACGTTGGTACAATGGGATATTGGTACGTTGGTACAATGGGATGTTGGTATGTTGGGACAATGGGATGTTGGTACGTTGGTACAATGGGATGTTGGTGCGTCGGGCCATTGGGATGGTATGTGACAACTGTAGTACCAATGTATAGGGGCTCTGCAACAGAGGGGGACGGGGGGGTATATGTCCCCCCACTTTAAAATCTAGGGGGACCTCCTACGCATTGGTCCCCCCACTTTTACCACAACATTTATTTTGATTGGTCGGTCCCCCTACATATAAAATCGTTTCAGCGCCCCTACCAATGCACCACCCCAAACGTATCAATTTACAACGTACCATCGTAATTTATATGTCATGAATACAGATGGTACGTTGGTACATTGGGGCGTTGGTACGGTGGTATATCTACAATAAACGCACCCATAATATCTATTACGTATAATATTCTATAACAGTTTACTTATGGTTGAGGTATATTATTATACAAATATTATATATTGTTTCTACTTGAAATTAAACAAACTATATTGATATCGTGTGTACTTATAATATATACGTATATATTTATATATATATATATATATATATATATATATATTAAAATCAATGAATCATGTTTTTTTTATAATATGTTAATTGCATGACATAATTAACATGTTATTTTTATGATCAACTTAAATTCAATTCAATGATAATCATTATGATTCTACTCACGCCCCAATTCATTATATTAACTATCGCTTGTTAGTTTTAGTCCGTCACTATATAAACTAGTAGACAATCGTGATATCCTAGTTATAAATATATTGATTTACAATATATTAATTATCATATTTTTTAATCAATGTGAATACAAATAATAGTTTCATGTTAAACATGATAATTATGTTTATTTTTAAAATATTAATATTAATTAAAATAATTTTAATTCATAATTATTATGATAAGTATTATATGAATATATTATCATAATGAAAAATATATAAAAGTCATATATATAATATTAATATTAATATTAAAATTATTTAAAAAATAAAAATACAATTTATTATAGTTTAAATTACTTAATAAAAATGTAACTTGTTATATTCTGTAAGTTATTAAAATACGATGGCAATTAATAATACGTTATATTCAATATATTTATAATAAAACTGAAACATTTATTAGTTTAATATAACTGAAACATCTATTACTTTAATATTACTAATAAAATAAATATTTAAAATTCAAATCTATACAACGATTACAAAAATATACCCCACTAACTATTTTATTCTGAGATTATTTTACAGAACATTAAGAATACATTAAGATCCATTAAAATAATATGTTCTTGGTAGGGTGTTATCAAGAACATGTCCTTGGTTTTATCCTTATAAAAAGACATCATATAACCTCAGAGGTTATAGGATGTATTGCTTATAGCATCGTTATATGGATGAAAATATTATTTAAATCACATATAAACAGGGAGATCTCCCTGATGTAAATATATATATGATGTATTATCAAAATAACATATAAAATAACACCTATTTTTAATTATTATATTCTTTAAATAACTTCATTATAAATAAGAAAATAGACAATTATGAATAGAATAATCCTATTAGCAAATATATTGTAATTCCTATTTATATCTGCAGTGGTAATTTATTATACTTTTAAAAAGGATATTTTTTGTGGTATATATAATTATATTTCAATGATTTTGAAGTTAATATAGATATTTATTTATTTATAAATATTTTATTAAATATGCGAATTTATTTATAAATTCTATTCGAATTTAAAGATATTTGTTAAAGACATTATTTGTGCCAATATTCTAAATAACTAGTGTGCATTAAATTATATTTATGTTTATAAATAATAACATTGAAATCATTAATATAAAACGAGTTTTTGAGTGATTCGAATTTTAAATTAAAATATAAAATGTAGTACTAAGGTACTCCGTTATTCAATAGTAATTATGTGTATGTATTATTCGATATGGTAAATTCAATCAAGCGTAAAATAAAAGTTTATAAAAACATAACTATCTAATTATACGTCTACTGAGTGGTATTAATATCAATATATCATATAACCCCTATGGCTATGACCTAGATGTTATAGGAGGTTTTGTTAATATTAGCTATTACTAATAAATATAATACTACAAATTACAAATATATATATATATATATATATATATATATATATATCGATTGTATATGTAGGTCCTATCTATTTAACCCTGTTAAACTATATTTTAAATTATATTTTCAAATTTCAAGTTAATATACTTACAATTCTAATTTTGTATTGTTAATATTGTAATTAATAATATACAATATTATTGAGTGTTTTTTCTAATGCGGTACATATCCACCGTTTAAATTACGTGAACGATAATATTATATTGTTTTACATTGTTCTACCTTGTTGAATCTGTAACGATATAAATATCGGTAACATATAAATACCTACAACAACCCAATTGATACCACATAGGGGCGCAGGAAGATATATTTTATAAGGAGGGTCCAATAATTTATAATATATTATTAATATATGTATATATATATATATATTGATTGAAAGTTTTGATTGAAAGTTTATTTAAACACTTAAATAAATCATACATGATTTATTAAAAATATATATATAGAATATAACTAATAGATTAGGTAAAACAATAAATACCATTAATAATAATAAAATAAAATAGAATAAACCGTACGGAAATTAATAAATAAAATAACAACGACATACAATATTAGTATTACAGGTTGTCACATGATATCAATTGTTGTATATATTTCATAAATGTTTTATACGATTTTATCATAGAGCTAGAGAGAAATTTCTCTCTAGCTCTATGGATTTTATGGATCTAATATAGGTGGGAGTGAATTCCATAGTTTTGGAACAATATAACTCAGTGCCCGAGTATTCATTTTTGTGGGACGGAGAATAGGGGTAGATATAAGATGAGATGCATGGTTTCTAAGAGATGTAAGGGAAGATCTTTGTACTAGATAAGCAGGAATATAGGAGGGGAAATTCGAAGAGTATATTGAGGAATGAACAATAGATAGTATGCGATAAGCAGATCGTTTGTTAAATGGGAACTATATGGATGTAAGTGTTAGTATGAGGAAGTAGAGGAATGATCTCGAATACGTAGGTTATATAACATATATATATTTTATACGGATTGATGAACGAATAACTCGATTTAGGGAAGAGGTAGAGGATAATGGAAGATTGATAAGGATCGAGGAACAGTAATATATGCATGAGAGGACAAGGGAATTAACTAGAGTTTTAGTAAGAGATAAAGTAATTGATTTTCGTATTTTTAAATAGATGATAATTTGCAGATTTAGTGATGGCATTAATATGAGGAATGGAGGAAAGAGTAGAATCAAAAAGTACACCTACGTTGGATGCAGTATGAGAAGTAGATATTACAATGTTATCAATAAGAAAAGGAGGGAAGTAAGTTGGTGATGTAAAAAGATTCAACAACGTAGTTTTGGAGGTATCATGGAGAAGATTATTAGAAATAAGCCATTCTTTAATATCATTAGCACACTTGGAGAATTGTGTATTGAGACCTGGTGATTAATTAGTTGGAAGAAACATATATAATTATATGTCATCTGCATATTAATGGTAATAGATATTTGGATATTTAGATATTATGGATGGTAGTGGATATAAATAAATAGAGAAAAGTGAAGGACTAAGTACTGCTCCCTGGGGAACACCATATTTCATAGGAGAAGGAGAAGATAAATAATTATATATGTTTACACTGCTACTACGGTCAGATAGATATGAAGTAAACCACGAGATGGCAAGGTATCTAACTCCAAGCAGGTGTAGACGGGACTGTAGCATTTGGTGATCAATCGTATCGAAAGCACTGTATATGTCCATCATTACTAGTTGACAGCAATTTTTAGTATTAAGGATAGAAGTGATGACATTAATTACGTTTAGTAGTGCTGTTTCTATGGAGTGTCATCGTCGAAAACCACTTTGTTGAGGAATATGGAGATTATTGGCGGTTAAATAGGAGATTAGTTGACGAGAGAAAACTCTTTCCAAAATGTTATTCACCAAAGGTAGCTGAGAAATTGAGCGATAACTGAGAAGTGATTCGAGTGAAGGTTTTTTAAGAATGGGAGTGATTATTCCTTGTTTAAAAATAGAAGGGACAGTACTGGAATTTAAGGAATATGAGATGATGTTACAGATAGTTGGAAATATATGTCTTTAGATGAAATTTAGGTTCGTTCGAATACCTGTACAGATTATTATTTTAAAAACTAAAATCACTTTCTTTACGTAGGTATGCTGCTAATATGGTTCTAGCATATGAAATAGTCAATGGTCTTTTTGATGTGGATGTAGATGATTTCTTATGGACCTACACGAATCATCTTAGAGGGCCCTCGGTGAAAATCAGAAGAGACATCTCAAAGAATAACCGATCACACAACTTCTTCAGAAATTGGGTATCGGTTACATGTAACAATCTGCCTTCTCATCTAACCAAAATCAAATCTCTTCCATTATTCAAATCGGCTGTTTCTGCGATATTGTCTGGTAGCTGATGAGCATGTTCATTCTACATTGTTCATTTATTTATATATTTTTATTTATTACCTTGTTTATATTTGTCATCGTATGTTATGTTAGGACAGTGGGGTTGTGACGGGTGTCGGGGAATAGGGATGCCAGCTTACTGGTCAAATTTTCCACCCCACGGCATAGGAAATGATTCACCCTTTTCTTAAAGCTGAAATCTGTCACGACCATGTTGGTATATCATTAACATATACGGGCCAAACTATGGCATATGTAAATCAATAATATTAATACATTTATTTATTTTTTATTAATAGTTGTGTCTCTTGTTTTATGTCATTTTGAATATCTATTTTCTATATTCAATAAATTATATTATTATTATTATTATAGATACTCGGAGTAAAGTTTAAAAATAGATAGTGGAATAGGATCGGAGGGAGATATCGAAGTGAATGCATGTAGTCGTTTTGATCCGTTTGTTTTGTTGATTGGGTTTTGATATGAGAGATATATGTGGCGGTCGAAAAAAACTTACGAAAGCAGATATAGGTGGGGTAACTATGATTGAAGAATAGTTGACAGTAGGGATATGGTTTTTAATATTTATTATGAATGAGTGAATATTATTATAAAATGTTTAGGAGAATATACAGCCTAATTGTAATGGAGAAATGTTAGTTATAGATAGTAGTAATGTAATACAACTGATGAATAACAAGCTATATATAGCTATCAGAACAATTTATTTTTTTATATAATTTTTATTATTTAGGGGAGTGTTCTCTAATATCGACATGCACGTATAGAGTTCTCCTAAAATATAATTCCAATTAAAAAATAATTAATGTAAGAAATGTTAATCTATATAATTCTAATTCATATAAGTATCATTTTTTTTTTAATATTTATATTTTTTAATTATAAACAAAAAACTGATTTTTTCGTTACAACTCAAATAACTAAATTTATGAAATTTTTAAAGCACAAAATCGATCGATATCGCGTATAAATAACTCCGAAAACACGGCCGAAAACTCACACGATGTTGATGGCAGTGTATAAACCATTAGGTTACAAGGTTACTACTACTACTACTACTATTAAATATTTAAAATACCTATATTTTTAAATGATTGTGAATCGATTCACAATCATTTAAAAATAAAGGTATTTTAAATATTTAATAGTAGTAGTAGTAGTAGTAACCTTGTAACCTAATGGTTTATACACTGCCATCAACATCGTGTGAGTTTTCGGCCGTGTTTTCGGAGTTATTTATACGCGATTTCGAACAGGTGTGTTTTTAATTTACGTTTAAAGAGTGGTGTTGAAGTGATTTCTCTTATTTTGTAAGGGAGGTTATTCCATAATTTTGGACAGATATTGAGAATGCGGTTTCTTGTTTGCGTGATAAGTGTTTTGGATTATGTATAAGTAATTTGTATTTATTGATTTTACGTTGTATTCTATATGTGTTATTTTCTATTAGTATGTCAGTAAGGTAGTCGGGGTGATTGTGATAAATGACTTGGTGGGATATCAGTAAGGTTTTATATTGGATACGTTGTGTGATGGGAAGCCAGTGAAGAGATTTTAGGTATGGAGTTATGTGAGTCCTGGAGTATTTGGGGATTCTGTAGACAGTTCGTGCAGTGGAATTCAGTAATCGGTTGAGTGGTATTAGTGAGTTTTTGGGGAGTCTATGAAGTATAGAGTTACAGTAGTCAAGTCGTGGAAGTATGAGGGATGTTGCTAGTAATTTTGATAGTTATGTGGTTATAGATGGTCTTATTAGTCTGATTGTGTGTAGTGTTCTGTTAATAGATTTGATAAATCAATTGTATATTGGGTGAAATTCAATGTTTGGTCAATTGTGATTCCGAGATTTTTTACGCAGGGGGAGTATTTTATGTCGTGGTTGTTTATCTGAATGAGTGGGACGATTGGTATGGTTTTTGTGGTATTGATTAGTATTGCTTGTGTTTTGTGGGTGTTTAGTGATAGTGAGTTGGTTGAGAGCCAGCGTCGAATATCTTCTAGACAGTTGTTTAGTGTAGCTATGTTTGTTGATGGGTTTGGTAAATTTGCAGTAAATTTTGCAGTAAATTTAGTAGTAGTAGCATTAGTAGTAGTAGTAGTAGTAGTAGTAGTAGTAGTAGTAGTAGTAGTAGTAGTAGTAGTAGTAGTAGTAGTAGTAGTAGCGGTAGTAGTAGTAGTAGTAGTAGTAGTAGTAGTAGTAGTAGTAGTAGTAGTAGTAGTAGTAGTAGTAGTAGTAGTAGTAGTATTAGATGTAGTAGTAGTAGTAGTAGTAGTAGTAGTAGTAGTAGTAGTAGTAGTAGTAGTAGTAGTAGCGGTAGTAGTAGTAGTAGTAGTAGTAGTAGTAGTAGTAGTAGTAGTAGTAGTAGTAGTAGTTGTAGTAGTAGTAGTAGTAGTAGTAGTAGTAGTAGTAGTAGTAGTAGTAGTAGTAGTAGTAGTAGTAGTAGTAGTAGTAGTAGATTTACTTTTCCGATAGGATTAAAATTAAATCCAAATTGTTAATAAATAAATAATTATTTTCTCGCATTTTAATTTATTTTTTAGTTTTTTTTTGTGTAATAAAAATATACGAATATTAAAAATTGCTAATAAATAAAATCACTTAATTGATTGCCTAATTACTTTAAAGCACCGATATCGCAATTGAAATATAATACCAATCATAAATACAAATAAATACAAATAACTAACCCGCTTCATACAACAAGATGGTAAACAACGTAAACAGAATATGCAAGAAAACGTCAAAAGTACCTATGTTGAAGTCACGTACAATGAAAAAGAACATATGCAAGAGAGCCTCAGTTAAGAAAACATCCTTAAAGAGAGTGGCGTCTAAAAGACGTTCAATTAATATGAAGCCAAAGAAAGCAAGAAAATCTTTAAAATCTCGAAGCATTTCATCTATTAGACGTGTACAGAAGAAGAGAGTGGCGTCTAAAAGACGTTCAGTTATAAGGAAGCCTACGAAAGCAAGAAAATCCTCAAAATCTCGAAGCAGGTCATCTATTAGATGTATACAGAAGAAGAGAGTGGCGTCTAAAAGACGTTCAGTTATCAGGAAGCCAACGAAAGCGAGAAAATCATCAAAATCTCGAAGCAGATCATCTATTAGACGTGTACAGAAGAAGAGAGTGGCGTCTAAAAGACGTTCAGTTATCAGAAAGCCAACGAAAGCGAGAAAATCCTCAAAATCTCGAAGCAGATCATCTATTAGATGTGTACAGAAGAAGAGATTGGCGTCTAAAAGACGTTCAGTAAACAGGAAAGCAAAGAAAGCAAGAAAATCCTCAAAATCTCGAAGCAGATCATCTATTAAGTGTGTACAGAAGAAGAGAGTGGCGTCTAAAAGACGTTCATTAAACAGAAAACCAACGAAAGCAAGAAAATCCTCAAAATCTCGAAGCAGGTCATCTATTAGAAGTGTACAGAAGAAGAGAGTGGCGTCTAAAAGACGTTCAGTTATCAGGAAGCCAACGAAAGCGAGAAAATCATCAAAATCTCGAAGCAGATCATCTATTAGATGTGTACAGAAGAAGAGATTGGCGTCTAAAAGACGTTCAGTAAACAGGAAAGCAAGAAAATCCTCAAAATCTCGAAGCAGATCATCTATTAGACGTGTACAAAAGAAGAGAGTGGCATCTAAAAGACGTTCAGTTATCAGGAAGCCAACGAAAGCGAGAAAATCCTCAAAATCTCGAAGCAGGTCATCTATTAGAAGTGTACAGAAGAAGAGAGTGGCGTCTAAAAGACGTTCAGTTATCAGGAAGCCAACGAAAGCGAGAAAATCATCAAAATCTCGAAGCAGATCATCTATTAGATGTGTACAGAAGAAGAGATTGGCGTCTAAAAGACGTTCAGTAAACAGGAAGCCAAAGAAAGCAAGAAAATCATCAAAGTCTCGAAGCAGATCATCTATTAAGTGTGTACAGAAGAAGAGAGTGGCGTCTAAAAGACGTTCATTAAACAGAAAACCAACGAAAGCAAGAAAATCCTCAAAATCTCGAAGCAGGTCATCTATTAGATGTGTACAGAAGAAGAGAGTGGCGTCTAAAAGACGTTCAGTTATCAGGAAGCTAAAGAAAGCAAGAAAATCATTAATGTCTCGAAGCCGGTCATCTATTAGACGTGTACAAAAGAACAGAGTTGCGTTTAAGAAATGTCTTAGACGCAGGTCTTAAGTTGCGGATAGGTGACTAATAAGCTTATTTTATGATACTTGTACAGCATGGTTTAGGGTAACCCGCATCGATGTCGACATCGATGCTATTACCCTAACGAAATGGCGATATTGTGCGCTAAGTGTCAAGCGAAACTTAGGTAAATATTTATTCAATAAATATACGTACCCAATTATCGTGTTTATTATTATTATCATATACTAATACAATACTACTACTATTACTACTACTAATACTATTACTACTACTGCTACTACTACTACTACTGCTACTACTACTACTACCACTACTACTACTACTACTACTACTACTACTACTGTTTATTATTATTATCATATACTATAGTATTAGTATACTATTGTATTATAATACAATACTACTACTAATACTATTACTACTACTGCTACTACTACTACTGCTACTACTACTACCACTACTACTACTACTACTACTACTACTACTACTACTACTACTACTACTACCACCACTACTACTACTACTACTACTACTACTACCGCTACTACTACTACTACCACTAATACTACTACTACTACTACATATAATACTACTACTATTATTATTACTACTTGATCTTTCACCCTTGCCACTGAACTATAGACTATAGTCTATAGTTATATATTTTTCAGTAATACAAATGCAGTATTCAAATCTATAGTCAAATCATATTTCTCTCAATATTATAGCACTGCAATGTTTTACTGTACAATACTCTACTAATAGACTATAATGACTATATTATAGTCTATATATAGGCGTTATTCAATACAATCGTCCGTCTTATTTAGAACATTCAAAAGTAATCCAGAATACTAATTTCGCCTATTAGAGCATCACTTCATTGACTGCCAATTAAATCTCTCCTCACCTAAGCAATCTCTCTGATAGTTCATAACGATTTTCATAGTAACTTCCCTGTCTACACATACGCATTCCTAATGAAACGCATACATAAAGTAAACATTAAGACAGCTCATATTGCTATGTTAGTATCCCATTATCGACCAGTATCACTGTAACTATAGAAGAAGTATCTACATCTCAGCCTCGACTATCTGCAACTATTTACCTCAACAAGTATGATGCATCACTTTAACTGCGATTTTTTTTAAATTGTTAACAAATATTTGTAGGATATTGTTTTTTGGTAATATTACCAATTTAGAATATTCCACATAACTGATCCATCGATCTACACGTCTGTCTACTATACCAAGTATAAGATGTGACTAAACTATTGATTTACAATACCACTACCAGAACAGGCTTAATTATAGCATTTGTTGAGGTTTATAAATAATACCATAATGTAGAGATTAAGAAAGTAAGTTCAAGATCCTATATGAAAGTAATGATACTAGATTTTGAAATACATCCAAATGAGATATTGAATTAGACCGCATAATCAGAGTATACTTTATTGAGAGGCATATATGCCTCTCAATAATGGGAGGAGAAAAACTAGAAAATGTACACACTTGCTTCATTAATTTGATGAGCATCACCCTCAGAGTTAATAATGCAAGCTTGCATTTTATAGTCGAGTTTATGAGAGAGGCTCATAATTATTAATATAATAGTATAAATAAATGTTAATATAATAAAATATTATAATAATTATATAGTTAAACGTATACTTATTATAAATTAATATATATATATATATATATATTATGTATATGTATATGTATATAATATATATATATATATATATATATTATATATATAAAAATTTAAAATATATTATATAAAACCATATAATATATATATCATTCGTAAATATTTATCAATAAAATCTACTATTCGACTTATTGAAAGCTTAGTTCTATCGAGATTAGATTATGGGAATATTATCTGAATTAGAGCTCCAATATATATTTTAAAAAACGAGTTATTAGTAGATGTATAAAAATTATATTTCGTATTGAATATTCAAATACATTTTAGACTAGTTATTATCTAACAAAATGAAAATGGTTACGAGTGTCTTCCAGAATTAATTACAGATTTTCATGTTTAATTAAAAAAGTAATTAATCTGGAAAACCAACCTATTTATCAACGTTAATCTCAGAGCAAATAACTGGTTATTCGAGGCGGTATCGATGAAACTAGAAGTGTCGATGTAGACTACAAATTACGAAGAGATCTTTCAGGATGGCTCAATGAGGAATAGGCTACCTCTGGTAATAAGAAGTCTCCTTCTATTTCTATCTTCCGCAAAAGACTGAAGAAAGATCTTAACAACATCTCAACAATTATAATAATTTTGTTTAATATTATTATACTTAAAGAATTTTCTCTACTATTAATCAAGTGTCTAAATAAACTATTATTATATATATATATATATATTTATATTATGTAATAATATAGACATGTTGAGGTGGTACATAAATAGAGTAGAATAATTTATAAATAGTTTATTAGAATAATTAAAAATTATTTTGTTTTAAATCATTTTCTGTAGATTACTAAAATATATATTCATCAATAATTCCAATTAATGGAAGAATGATATGTTATATTAACAAAAATATACTATAATAGAATTCATATATTATGTTTTTTTAAATATATATTATTTTAGATAATTTAATTTGCATACAGTTATTTATTTTATAACATATTAAATAATAATTCTATATATAGATATGTAATTCTACAAAAATATAAAAAACCATCTCAATGTTCTATAATATAGATTCTATGACTCATCATTCCACATCCAGCATATATACCATATATTACTACCACATCGGATTGTATCTGAACTAGAATATAATCCTAGATAATATAAGCGGTAAATATTTTGACTAATTACTTATATTTTATTAGAATGAATTTAAAACTGTTATATTTCATTATATTGTCATTTATAATGATACTAGTATTATTTCATGGTACAACTATTCCATGTATACCACATATATCACATTATCTCTTAGCGAAATAACATAACTTGTACCGTAAATAGTTAGATTAATGAATACAATAAATTAATTTATTAACTATGTGGTAATGGAAATATTATTTGAGTATAAAATCAAATATTTCAACATTATATTATAATTAAATATATGCGCATAGATCGGTGCGAGCAATATTTATTATGAAATAAATGACATATTATTATATATTTTTTTATTCAATTTTTCAATGATTTTTTTTTATAAACATTATTAACGGAAAAGACTAAGTGGATGGTGATCGAAGGTCACTAGGGGTCACTGGCGCGAAGGATCACAACGGGTTGTCGATGATCGAATGCAGATTCGCAGTGTTTGTGATTCTCTCGTAGGATATACGGAAAACTCTCTTAATCTTCTGGAATATGAATGTATTGTGAACGGACCGGGCTGTGTTGCTTAGATTGAACGGCTCTGTGTATCGTGGTAGTTCACTTAGTATTGCGCGCTTATACACGCGTGTGTGAATGCGTAATGTTAATTCATATTCGTATATTAATATAAACGATATTGAATGCAATAATAATTTATAAATGCCTGTAATAGTAATATTATAGATAATGAATAGTAGATTTATATATTAATTAAAATATATAGCTTAGAATATTAGATATTGGAGGAACATATGGATTAAATGTTTACAGCCAAGGGGTGCAGATCCCTATGTTCTATATGCATACGCATTTATGTTTACATTTTAATTTATATTTGACCTAGATGAAAACAAATTTCATTTTAATGGTTAAAAATTCAATTCACATATTTATAATAAATATTGGTTTATAAATTATATTGGATATTTATTATAATATTATGATTTGTTTATTATACACTATTTAATTATAGATAACAAAATATTATATATATATATATATATTATTTGATAATTATCAATTTATAAATGACTTTTATTATACATATATATATATATATATATATAAATATATAATTTAAGTATTATATAAACAAAATTAATAATAATATTAAACCTAAGATTATAATTTATAATATGATTATTAATTTGTTATTTATTTATTCAATATATATATAATCCGAGTTTATACTAAATTTAACATATATAATATCAATATATTAAGAATTATTTATATATAATATAATTTTTCTTAATTTATCTAAATATTTGTAATAATGTAGTGACAATATAATGAATAATGTTTAATAAGTGTATAATTTATAAATCTATTTTTTGGTTCCTCATAATAATGCATATATATATATATATATGATTGATATATACACTGATTATATGTAAGATCATCATTTTTTCATATATAATTTCATATAGTATTTATTGATCTATTTTTATATTATTTATGAGTTGAAAATTAAAATATGAAAGAAATGTAACATAAGATTTTATATTCTATCGTAATATAAAATATATTTTATGATGTCATATTTTATGGTGTATATATAATAATTATAAAAATTAGATTATATACATTACTTATATATATGATACATTTTAAAATATTTCCGTCATCCTTCCATATCTATGTTAAATTCTACATTATATTTTCGTAGAAGATATTTAATTTGATTCATAAATAATAAATGTATATCATAATCAGAAATACTATATACACTCATTACAATATACAAATAATATGTTATTTTCAGATATATTTTTACAAAAATTAGAATATATATTTACAATATACTCATAATATTTGGAGGAAAACATTTAAACAATTTATATATACAATTATAAAATTAATCGAAAGGAATGTAATTAAAAATATTTAAATTTTTCAAGCTTAATACGAATAGAACTAACAGAAAAATTAGAAGATGAAGAATCACATTTAAATTTAACAAAAACATTTTAATAAAATTACAACAAAAGAGATTAATAGCATCTATATTACTAATTATAGGTCTATTATGATCAGTTATTAAGATATTATTGGACCTAATAATTAATGATGATAATAGAATAACTAAAATATGAATAATGTGAAAATTATATAATGATGATAGTGTAAAACAACAATATAATTAGTATACAGAACCTTCAATACATAGATCTTTCCATTGCAGGGGATTATTGCTAACGATATCTTGATGCGCTATCACATGTCTCGGAAGAATCCTTCCTTTTCTTACAGATATTCCACAATTCTCAAAGCTGTAAAGAAAAATTGGGTAATAAAATAATGGATTAATTAAAGTGGATATTTTTAGTATCATAAAATTATATCATTTCAGTTGTTTATATTTACTTACTATTATCAAGAACTGTCTCTAATGCATATTTTGTGATATTTTTATACGCATTCTCCAGGAGTACACATTTTAGTTTTATATAAAATCAATGATATCATTATGATTATATTAAGATCAAAATATAATTGAATAAACATTATATTATTTAGTATAATGATATAATAAAATAGTAAAACATATTTCAATTCATACCGAATTTATAAAAAATACATATTTTTAATTAAATATTTATATAGAAATTAAATATTATATAGAAATACAAATTAAAAAATATGTATTACATTTAATTTTATAAATAAATAAATATCCATGATATCTTTGATTCAAAGATTGAAATCATTAAAATATAATTAAATATTCCACTGAAAAGTATCTATTTTATAGTACAAAAAGTTAACATTGCATAGATAGCGAGCAGATATTATGTAAATTATATATTATTAATTACATTTCATTTAGGTTGGTAACAATTCATAGAATAATCTTATAGTACAATAATGAATTTTCATAACATAATTATTTTTATAAAAATATATTTTTTCGATTTTCAATTCAATATTGAACTTTTATCTTATCAATTATTATTGTATTCGAAAAATAATTTAAATCGTAATTTTAACATATCATTCGGAACTACTACTAACTCAAACTCTTGCGAATAGTAGCGAAGGAAGCCGACAAACAGTTCGCCCACAGACTGTTTGTTCGGTGACTTGAAGTGTACCTTGTTCTCGCTGAGCGTCAGTAGTCGTATGTCTCTGTAAGTGTTGTACTTTTGCTGGCGGATAACGACACGATTACTTAGGGTTATGCGAGGGTTATGAGAGGGTTATGAGATGGTTATGAGAGATGGTTATAGATACCAATAATATACACTGTATACACACTAGATATACACTAGATATATATTACATTATACATATTCATAAAAGTAATTATATATATATATATTAAATATTATTAATATATATCTAATTATTAAAATATTAACATTAGTATTATCATGATTTACTATGATTTATCAAAAACAGGATATTAGTGATACAGTATGCTCGAAGATTAGGTGAAGGAATGTCATTCAGTCCATAATTCAAACAAAAAATAAATTAGATTTTGTATCTCAAATGCAAATTTAAATTAGAAAATATATTTATAAATTCTCTATTTTATTTTATTAAAAGTAACAGTTCATTTCACTTATATAATATTCAATTTTAAAAGTTTAATTTCACTTATGAAATAAATAAATATATTATGTTAAATTAATAAATAAAATATGATCTTTAAAATGATTTAAATAAGAATTAAGTAAACACATCATTTAAAGTTGTATTTACATTTTGAATTATAATTCAGTGCTTATTCTAGGATTACTCTATCCATTTCTATGATTGATACTACCACCCCCATATACAAGTTTCTCTTAATCACATTGAGTAGATAGGGAGTGATATATCTTTGCTTCGCAGAATAATTGGTATACTTATGATTATTATTAGAAACTTTTATATTACGGTTGAATGACTTTATCGTATTACTTTAACGGAGGCTGGGAGTATATTTTGTGATTTTTAAATGAATAGATATACCTATGATATTTTATTTATTTATCAATCAATCATTAAAATGTTGTTCCACTGAATTGTATTATATTACAGATTAAAAAATACACAATGTAACCTACAAAAGTTACCAGTTCATAGAAAACTAACTTTCTTGTGACACATAATACATATATATATATAAGGCCATGCATATAAAGTAATAGTTTTTTAATAGTTATTTAGTTTTTAAGATATATCAATACATTACCATACAAAATTCTAATAGGTTTATTTAAATATATAACCACAAATAAAAGCAACATAACAATCAAATATTGACTATATTACATCATATAATATGTAAAAATAAATGTAAATATATACTTCCATTTAAACAAAACCAATATAATAGAATTCATTAAGGGGATGTCACACGACGCCCGCCTCTATATGTATAGATATAGCAAATAATGGGTCTACACAAAACTAGGCGCGCAGAATTATATTCATTGAATTGAGCTAATTTTTTTTATATTCTATTCATTAAATGTATACAAATGATATTACAGGACGTATTTTTTATAATATATATTATATAACATATATATATATTCACACATTTTAATTTTTTAATTTTTGGAATTTCTATGGAAATTGTTATTTTTTGCAATTATGCACATACAAATTTAGAAAATGTCTTCTGTATTAGTATTCATATAAACTTTATTTATATAATGTAATAATAATTAGTAGAATACATATAATAGTTTTTGTTATACCTACCTAGCGTGAAATAATTATTCTAAGAAAACAGCATTTGAATATATATGAATACATTATATATCATATATAATGAATATATATATAAACCACTTTTTATGTTATTTCTAGACTGTTTTCATAAATAATTTGTTTACAGATATTAAAAAACAAATAATAGAATAGTATTATTATATATAAAAAATTTTAAATAAACAATTATTTTCACCAAAACAAGGTGTGACATCCCCTTAAATTAATGTGATTTATTTTATATTATAAGATATATATATATATATATGTATATAGTTACAAATCAATACATAATGAATACACATACTACATAATATATCTATATGTATTTCTGAAATATTATTTATTTTTTAAATTCACAATTAAATGTTAATATATTTACATTTATGAAATATACCAATTTTAAAATTAATAAAATACTTTTTATGTATTGTAAAAAAAAATCATTAATATATGTATCATTAAATATCCTGATACATATTTATATTATATAAGTAAACAATTCCATTCTTATTATTTAAATTAAATAAATAAGTTTAAAACATTAAAAATAGTATTATGTAATTTATATTTATATAGATTTCAAATTATATAAAACAATTTTTGAATAATCTAATCTATATGGGACATAACATATTCTATATTATTATGAATTTTTTAGACGGATTTAAATAATTATTTTTTAAAGATACTAATAATATCATATGGATAAATATTTCATAATAAATATTCTATAAATTTAGATATTTACCTATTTCAACATTGTGATATCATATTAAATAATTATAAAACATATGAATTAATTATTATATACATTCAATCATGCATGCATGTTACATCATACATATATATATATATATATATATATATATATATATATATATATATATAAATATGATAGTGATTCTCTAATCCATTTAATCTAATTTTTTAAATATTTAATAGTAATTATGATTATAAAAAATTATTATTTTCATTTCATAGGGTGCATTCTATACATAATGTGCATGCTATGACATAATATAACTATTACATAATACTGACTGGATACTTCTCTTGTAAACTGATGATCACGTTGGGATTGCATCCACCTATGAAATAGTGAATTGTAAGCTTTAGTCGATGACAATGAAAGAAAATTAATAATTAACAGCCTGTATAATACAGGTATAATATTTTATATACAAATATAAATAAGGAAATATAAGAATTTTAAAATATTATTATGTTATAAAAATCAATATTCGTTGATAATTTAAACAAATTATTAAAAATAAAGAGATAGAAGTAGAGAAAATATACATAATTGGACGAGTAAGGTTATGGGCAGAGGGAGGTGAAATATAGTTCATACTGTTAAAATGTTAGGGGAAGAGTAGAGAGGGGAAATACAGTTCATACAGTTATAAGGTTAGCAATATATATGGATCGCTCCATTACGGAATGGCGGTGAGTGGGAGAAGGACATATATCTATTACATATATCTATATATCTAGCTGACTGACTCGATGGTAAGTATACATGAGGTGGCACTACTACTACTAGTGGTGGCAATGGTGGTGGTGCTAATGGTGGTATACTACTACTACTACTACTACTACTAGTGGTGGTGGAAATGGTGGTGGTAGTACCGGTGTTGCTACTCGTATACAAACATTGCATGAAGTGTATGACCATCAGAACCAGCGAGAAGCTGGATATGGTACCCTCCTTGGCATCGTTGATGTTCTGTACTTTGGCCCAGTGCTTGACGAAGATCACCAGCGGTGCTAATCGGACATCCACTACGGACACAGGTCATTTGTTAAGTTTACGTTAGATAGTTAAAACATATGCTATAATTATCATACGATGTCTGGTAAATTAAGTACCACCTCTTGAATTCTGATAATTTAAATAGATAAATAAATTATTTATTTATGATTTAAATTTCTAAAAATGATAAAATTAATCTTTTTTACTGAGTTATATATAAAATAAAAGCATGATTTATATATATGAAACTAAAGATAACATTTAATATTGTTATAGTATCAAATAATCAAATAATGTCAGATAACAAATAGATAACATGTTGTTTAGTCAACTTCAAGCATTAACCATAGCAAACTCCTCTATATTGTTAAGAACAAGATACAAACATTAAACTCAAAAATGTATTGATATTAATGTTTCAAGTTATTCCAAGTTAAAAATCTCTATATAGAAATCCAAAATATAATAAATTATAGACCTGTAATCCATCCTTTAGTAACTCTATTATTATTGCGAGGGGCGTGAATTAAACATTCATCGTCCGGAGTTAGAAATGTTTGCACTACTTCAGTGAGTTCATTTCAGCGAGTTAAATTTACGTTAACGATTAAACGATTAAATACCAACACTACTTCGTAAAGTACTACTTTCACCGGGCTGTACAAGAATATCAACATTATTATATAACATTGCGAAGGCCGTCGTTCGCTATTATTATTTCATATACATGAGTCATGTAACATGACATATACATCACGTACGATAGTATTATAAATCTAGTATACCAATACAAAGGAATGTGAAGGCCCAGCCTCCAGCATACATGATCACCTACAGTGGTATCAAGCGATACATCTCTATTTATATTATAAACACTCGTTGATCAAGTACAAGGAAAAGTACATGTTTATCATAATACTATTTCCTGATACCTAATACTGAATGGGTATTTCAATATGTTATTGTTATTGTTATTTGTATTTGGTGGAGTCCTTTCATCCCATCCAGGAACTTAGATGAAGATTTCACTTATAACAATATATGGCTTTAATGTCCCTTCGAAGCTGCTCTCGTGTTAAGGCATCCATGGTTTTAACGAGAGCCGATCATTTATTTATACACAATTATATAAGATCACTTCTAAATATTATTTTAAGACCTATTTTAATAGTCCGGACGAGTCTCGAACCCGTGTCCTACTGCTTGTGTGTCTGACGCCTTAGCCACTGAGCCACACAGGCAGTTATAGTATACTATAATAGCTATTACTATTTTAGTAGTTATTACGCTACTATTTACACACTAGGCTATACCGATATGTATAAGGCTAGGAAGAAAAAGTCTACAATCATGAACTATGTGGTATTGGTAGGTGTTCAACTGAAAGCGAATGTATTTGAATCATATTTAAATCTACATCTATATATATATATATATATATATATATATATATATATACAATTACATAACAAATGTTATATGATTTAATAATCTATAAAACACTATACAAACATCTAGAGTAGGCATTCATAAGGTGGGTGTTTCGGATTCCAACGGAGTTATTGATGTTCAAGTCGCATTCCACTTTACTGCAGTAAAATAAGCATTAAAGATTACGTATTGTATAAGTTCAATGGAGATTTGGTTATCGTTCATGTAAGTGTTATGTTAAATAAATAGTATATAAATATAAATAAATAGATAATATAACAATAACAATTATGATAATAATAATAAATAAAATTAATCAATCAATTAATGATGTACGTATACATTACTTATATACTTTATATACATAATGATACACTATATACATGGAAATTAAATATGTAGATTATGAATATGTGCAGCTATGACTGCGATTAAACTTTAATGTTATATGAATGATGTCAAAGCAATCTATTTTACACGATATACAATGTAATTATTTGAATCACATAATCCTACAGTTGAGAATTATTATAAAGGGGGTATCCCACTACAAGTATTTCCGGCAACTTGCAGGAAATATTGTAACTCTAAAACTATTTTCTATCAAGTTAACTACAATTGTAGTTGGATACACCCCTTACTTTCCGGAAACTTGCCTGAAATATAGTAACTTTATAGGGGTATACCATTATAACATGATGGTATTAGAAAATGGTTTTAAAGTTACAATATTTCCGGTAAGTTGCCGGAAATACTTGTAGTGGGATACCCCTTAATAGAATATTGTAAATTAAATAATAGATATAAGTATTGATACACATGAAGATATTGCTTGATATTTACATGTAATTTAGAGACAGTCACAAACATTCATTATTTCCATGTATAATGGAAATATTATTAAAAAAATATATTTTCTTTTAATTAAAATTTCAAATACTCTTGATACTATACTATAAAAGCTGCTTGAGTATTATAAAATGCATATATAATTGATTGTATAGAATATGTTAGGATGATATTTAGGTCATATTTTTGAAATTTTAGTAAATTGAATATATATTTACATAAATATATGGAGTTATAATGTTGTGAATATTGCCAACATTATTTTACTTACATAAACTAGACATATACACAGATCTGATAAACTCTCGTATAACATTTATGTATTATTATATGTAATTTGAAAATAAAAAATAGATATTTCTGCAAAATCATCAAAATATGCCTAATAATTTATATATATATTTATATATATATATATAATAGAATATATATGCAAGATATTTCAGATATATAAAATATATCAAGACAACATATTTATACAGGATATATCATATACTATAATATCTATTATATTTTTAATATTAGTGAATGTGAGAAAATAATCAGTCGTAAATTATTATTTCTTATATAATTTGTACGTATAATTCAATTATATTTCATAAATATTTTATATTTATAATAATTTGTATTATTATCTAATTTTATAAAACACAGTTTAATAGTACTTAAAAGATGTTGTATTAAAAATATCACTATATAAATAAAATATAACAGAATATGGAAACATAAAATAGTTTCTTGATATTTAATGACTATGGTCAATCCATTAATTCAAATGTAAGCATAGTTCCATATATTGCGTTTTATATGAATTATGAAACATAATAACTTTACATATTTTAATAGGCTATTTACACTTTTATAAAATACATTATATTCAAATGATATATATATATATATATATATATATATATATATATATATTAATAGAAATGATTTTTCTAGGGAAAGAATTAACACCTACACAACATGTTGTGTACAACACATGAAGTAAGTGCCACCTATAGCGGGTTACTTTAAGGAACTATGTGTAGTTTATGATGTAAATTCGTATCAAACTATACACTTTTAAAATGTAAAATAATATATTTTAAATAATTATTTATATGATGAAAACTAAGTGTTCATTAATAATAATAACAAAGTAATAGTTGATATGTTGGTTTTAAATTATATACATATCTATATGGAAATAAAAGCTAACTTATATTGCATGCAATTTAATAGAACAATGAAATATTGTTGTATAAAAACTGCATCAAACCTAAATCTATTTCAGTGATTTTGAAACTACTGCCAGCAGCTGAGGGTAGTACCAAAGATTTTCCGAAGGAAAGATATAACACTTACGCGAAATCGTGTAATTCGAATTTGTATACAAAATACCCTGGTGCCAATAGCGGGTTACTTTTAGGAACTATGCGTTGTTTATAATGTAAATTCGTATTTAACTATACACTTTTAAAATGTTAAATAATATGCTTTAAATTAATATTTATATGATGAAAACTAAGTGTTCATTACTAATATATAACAAACAAATATGATATTTATGTTTTAAATGCTATAAGTATATATTTAGTAAGTAAAAGTTAATTTATATTGCATGTAATTTAATAGAGCAATGAAAACATTGTTGTATGCAAACAGAGCCGAACCTAAATCTATTTCAGTGATTTCGATACTACTGCTAGCAGCGGTTGGGGCTATTACTAAATTACGTTGCATGCATAGGGAGTGTTATATCTTTGCTTCGCAAAATCTTTGGTAGTACTATAATTACGTTGCGTAGATTGCGAGTGTTATATCTTTGCTTTGCAAAATCTTTGTTAATAGTTTGAATATTTCTATTTCTATTTTATTAAATATATTAATTATATAAAATTATTAGCTTAGAATAACTTCTAATATTAATATATATAGCGTGTCTGATAACTCATATTTTGTGAAACTTTTATTTTACACTTGAATGATTTTATCATATGCATCATGATCGAGGAGTACACATTTGAATTTGATATACATGCAAAAACTCATTTTAAATTAATGATTTCGATATGATTATATTAAAATTGTAATATAATGCATGATACATACTATATAAGAATATTGACATTAATTACATAGAAAAACATATTCAAATTCAACCTTTATTTATAAATAAATTCAAATTTAAAAAAAATATTTATATATATACAACTTAAAATAATTAATGCTTTTTATTTTACAAATAAATCAATATATCTGATAGCTTTGAAATCTTGAAATATAATTAAAAATACCTGTTTCGGAGTACAAAAAGTTACTATTACAGTGGTTGAGAGAACATACGCCCTATCATTGGTATTATTATTAATTTAATTTGTGTTGAATAACTTTTTTTAAATAAAAATCAAATATACATTATTTTATATACAAAATGTTATCTCATTTAATGAATGATGTATATTAATTTATTTAATATATCCCTTTCATTTCAAAATGTTTTAATCAAATTTAATGTAAATAGTATATTAAATATAATGAGAATAATAATATAAATAGTATCACCCTAATACCGATACTAGTAATAATAAACGTATGACCTCATTAGCTTATGATTAACCATTATAACCTTATTGTATCTATGAACTTCAGAATAGGAACTGTGGCCTTGATGAGATTAATACGATTGAGGTAATCTGTGTTAATGTAGGGTTAATTGTAGAATAGGCAGTGATATTAAACGGAGAGAAGGTTAATGGTTTTATCAGATTTTACGGGTTCTTATGGTTTTTTCACTTTTAAAATAAAAACAAGTACTAATTATAATTATTTCATAACAAAAAACTAACTAAATTGTATTATTTTTATTATAATTTTTAAATATACAGAAATATCACATAACGGAAGAGTTTTAATCGTAGAATCTATTATTTTAGATTGGAATGATGTTATGAGTATATTATATAATATTTATATATAAACAAAAATATTAAATATTATTAAGCCTGTCATATTATTTATTATATATTATTATCTAAATGTAATCAAAGGGGTTTTGCTGATATAATACAATACTTCAATAATGTATTTAAATAAATAGATATCATTTTAAAACATAACATATATTCTTCTTAAAAATAAAAATTTTTTATGATGAATACTTTTCATTGAACAAAATTATTCCATACACATCTATTTATATATCACAATGTGAAATTAATATTACTTATTATTTAAAATTGTAATAATTTGAATTTTTGTCAGTTATTACAAACCATTATTGTGAAATAATTATAAATGAATTATCATTTAGATATAATTTGTATATCTATTTAAATAAAAATAAATATCAAATGTAATCATATTTATAACATTTATAGGATATTATAATAATATATTTGTTATGAAAAAATATTAATTTTTATTGAAAATATAAGTTAAAATCATTAAATTTTATGATAAATGGATAATATTATATTAGGATAAGTTACAATATACTAAAATAGTACTTTACTTCATCTTATTTAGTAAACTGGTTAAGTTTCGTAATATTTGGCTATTAAATATAAATAGCTCTTATTAGTAATAATGTATTATCAACGATTTTTGTAATGAAAGATATACCACTTACACGAAATCGTTTGATTCAATTTTTTATACAAAAAACTTACAGCGCAACAGTAAATGCTATAAAGTAAACGCTATATAGTAAATTATAGAAACTATGTATTGTTTATGATGAAAATTTGTATCAAACTATACACTTTTAAAATGTAAAATAATATGTTTTAAATTATTATTTATATCATGAAAACTAGTGTTCATTGCTAATATATTACAAAGAAATAGAATATGTAGGTTTTAAATACTATAAATATCTATGTGGCGAATAAAAGCTAACTTATATTGCATGTAATTTAATAGAGCAATGAAAACATTGTTGTATGGAAACCTAACCGTGCCGAACCTAAATCTATTTCAGTGATTCGATACTAAAGCTAGAAGCGGCAGATAGTAGTTATTAATTACGTTGCATATATAGGGAGTGTCATATCTTTGCTTTGATAAATCATTGCTATTACTATTAAAACGATCTCTTTTTACATTTCAATATATAAACAATTCATAATTAGAATTTGTTTTCAACTTGAAAAAACCATAAAAACCGAAGAAAAACCCATTCGAAAAGACCAAATCAACCCTGGCGAAGGGAGTATACGAAAAAATCGAGTAAAGTATCATGCTTATAATGTAAAATATAGGGGAAATTTAATCACAGTATAAACTACAAATTTAATATTTAATTAATAAATAACGTTAATATATATTTAATATTTAAACAAATATTTAACAATTTATTTACAAATTATTTATAGTATATATTAATTTGTAACTAATAATAATTATAAACCAGATTTTGGTATATATAAATATATATATATATATATATATATATATATATCTATATATATCTATATAACTATATATATATATTTAAATAAACGAAATCAAATATTAAATAGTATATATAACTAATTCTAATAAAAATGTAAAATATTATAATAAGTACAATAAATAAATACTTTTTGTATATGATATAGTATAATACCAAAGATTTTGCGAAGCAAAGATATAACACTCCCTATGCATGCAACGTAATTTAGTAATATCCCCAACCGCTGCTAGCAGTAGTATCGAAATCACTGAAATAGATTTAGGTTCGGCTCTGTTTGCATACAACAGTGTTTTCATTGCTCTATTAAATTACATGCAATATAAATTAGCTTTTACTCACTAAATATATACTTATAGCATTTAAAACATACATATCATATTTGTTTGTTATATATTAGCAATGAACACTTAGTTTTCATCATATAAATATTAATTTTAAGCATATTATTTAACATTTTAAAAGTGTATAGTTAAATACGAATTTACATTATAAACAACACATAGTTCCTAAAAGTAACCCGCTATAGGTGGCACTGGGGTATTTTGTATACAAATTCGAATTACACGATTTCGCGTAAGTGTTATATCTTTCCTTCGGAAAATCTTTGATAATACTATATAGTATAATGTTATTTCAATGTTTACAATTATGTACAATTAATTTAATTTTAATGTCAATTTTGACATTAGATGTTTTACTAAAATACTTATTTTGTTATTTATAGAATGTTTAATAGTTTAATTTGTTGACATAGTATTTATAACATGTATTTATGACATACATTGTATACATTGTAGGTAATCATTATTTTTTTCAAATATAATGAAACATACAGAGTTGCCTAGATGACTTTGAATTCATGAAATCATCTGTGATTAATTGTAACATTCACATTTTATAGAATATAACAAAATAAGTGAATAAACCCAACCCAACAATAAATAGATAAGAAATATATTATAATATATATATATATATATATATATATATATATATATGTATAACATATATATGTATAATATATATTATATAATATTATAATATAAGAAATATATATTATATAATATTATAATATAAGAAATATATAATTATATCTATTATAATAGATGTATATTAATAAATACAGCACCATTAGTTTAGTTAGGCGTAATACATATATAGGATAGATTAGGATAGATCAGGTGACAAACTGCATTGCTGGAGCGCTCCGTAGAGAAGGTACAAGATCTCGGTGGCGTCTCGTTTCTGATCAATCTCCTCGTGAGACAGCATCAGACACAGATCCATGTCGCTGATGTTACTGCCGAACCCGTTCATTGAAGAGCCGACGATGTAGAGACCGCAAACTAGGGGGCGGGGGGCGTGGCTTATGTTAAAGGGGTGGGGCTTAAGTAGGTTGACAGGTAATAGGGCGTGGCTTAATAGATTGTATTCTTAATAGGGTGCGGTTCTTAAATGAGAAAATGATGTTGCGGTTTAATAGATAAATCTCATCGAAGAGATAACACTGGGGATGAAAGTGTCGACATGTTGAATGAAATACATCGAGAGTGTATCGTTGACAATAGATAGTAGTACCGATGCCGGTACATCACAACCGGAGCGTCATGCTTCAGCGAACACCGTACAATTATTACTAGGTAGTCACGTAACGTAAGGGTATCGGGGCTACAGATAAGGGTAAACGGCGGAGCCCTACTAATGAGGTACGACGGGGGGGGGGGGGGGGGGGCGGGGGGCTACTAACAGGGGAACACTTCCTTCATGCTGATGTAGAGTTCGTTTCGAAGACGCAGCTTGTACTGGTACAACAGTTCCGTTTGAGCGTTTCGACTGTGATACAGGCATATCTCTTCCGTTATCTGCAAACATACAGCTGAGCATTAAGTAGCTATTTATATATTGCAGAGTAAGGCTCGTGTATTGTTATCGTGAATGGGAAATCGGTTACAAATATAACAGGGCATACTGAATTGATCTCTAAGACCCGGGGAAACCTCAGTTTTAATTTGTCTCTTACAATATATTATATTAAAATATGAAATATAATTAATTATCTTTAAAATGATGTCTATTGAGAAAAAGGTAACTATAAGTACATGATGTCCTGTACATCAGATATGCGTTGTGATCATCGACATAGACAATTGAAGTTATAAACAGTACTAGTAGTATGCACATATTCCAATCTATTGTATATATTATATTTACTAATTACATTCAATTATATAATCATTTATATTATAATGTATATAATTATATTATATTATATAATTATATTATAAATAATACTAGCACTGTTTATTATATATATAATATATATAATAAACAGTGCTAGTATTATTTATTACCCAGAAAATAGAAATAAAACTTCAGAAGCTTATATCTCTGATGTTTTTTAGACGCTGATAACTTTTGAACCCTTTGATGAATCCTTATAAAATATTATGAGATATACCTAATAATATATACCCCATAATTATATTAAAAATAACGAAATATAATTCAGTTTTAATATTCGATCATAAAGAATATGTTATAGTTTAATTGTCGTTGTCTTGTGATTAATTTATGGTTTAATTGGATAGCTGTATAATAAACAAAATATCAATCTTAAAAAGTGTCATCATTTTGGTACTACATTTTAGGTACTCTATATTTTACATGTACATTCCGCAGAGGTTACGACGGTCTTACTTCAATGATCGGCCATTTGTAATTTTACATATAAATATATATCCGTATGTAGTACTACTATAAATCTAATAAGATCCATAATTTTGAATATTGCCAAAACAATTTCACATTTAAAAACTATACATATAAATCTAAGTAAATAATGCAGGCATTTACTGTACAATTAAATATTAGTATATACAATACATATTTGAAAATAAAATTATTATTTCCAATTATTTCTATATAGTCATTATTATGTATATATATATATAGGTATTATACATGTATTTAAATGTATTTAATCATATAATATTATATATATATATATAATATTATGGAAAAATATCTCCTGAGCTATTAGATATATATAAATTACTTTTTATAACAAACAAATTATAACGATAACTCATAAACTGTAATCTCTGATATACTCTGTACATTGGTTAGTGTGGCTAAATAATTTGAAATAAATGACGCTAAATGTGATTGCTTATTGATTATAGAGTGTGCTCTATTAATTATTTATATATTACAGCCAGTCCGTTTAGTCCACTTATATACCATTGTGGACGATTGCATTATTGCATGCATATAGGGAGTAGTAATATAATAGTAGAAACTCACGATACGATTTGTTTGAAACGCGCATGCATTAACAAATAGAATAGTATTGCAATTTAGAAATAAGCAATAAATAGTTACGATAAGAGCGCGCACATACAATTGAGCTGTCAATCACAAGTAAAGCCTGCGTTCAGAACACAAACTTTTTTTGACATATCATATAACAGTAATTAATTAATCAAATTAATTATTTACCTATTTTATATAATACAGAGAATGGGGTCTATGAAACATAATGTTGTACGCATTTAATCGATGTTTTATATGAAACTTCTAAGTACAAAGTTTGTACATATAAAGCTTATAAATATCTACATCTATGTATTGATAATTAAACAAACATATTTAAAAAGTAAAATGTGTATTACGTTAACAAAAGGATGCGTTGGATCCTTCGAGGAGACTATTTTTTAAAAACTAAACATTTTTATTTAAGATTATTTTTTTTATAATTATATGTTTAAAAATAGTCTCATTACCTATCTTTCACACGTAAACACCGCGAATGTCTCTCGTCCCCGAAACAACACACTTTTATAAAATAAATAAGCGCAACGAGACTTCAACGTAGGTAAGGGTACAGCGGTAGGAGTTACGCGACGACGATACCTTATCGAACGACTCGGAGTTCAGTATTCCATTGGAAGGTGAGTTCCTCGATAGCTGGTGATTGTTGTAGGTAACGGTGTGCTTGGGGATGCCGATAGCGATGGCGGGGGGCAGGTGCTTCGGACGTATGCTGTTGTAGCTGCTTCTGTGGGCGGCGGTCGGTGAATTAGCAACGATCGTAGAAGTAGTGAATTATCAATGATTATAGACGTGGACGCGGTGATCGGTACATTAGCAACGATTATAGTAGTAGCGGCGGAGCTCGGTGAATTAGCTTTAATGTAGAGAAATAGCGATGATTAGGTTAAGCTGGCTCGTTAAATGTATATTTTTATCGAATCAATTTCTTTAATTAATTTCAGGTAAAATAGTTTTCTAAATCGTACGTTAACATTTTGTTTATAAAATTGATGGCCATTTAAATTTAACATGGAAATGATAGGAAATTAACACGGAGTAGATATAAAACTATAGATATAGAACAGATGAGCCGCTGCGTAATGGTGGAGGTAGTAGTAGACTTACTGTAAGAGTATTTCGTAAGGGTTCTCGGATCTCTTCTGTGATGATGATAACAATGATTAATACGAGTTATGCAATAGTAATAGTAATAGTAGTAGTAGTGGTATGTGGTGATGTATTTCATTGTTATCTAATCAACAACCTGGAATATATTCATATTTAGATAGTCAAACATAAATACCATATGTATTCATTTATGTTATTAAATACAATTTCTTATGTAAACATTTTTAGCAACAAAATTATATATAGTATTTATTTTAGACTCTAAATATTAATATAATATCATTATATATATATATATATATATATATATATATACACACATATATATATTATAATAAATATAGATACCTTCGCTATGGGATGTATTTTTATTTCTCTTGGCATTTGAAGATTTTCGTAAGGAGAAATATAGTTTGGAGTGACAAAATGAGATGTCTGAAAATATTATATAAGTATTGTAATATATTATATATATGTATATATTAACATGTATGTATTTGTTTGTATACATAATTTCATAAATAAGGCAAAATATAAATAGATAGTTAATCATATATAAAGCGTAGATTTTTAATAATATGCGATCCCTATATAAATATATATATATACTGTTGATATAATATAAAATATAAAATTAAACTAATTAAACTGCATAGAAAAATAGGTAGGGGGCACCATTGCATACGTACTGTTGGAATGGCGTGGATTAAGTTATGCTGTAGAGTGAGATTGGTAGGCATTGGTATAGTGATATTGTACGGGTGGGCGACTGGAACATACTGAGACTCTTGTATGGGGTTCATACCTGCGGAGGTACGGAGAGAGGGGGGGCGTATCAATGGGGTGCTAATGGGTAACTACGGATAGTGCGATGTGCTGTTTAGTGGGTGTGCTACTAGGGTGCTGTGCTATATATGAGTGACACACTATAAATGATACAAGTGTTACTAGAAGTGCTACTAAAATTCTACAGGTGCTATTACAAGTGCTAATAAAAGTGCTACAGTGCCTAGTGAGTGTACGAAACGAACAATGACTCGGGGAAACCTGATCCAGTTTATCTGTCGGTTTTCTACAAAAAAAAAATTTAACACTCGTGAAATTTCTCGACCAAAAGTCGTGTTTCTGAGATGAAAATAACGAAGTAAAAGTTAATACCCCTTATGGTACTTGTTTTTACGTGCGTGAGAGTCACTGATATCGAACATGTGCGTGTATACGTGATGATTAAGAGGGTGATTCAAACAAATTACATGTGAGACAGAAATTAAATACGTGAATGTAAACTTATCAGTTCTCTTATCAATTCTTTCTTCTTATCTGTAAGCATAAGCATAATCTGTATATACGTAATTCTTTGTAAAAATTGATGTTATCAAATATGTATATATTGGTATAAAGCCTATATATATTCTACTTAATATCTATTAACATATATACAATTATAAATATAATAGAACAATTATAAACAGGAAATTTAATTAATTGTTTTCAATAATAATTAAATTAAATGAAAATAAGATTAAGTTTATTAATATATAAAAGAAAATTTAATTTAAATAAAGTTATATTTGATATGCATCAAAATATTTTAATGAATATATTTCATATTTAAAATTATTAATTTAAAATACTGAAAACTAAATATAACATTAATATAATGTATGTTATATTTCAAATAATAATATCGATAAATTCAAATCAAATTTTAATCGAGAGAATTATCAGTAATCAATAGCATTCTGAAAAAAATATATATTATGAGGGTAAATCAGGGTTGGTCGGTTTTTTAGAACCGATTTTGTAACTGTTTTTTTTTGTTTTTTTTTGGTTTATTTGATTTTTGTATATAAAATTATTGTAAAATTATATATTAATTTAATGCTATTAGTATCATTTAAATGGTATCAATATAGTATCAATATTATTAATAATAGTGTAGATTTTGTATATTATATAAAGTTATTCATTTAATAAACATGCCTGGCTGAAAGAAAAATATAATTTGGAAAGAATTTACTGACATAACTAATAAATCTTTGTATAAATTATACCATAATATTTTTTTCTACATATAATATACATATATACTATGAAATATCTGGTTTTTTCAAATGGGTTTTTTCGTCGGTTTTTACGGTTTTTTCAAGTTGTAAAAATCATAGTTTTTATGGTTTTTAACAAATTAATTTAACTTTTAAATTATAAGTTATAATTGCCTAAATTATATGTTATATCAGGGAGTGGGTAGGACTCTCATCTAATTACACTTACACGCCAACGATAGAATGATTATGTATACAAATTTAATTACGCCACCATTAGGCAGAATATTCCAATTATGAATTGTTTATATATTGAAATGTAAAAATATATCGTTTTTATGGTAATACATTATTATTAATAATAGTTATTTATATATAATAGCCAAATATTACCACTTAATCATTTTACTAAATAATATAAATTAAAGTATTATTTTATATTGTAACTTATCTTAACATAATATTATCCATTTATCATAATATTTTATGATTTAAAAATATATTTTCAAAAAAAATTATTTTTATTAATAACAAATATATTATTATAATATTATATAAATGTTATAAATATGAATCAAAAATATAATATCAAATGTAATCATATTATATAATTTAATTTAAATTATATTTTTATTTAAATAGCTATACAAATGATATCTATTCATTTATAATTATTTCACAATAATGGTTTTTAAAGGAGGAACTTATTAAATTATATTTTTATTTAAATAGCTATACAAATGATATCTATTCATTTATAATTATTTCACAATAATGGTTTTTAAAGGAGGAACTTATTAAAATTATTATAATTATTAATAATAATTAATGTTAATTACATATTGCGATATATAAATAGATGTGTATGGAATAATGTTTTTCGAATAAAAGTATTCATCATATGTATTTTATATTTTGGATTACAAAATTTTAGGTTTTATAATGATATCTAGTAGATATTATCTACTTATTTAAATCAATTAAATGTTGTAAAATAATATATACATATTTAAATAAATTATTGAAGTATTGTATTATATCATTAAAGCCCCTTTGATTACATTTAGGTAATAATCTATTTTATTATATCAATAATATAATATTATTAAATAATATTTATAGGCTTGATACTTTTACATATTTTTTTTTAATATATATATTATATAATATACTCGTAACAATCAAAAATAATATATTCTACGATTACAACTCTTCCGTTATGTGATATGTCTATATATTTAAAAATTATGATAAAAATAATACAATTTAGTTAATTTTTTGTTAAGAAAAAACTATAATTTGTACTTGTTTATATTGAAAAAACCGATAATACCGTAAAAACCAATTAAATCCGTAAAAACCGATAAAAACCATAATAACCTATAAAAACCATAAATTCGATAAAAACCAGGTTTTTTGGGTTTTACGTAAAAATAATAACTTAATAACTTTAATAACTTATGTAACTTACTAAAATATCGTTTTAAAATTGAAACTAAATCATGATAGTACTCAATTGAAATCAATAATAGGTCTATCTTTAATAATACATATTCATAATACTATATATATATAGACTTGTACTATGATTTATATAATATTAATAGTTTTACAGGGTACTATACTGTACTATACTTACACACATAAATGTATACGGATATATTTAATGAAATAATTATAATACTGCGTAAATATATATCGCAATATTTATTTTATAATTATTATATTGTATTTAATTTTTATTATAATATAATTATAATTATATTAATTAATTAATTGATAAAAGATTGTTTGATCTATTCATTTTTTTTTAATAAATTTTTAATATTCAAATAAATAAATATAGATTTTGTTTTTGAATTCATTGCAATTATACCAATGAAAAGTATATATTTTCAAGTACAAAAAGTTATCTTTGTTGGAGACATAGCAGACATTGTGTCTGTGATAATATTAAATATATACTAAAATTAAATAATTATATGAATTTTATGAAAATGAGTATACATAACATATATTTATTATGTTATATATAATATAATATTATATAACATAATAAAATGAATAATTATTATCATCATAATTATTATGATAATAATTTAGTAATATAATATATTCTTAAAGTTTGTTTTAAACCATTATTTATAACTATTATGCTGAGTAGAAGTAAATTAATATTATCATAATATAATTATTATAATAATATAAAATATTAATATACTATTGATAATTATAATTATTAAAATAATTATGCAAATTCAAATTTATTTAATTATAAAATTGATATAATAAATATTAGATAAATAATTATTTATAATTAAATTAATAAAGTTTAATATAAATTTAATATTAAATACAATGACATTTATTTAAAAAATATATAATTAAACATTAATAAAATGCTATGCTTAGAATATGTGAGTAATAAAATTTCAACCAGTGTTTAATCAAGCACTTGCTATCAATGAATGAGCATGAAAATTTAAATTAATAAAATATATATAAATACAAACCAAAACGTATTTTAAAATAATGCACTTAAACTAAAAATGATACATGATTAGAAATTATAAATTTATAAATAATATAAAAAAGTGTATATGAGTTAAATTATAAAAAATATATATGCAATTTAAATTTTGAAAATAATATTTAGAAAACTATATTTTATAAATTTCTCATCACGTGGTCAAACGACTAACCTCTCAACTATAATCATAATAAATTAAATGGCAGATTATGATTATATTGATGTAGAAAAAGCTAGTTTAGGCCATATTTTTCGTAGTCAGACGAAATATGGAACTACAATAAACACCAGGTATAGAGATGAAGTTTATATTGAACATACTGTAAAAGAAGATGATACACTTCAAGGAATAGCACTATCTCATGGAGTTACAGTTAGTTTTTATAAAATTTATATACAAAATTGATCGTCAATTTTACGTTAAATGTAATATTAAATATTGAATGTTATTTTAGAATAATATTATTTTGCGTTAATTATTTTTACCTATTTGTTAAGTACAATATTGTAATGATCAACAAATGTTACCTTATATTATAAATTATAATAATTGTGTTTATTTTGGTTATATTTAAAATTAAATTTAGAATTATTTAAAAGTGGTGGGACCATAATCATTATGATAATGGTCACCATTATAAATTGGTGCGCTATTTCCACAAAACTCAACAAAATAAGGAGATATGAACCCACTACATTCACGTTTCTAATTATGGGAATAATGTTTGACGTTATTTTGTAATATTTATTTCTAGCTTTATGTAAGTTTTATAATTTCATACTCTATATGATATAGAGTCTATATCATATAGAGTTTATATAGAGTCTATATCATATAGTATATGATATAGACTCTATCATAGAGTATATCATAGAGTATATTTAGAGTATATATAGACTATATCATATAATATATTTTATATATTATTATATTAATTATATCATATAATTTATATGATATATAATTGATATATAAATTTATGTGTTATTATTAATAATAACTTATGCCATATCTGTATTATGTATATGATATACAGTATTATACTTAGTACTGAGTATATCACTTATTCAAAAAAACTGTTGTGGATGTGATTTGCATTGTCTATCTTAAATAGTCGATAATATTTTGACATTTATCATAATAATCATGATAATGATTATTATTTTTGATTAATTATAGATATTTGTGTATCATATTTAATAATAATAATATCTATAGAAATAATGTTAATAGTAATATTATTTATTTTTAATAATACTTATTCTTATCTAAAATAAATCTAGTCGTTTCAAATCATCTGTATTTAGATTATATAGCTACTAGTAAGTATTATATAATATTTATTATTATAATAATTATGTTTTAATAGTGTATTAATGATTTATTACATACTATTAATTTCATAATTATCATGATAATAAAATAATAATGATTACCTATCATTATTATTTTTTCCCTCGTCGTTGATTAGTTGTTCGTAGTTTATTTATAATAAGTTAAATATAAATAAATATATAGCTTCAAAATTAGACTTCAATATTTACTGTTATCGTCTCCCAAGCTAATTAATTTACAAGTGTACTATTACGTATGTATTACCATCTAAAGATGAGCTGGTGATCGTTCTTTATATTATGGATTATTATATAATAAATAGCTCTCTACGGATTCGCTGATCCTTATAATACATAATATAGTTTACTCGTAAGTGAATATCCTGCATAGGCAAATACAGCTAATAATATATATATATATTATGTATATATTACGCATATGATACACGCGCTATATCATTCAGTGCCCGTAGATACCTATTACGTATACGTATCATTAAATTGTCTACAAATAAAATATAATAAATATACGATAATATAATGTTGTAGAAATATATGTAAACCATATGAACAATACATTAATTGGTGCATGCTCATTATGTAATATACACGTTACATGATGATTATATGTACGTAGGATATATTACACAGGCTGTGTAGGTAAATAACTATGACTTTGAATATCTCTATAAAGGGGGTATCCCCCACTACGAGATTTTCAAGCAACTTGCCGGAAATATTGTAACTTTAAAACCATTTTCTATCAAGTTATAATGGGATACCCCCTATAAAGTTATTATATTTCAGGCAAGTTGCCGGAAAGTAGGGGGGTTTCCCACTAAAATTGTAGTTCTAATTTTAGATTGAAAATCGTTTTAAAGTTAAAATATTTCCGGCGATTTACCCGAAATACTTGTAGTGGGATACCCCCTTAATGGAGCTTTTATTGGATCTATTCAAGTATTTGAAATAAATGCAAGTAAATAAGTGTGCCAGTTCGTTACCCCTTCAACTTACACTGCAGCTAGTCACTACTCTCTGTATTGTTATGCTTGCTACCTGCAGATATCACATGTGGGTGGCTGGCATGTTATGCAACAAACTTGTATTGTTAACAATTAAACATAGGCCTATTCACTAGTGACTATTAGTATAATGTGTATTATAATAATATAATGTAATACATTAGATGGTAATACTATATATGGTAATAATATATTAATAGAAATTTGTGTTTACTCACCAATTTTAATTCTAATTTTAATTACAAATAAACATAACATTGTAAATAATACATTAAATTGTTGTTATGTAAATAGAGATATTTACATTGATTATGAATTTAAAATTAATATAGATGTCAATAAAATTAAAATCATATATATATATATATTATATATAATATATATATATATTAAATTTATATATTAAATTTATACTTAACAAATATACTACTATATGATAAAAGTAAATTTAAATTTAATAAATAATGTCGTTTTATTATAAAAATTAGTAATATTACTATTCATTTATTAAAAAGACAGTTATCCATGTTTACTAATGTACAGCTAATTGCACACTATAACTGAAGACATGTGACTGTAGTCACTGTTCTCTAAGTACATATGCTAATACTAAATGATCTTTACCCTAGAGGGTTACATAGCTGTTATACTTGGTAAATATACTCATATGTATATCTATTGAGTATCGATACATGGTGTCAGAGAGAGAGAGAGAGATAGATAGGGAGAGGTAGGGAGAGAGAGAGAGATAGATAGAGATTGGAGAGGGAAAGAGATTGGAGAGGGAGAGAGATAGAGAGATAGGAGAGGGAGGGGAGAGAGAGAGAGGATGAGAGAGATATGTTGTAAGGTATTACGTAATTGGCTGTAACCATAATAACCATACATAGACAACTATATAGTTATCTGTGTACATCTCTAATTAATCATTCGAATACAACAAATGAGTGTATTTACATACTGGATAGAAATACGTATCAATAAATCGAAGTATTTTCGTGATTCAGTGAATAATAATGTAAATTTCATCTAGTGATGTAAATAATACAGAACTTTTTGATGCCGATCCGAGACTTTCATTTTCGGGAAAAAAATGAGCCCGAACATAGCCGAGACTCTAACAAACCCGAGCCGAGTTGAGACTTTAGGTAACTGAGACTGAGACTGCATCATGCTTTAGATTTTACTGGCATCATTTACATCACTAGTATCCTCCCCTATTCCCTACCATAGCGTATATCATTGAAATCATTCATTTCTTCATTTCACATAAAATATGCGATTATTATCAAATGACAAGTTACCACCGCTGCCTCCATAGAGATGATTGGCAGGTGGTGGGTGGGTAGTGGGCGTCGGCCTACTTACTAATCTATGAACAACAGTCATGTACTAGTGGTATGTATTCACAGGGGAATTACTGAATACTATATGCTCCATCTTCCTGCAACATAGGCATGTAGTTTTAAGATTGTAACAGGATAACACTTGTATTTGTATTAACATTATTATCAGAATTATTATATATATATATATATATATATATATGGAGTACACCATTACAAACATATATATACCAGTATATTGTCTTAGGAGTATTAGTATTTATTAATCCTTTCATGTTTGTTTGTATGTGTGTGTGGGTGTGCGTGTGTGTGTGTACATTTGTGTGTGTGTGTGGGTGTATAATGATATTATTTATTTAAACACTCACATAATAAGTATATCTCTAAGGCCATAACCACAGTTACAGAACCATGATCAATAATAACATGAATAATCAGTAACATCTAATAAGTAGAATATAAATAATATAATATAATAAGTAGAATATAAATAATATAATATAATAAGTAGAATACAAATAGTATAATATAATAAACATAATATAATAATATAATATAATAAGTAGAATATAAATAATATAATATAACAAACATAATATAATAATATAATATAATAATAAAATACATATAATAATATAATATAATATAATAAATATAATATAATAAACATAATATAATATATATATATATAATACTCCTAATACTATTAATAAAATTGGTTTATTGAATTGATTTATAATTTACAAAAATGAAATGCTAAATTTTACTATAAATAAATAGTAAAAATATTCCAAATATACATCAATTTAAAAGAGCTATCATAATAATGTATATATGTGAGCATGTGTGTGAGTGTGTGTATGTGTGTGTGTGTGTGAGTGTGTGTATGCATGTGAGTGTGTGTATGCATGTGTGAGTGTGTGTATGTTTGAGTTTGTGAGGGTGCGTATATAAGATAATATAACTAATAAGTGGGCTTCTCTAAATTTGGATATTGCATTTTTAACAAATTCTATATCCGTAATATTATAAAATGTGTTCCAAAAATAAATTAAAATACTAATAGGTAGATACTATCTACTATATATTTATGTTTGCTATATGTTAGTTATATGTTAGCTTTTAATAACTAATAGTTTTCTTAAATTCATATGAATAAGTAGCGAATGTATCTCCAAGAATCTCTCGATAGAGTAGCGCTTAAAAACAAATATATTTATATAATATCAAATTTAATATTTAAATATAAATTAAATTCGCTATATCTGATCTTCGATACGTAGAGAAGTTCACAGTAGGAGGGGTACGAGTCGCTATTCCCCTTGCACCCCTTGCACCCCTCGTACCCCTGTATATGGACCTGTTAGATATGCCCGCCATTACTATCGTATCTATATCGTATCATCCCACCGTACACTGTGAGCATGTGTGGGTACTTGTGTAGTCTATTCTGGTCGTAGCATACTCTTAAGTGTTAAGCAAACACATTCCTTAGCTAATCATGTATAGTGTAGTAATCAATATGTTCTGTATACTTACTTGAAGCAGGTATATTTATTATGTAATATTTACATATATTTATATATACTTTAAAAATGAGTATCCTTTCTTTGCATTAGGCCTATTTGCATTAGGCCTATTTTACATAGTTAATAATGATGATGATATGTGATAATGATTCATGAGAGTTGTATTGTTTATTTAAAGCCGATAGTTATATAAATATAATAACAAGTTAGCTATATCGAGTTAATAATATGTTAACTATATAAACATAAGTGCATCAGAAAACTACAAAAACCAACAGCGCCACCTATATATGGTATATTTTCGGAACTATGCGTTGTTTATAATGTAAATTAGTATCAAACTATGCAATGTTAAAATGTTCAATAATATGCTTTAAATTATTATCTCTATTATGAACACCAAGTGTTCATTACTAATATATAACAAAGCAATAGGATATGTTAGTTTTAAATGCTATAAATATCTATGTGGCAAGTAAAAGCTAATCTATATCGTACGTAATTTAATAGAGCAATGAAAACATTGTAGTATGCAAAACCGCGGCAAACCTAAATCGATTTCGATACTGCTGCTGCTAGCGGGAGAATGTATGAATAATAATCACGTTGCGTAGATTCGTAGGGAGTGTTATATCTGCTTTGCATATAGTGTGACTGATCAGCTGAAAGTACTGAGATGCATTAGCCTAAGTGTATTCATTTTATAATATATAATAGTATCTATATAATAATGTACTATAATAAATATTACTATATTCCTATTATATAAAAATGTTAGATTTTATTATATTTTATTATAATTTACATTTTTTTAAATATAGTAAGGTCATAAAAATATGTTTTTATGTGATTTATAGATCATTTTTGGATGCAAATTTTTCATATATACTAAATTACACAGTAAATGATAGTTTTATGGAATAATATATATTTTGTTTATGATATTTAACCATTTATACACTGCAACAGGGCCTTAAAGGAATTGAAAATGTGTATGCAAACTTTGCACAATTAATAGATATATCTAATATATTGAATATATTTATATAGTATATTATAATAAATATTTTAATAATTTATGTCTATTAAGGGGATTTTTAACACTGGGATGTCCCAGTGTTCAAAATGATAAAAAAAAAATTATTTTGTATTTATTTTTTATTCCATAATATTAATAAATGTAGTGTGTTTTAGTATATGTATAAATATCAGCCACGAATTCAATCTAGAAATGCCAAAAAATTGATTTCTAAATTGTTATATTATCAATAGATATGTATACTTTCAACTTTCAAATGCTGTTTTCTCAGAATAATTATTTCGCGCTAGGTATGTGTGTATAAACTTAGGTATAACAAAAACTAGTATATGTATTCTACTAATTTTTATTGCACTATATACATAACATATATGTGAATACTATTACAGGCGTAATTTTCTAAATTTGTATATGTATAGTTGCAAAAAATAACAATTTCTATACAAATTCCGTAAATTAAAAAATTAAAAGGTGTGCATATATATATATATGTTATATAATATATATTATAAAAATTACGTCCTGTAATAGTATGTGTATACATTTAATGAATAGAATATAATAAAAATTAGCTCTATTCAATGAATAGAAATCTGCGCGCCTAGTTTTGCGTAGACCCATTATTTGCTATCTCTATACATAGAGAGGCGGGCGTCGTGTGCCATCCCCTTAATGAATCGTGAAGAGTTTTTATTGTTTACTGTATATATTATATAAAATTTATATATATATATATATATATATATAACTTCTGGCTAAGGCATCAGGCAAGAAATAATTTTATATTATACAAATTTAATTTTTTTTAATTTTTTACAAACCTACATGCAATATGAATTAAAATAAATAAATGTATTATATTAATATGTGCTATATTTTATTTTAACTTTTTCATTTACATTGTTTCCACTTTGAAAACAATTCACTCGTTTGAAATAAGTTGTTTCTAATTTAACTTTAACTTGAATATAAATCAATTTGTTATTTAAATTCACCAATATATTGAATTGTGATTTGAAATAAAATATATAATGTTTTATTTAAAATATATTTATTTTATTACATAATTTGTGATATTGTATGTGTACATTTAAGTTATATATACATTATAAATGTCCTATCTACTATCTAGATGTATGCTGTAGTTATATATACCATAGTCATCTCTGTGAATCCACAATGTACAATGCAATAAATATGTGATCTGCAATACCACTATAATTGTCACAGTTGCATCAATAATTATATATTGCCAACACAATTAACATATATAAACTAGATATATGGAGAAATACAATTGAGAGAAAGGTACATCATTTAATATAAATATATGTCTAAAATATATATCTAAAAATAAAGAATTTTTTTTATTTAATTATGATTATATCATTTTTATATAATTTAATATATGACTAATTTAAACAATATAAATAATCTATTTCAATTAGATATATATATATATATATAATAATATGTATTCATTGAAATCTCATATATATATATATATATATATATTGAATACAATACAAATAGCGGGTACAAATGGACCCCTCAAGAAGTCATAGACTTGTACATGTTATAAATAACTGTGAGTGGCCCCGGACAATACAATACAAATAGTAAACAATTTTTCTTGTGTTTTGATTTATCATTTATTAAGTTCTTGATAAACACAATAGAAAAATAAGAACTACCTGGAGTCGAACCGGGACCTCTTGCTTACTAGCTTTTGGTTGTCACACTGAGCCATAGACCCCAGACGAATATATATATATATATATATATATATATATATTTGTGTTATATCAAACTAGATTATTAGATTATATCATACATTGAGATCGCTATGAAATTTTGTTTGCAAGTAAATATGAGAAAATATTTGTGCTGAGATAAAATAATTAAAAAATATATCACACTATTTATTATTTTTTATAAATTTGTGTGTATATGTGTTTGTATATATATATATATATATATATATATATATATATATATATATATTTTTATATATTTTTATATATATATTTTATTTATATATTATCGTTTACTAATATACTTCTCGTAATTTCGTAAATAGGTGAATGACCAGACAAGCTTTTGCTTTTTCATTCATCTAGGCTTTTAAGCCAACTCTGAGTATTATTATTATTATATATATATATATATATATATATATATATATATATATATATGTTATACAATTATGCTAAACATTAAGTTATAAAATAAACAATTATTCACAAAATATAGATTATTATTATACTTATTACATACCCTTACAAAACACTACTTTTAGATTACTTATAAAGTATATTTCAACTCAAAAAATATCACATAATATAAATAATTATAACAAAATCCAGATTAATAAAAAATTAAAATTGAAAAATCATAAAAAATATATTTTCGAATTTTTTAATAACTGCGATATCCCATTAATGAATTATTAATGAGTTCAATTAATTTTTAGAATTAATATGCTATTATATCTAATATATATATATATATATATATATATATATATATATATATATAGTATTAATTCTGTTGCAGTTAATCCTGTACATGTTGATAGAACTCATTAATATTCCTCCTCTAGTTTCTATACTAGACCATTCGAAAGCTTATACTCTAAATTACCATACATATGTGTCTTATAGCACATACACATATTACCAATATATTACCCACAAATATATTGTATGATTATACATAAGTTTACACACAATGTATATTCTGTATCACTACATCATACCTATATAAATAAGTGTACTATATACTATATCTAGTAGAACATTTAACTCGAATCAATAATGTATTTAATAGAATATTATACGCTTTAGTTATATTTGATTTCATCTTTACGCTTATTTCTACTGGCCGTCGGATATTTAATATTTTCATAGTTTTATTTTATATTCTCAATCCATTATTTCTAATACGATGTTATATTATGATGTGTATAACAAATTGTTATTAACAATGTATTATATTTGTATGTATGTTATATCACTATGATATATTCAGTAGCATACGACATATTCATGTATTAAGAATAGATTTAGACAGGCTCTTGTCTATACAATTTATATAAATAACTATATTCGGTAGCTCTCTCTCTCTCATCTCTCTCTCTCTCTCTCTCTCCTCTCTCTCTTCTCTCTCTCTCTCTCTCTCTCTCTCTCTCTCTCTCTCTCTCTCTCTCTCTCTCTCTCTCTCTCTCTCTCTCCTCTCTCTCTCTCTCTCTCTCTCTCTCTCTCTCTCTCTCTCTCTCTCTCTCTCTCTCTCTCTCTCTCTCTCTCTCTCTCTCTCTCTTCTCTCTTCTCTCTCTCTCTCTCTCTCTCTCTCTCTCCTCTCTCACTCTCTCACTCTCTCACTCTCTCTCTCTCTTTCTCTCTCTTTCAATTATTCGGGCCGTAACTTCTATTAGAACCTAGTACGTTAACTCGCGATATACGTGAACAGCCTGCAAAGTAAATCTTACTAACTATGACCTCCCCGAGGGGACCCTAGCAGCCGTCAACAGTATACCCATAGTTAGGGGCAGCGCTGCAACCATGGTGTGTATGTAAAGGGCATCAACAAATCAAAATAAATTTGATGATAAAAGTGGGGGAGGGGGGGGGACCAATACATAGGAGGTACCCCTAGATTTTAAAGTGGGGGGGACATATCCCCCCCATCCCCCTGTTGCAACGCCCCTACCCATAGTACACTTATGATGTTTGTAACAGGACAGTTGTTCAGATGGACACTCAGTTGATACAGAACGTAGATACAATAGTAGCCTGTCCATGTGTCCATGCTACACGCACACATCACACCCTTACGAGTAACATTACTAGAGCTAACCACCTAGTATAGTTCAGGCTACAAGTTAATTCTCTCTAAACGGAGTATCCCACTGCCACTACCGGCAACTTACCTGAAATATAGTCACTTTATATCATTACATCTCGATAGAACATCGTTTTAAAGTCACTATATTTCTGGCGAGTTGCTGGAAATACGCGTAGTGGGATACCCCCTTAATAGTATAGATAGCACGAAACATATTATATATAGAGGTCATTAATATATATATATATATATGTAATGGATTGAAGTAATGTTCATGAACAGTGTTTTATTATTTTTATTAATTTATATATATATATATATATATATATGTATCTTCTATTTTATTACAAAGAATGCTAACACATGAATCATTATTATTATATTACTTTTACTAATATTGTAATCTGTACATGAACATATCGGAGGTATCGACCAAATAAAGCCTAGGCTTTCACTGATCCTCCATAGACGTATGATATACATAGTATGTCGTATGTCTATAAACTGATTTCATTCATTCATTCATTCATATATATATAACTATAGAATATGTATAGGAAGTATACGAAATAGTAGTAGATAGTTTCAACAAATTGGTATTTAAAAATAAGCTCAATAAAATAGAAACAACAACTATTAGTCGATGGTTAGCAAATAAAGATATAGACTTATCGAGTAAATAATATCAAATAGTTTACGTATAAAATAATTTATTTTTCCCTACATTTATTTCATTATCTAATATAAATAACTATTTACACAAATGTACATATAATTAATCCTATGGCATATGTAAATCTATAATGTTAATACATTTATTTATTTTTATTATTAGTTTTATCTCCTGTTTTATGTCAATTTGAATATCTATTTTTTATATTTAATAAATTATATTATTATTATTATTATTATTATAATAATACTTAACATATTCATGTGAACATTATAATGAACATAATTTTTAAAACTAAACAACTATTGTTACAACCCATAATTATGATTGATGTTCACGCGAATTTAGCCAATAAAATACACGATTAAAAACTAATATCATAATATATAAATCACATCAATGATATAGATTGAATATAATACTAGTAAGTATACATATATATATAAGTTATCTTTACTCTCTCCGCACAGCATGTTTGATGTTGACAAGGGGAGATGTTCTCATCAGTAATCTATACGATTAATAATGCCATATGATTAATAATGAACATCTCGTATTAACAACATGCAATTCAGAATTCAGAGATTATTCGACTATTTGAAACTTCTTTATTACCTTTATTACCTGATATAAGTTTATATAGTATTACAATTATTATTATTATTATTATCATATGAAATATATGTTCATGTAATTTGTACCAATAAATCAGTATATTAAAGGGATATAAATCTAGAAACTGACGGACATTATGTGTCGTAAAAGTTTTACAGTAAAACATAGAATTTTGATAGATATCGCAAATTATATCACAATTATTTTTAGTAAATGAAAGATAATTAATTATATAATACAAATATCTAACAAAATAAAAAGTGATTTATATAATGTTGTAGTAAATAATCAATGTGATTCGTCCCCCCCCCCCCTTAAGTTATCAATATTTACTAATATCTACTTTCTAATCGTATAACTATACCCCTATTCTGGTTAATATTTTACTATCGTGGCATCCCTTAATTGTAGTCAGTTGATATCAACAGCAGCTAAGTATAACATTTTAATACTATTAATGCATTTTGTTTAGAAACCCTTTTTTCCATTTATTATGTGAAATAATCTATAATATATATATATATACAATGTTATTATTATCATACATTCTATTTACATATTGTATTAATTATTAAATAAACAAACCCATCAACCAATCAACAACCTCCACAACATCATTAACGTATCACAACGTTGATTAGATTGAGGACATCAAGCGAGTGAATCAGTTGTGGTCGTCCGACTGCTTTAAACTACGGTCCACTATCTACATTCCGATACCACGGCCCAGCGACAGCGCAACGCCGTACCTGTCCAGAGACCAGCTGAAACTTACCTCTAAGGTTCACTAGGGTATGACTAACGCACTGACAGCCTAGTCCATCGGACTCCCCATACCCCCTATACACTATCTCCCCATACCCCCTATACACTATCTCCCCATACCCCCCTATACACTATGTACCCATACCCCCTATACACTATGTCCCCATACCCCCCTATACACTATATACCCATACCGCCTATACACTATCTCCCCATACCCCCCTATACACTATCTCCCCATACCCCTCTATACATTATGTCCCCATACCCCCCCTATACACTATGTCCCCATACCCCCCTATACACTATATACCCATACCGCCTATACACTATCTCCCCATACCCCTCTATACACTATCTCCCCATACCCCCCTATACACTATCTCCCCATACCCCCCTATACATTATGTCCCCATACCCCCCCTATACACTATGTCCCCATACCCCCCTATACACTATCTCCCCATACCCCCCTATACACTATCTCCCCATACCCCCCTATACATTATGTCCCCATACCCCCCCTATACACTATGTCCCCATACCCCCTATACACTATATACCCATACCGCCTATACACTATCTCCCCATACCCCCCTATACACTATATACCCATACCACCTATACACTAACTCCCCATACCCCCCCCATACACTATGTCCCCATAACTAAATAAATCTGTTATTAGTAATTCAATAGTGTACATCAAGCTGAACACAAAGGATAGTAGGACACTTAATGTATTTAGTTGACAGTAATGAAAGTGTCTTTAAATTAGGTCACAAGTGTTGTGACCACATTGTCTCTTGTGTATTGACCTACATTCATGTAATAACCAGCATTGAAACATTGCCTACTGTTGACACTGGTTACAACTGGTGATCAATGGGTGTGTGTCTTCTCTGTTCACTGCTGCATAAATAACCACTCTATTTCTCTCTAACATAACATTACAATTTACTAGTATTTTTAATTAGATAATACTCAGATTAGTTCATCGTATTAAATCAGAGTGAGCCCAGATAGATATAGAAGTTCACTGAACTTATCATTGAGATAATTCTACCCATCGACCTATAATAACATCACCTCATATCGTTATCATCGCTAACCTCCATATACTGACTATTACCACCAGATACCCCCCCACCCACCTTAACAATATCGAGATAGTATCAACTTTTCATCAACCCCCCCCCCTCTATTCTAGACTAAGACGAAAGCTAGATACCCCCCACCCACCTTAACAATATCGAGATAGTATCAACTTTTCATGAACGCCCCCCTCTATTCTAGACTAAGACGAAAGCTAGATGCCCGTCTCCCCCCGAACTGGAGACGTCTGCAGACTACTTGAGCCGGTTTGACTCGTCGCTAGCCCTGATCAAGACCAGCGTCGACAGACTGCAGGAGAACTCTGAGTTAGCCTCACTTTGCCCTACTTAGCCCCTATTGTCTTACTTAGCCCCTTTGCCCTACTTAGCCCCTATTGTCTTACTTAGCCTCTATTATCTTACTTAACCCCTTTGCCCTACTTAGCCCCTATTGTCTTACTTGGCCCCTTTGCCCTACTTAGCCCCTTTTCCCTACTTAGCCCCTTTGCCCTACTTAGCCTCTATTATCTACTACTGATGAACCCCTATCGTCAGTTCATTAAACTTCACCTTTATAGTGTCGTTATTATAAACAAAAATCCAATATCAGCGATGGAAATAAATATGTATTTGTATTTAAGGGAACCTCTACCGATTACGAAAGAAATTGGTGCATTTATTTGCATTAATAGTATTAATTTAATACTAATATCATAATTGTTAACTATGACTTCTTAGTTTTAAAACTAAAAGTTATTTAAAATTATGAAATAAATGATCGTATTGATTGTAATTATCATTAAAAGATATTTATAAATAAGCAGCTAATAATACAAAATAAATGAATATAGGTCAATATATTTATTTATAAATATTAACATTTTTTAAAATATAAATTATTTGAAATAATGAATATACTGCATATATTTGACCAATTTAAAAAATTCAAAATTACATTATTTAGTATATAATTCTTGTTTATGTGCTTATAATATGATGTGTAGGTAATGATTTTACATTCAATGAAAGTATGATATAATGATGCTATTGATCATATGATATGATCATTTTAATTTTATTTATATATTAACATTCTGATTAATCATATTAACTTCATAATTTATACTTGTATGTACTACATACTATGTAATACATTTATATTATATATATATATATAAGTACAAATTAAATTATTTATAATTATTAAATAAATTAATAATTTTTATAAATATATATATATATATATATATATATATATATATATTGCACAAGAAGTAGGACGCAGGTTCAAGCCTAGTCCGGTGTTTTATTTAAAAATTATCCTGTTTAAAAATTACAATTTAAAAAAATAAGGACATACGTGTCCTTAATAAATTTATTAAAATTAATAATATTAAATTTGAAATAAAATTAAGGACAACATGTCATTAATATACTTTTTAAAGGTTATTTGAAATAAAATTATATTAATATATGTCTAATATATATTATAAAACTATTTGGATATTTTATTTTTTTAAATGATAATACATTTTATAATTATATGTTTGATATATTCATCTAATTAAATTACACGGATTAATTATATATATATAATAATAATAATATTTATTTATTGAATCTCATATATATATTGAATACAATACAAATATCGGATACAAATGGACCCCTCAATAAGTCATAGACTTGTACATATTATAAATAACTGTGAGGGGCCCCCAGAAAATACCATACAAATAGTAACATTTTTTTTCTTGTGTTTTGATTTATCGTTTATTAAGCTCTTGATAAACACAAGAGAAAAACAAGAACTGCTTGGAGTCAAACTTTTATATATATATATATATATATATTAATACACATCTTAATAAGTACATATTCAAAATGATATACATATGGTTATGTTTATATATATATATATTTATATAGCTATAACGTTCCATTGTAATCATATATTAGCCAGTAACTAGATAAATAAATAAATTATATTGAAATTATTAATATAATGCATTCACTGATTATAAAATTTAAAAATTATTAACCAACTGTAAATATGAAATTCATTATTTACATTATAATAAGGAGTATTTAATTTTATATTATAATTATATTTCAGATTTTTGATTAATTTAAAAACTATATCAATAATATAATATATGCTCATAATAATATATAACTGTAAATATCTATAATTAAAGTATATTACTATAGGAAAATAGACGTGGATCTTGACATGTCGCTAGAATTTATTTATTAAATAAACATATATGTAATAAGATTCACCCACTGTGTATAATATCAAGACCTCCTATAATCTTGAGGTTATAGGAGGTCTTGATAATATATACCTAGTTACTAGTTTAAACGTATCATTATTAAGCGATCTAATTCGTGCATACACGATATCATATTCACTATCACAACCTATGCCTATCACATCATATAATAATGATATTATATTTAATAATATTTTGAATATGTACCTATTACGATTTTTGTATATCAATATAATTAAACCGTGTAAACTAATTAGATTAATTTATATATCAATAATATAGATATACAATATACTACCTCCACTACTAACACACATACACGTGCTCACAGTTTCCATGAGGACTACGTGGAGCCCCATCCGCGCCCCGACAACACCACAGACAATGAGAGGGTATACATCTCTCCGATGACTAACTCTTCCAGCGAGCCTTGGTCGAATCACTCTAGACACGACGACATCTTTCAATTGTAACCACCACCACCGTCACCCCAACCTCCCCACCCCCCACCCACCCTCCCCCGCCGCCACCACTGCCAATGTAGCAGCGACACGATCCTTTTACTCAAAATTCATTTAGTATTAGATTTTATTTTACGATTTCACTCCGAGCCCCCCTACCACTACGCGCCCCCCACCCCTAACGCCATCTTAAAAGCAATACCTGCGTATAGTATTTATATTTTTTAATCATAAGTTTCATAGCGGAGGCGAAAGTACGTCATTATTATAAGTAATTATGTATTTATCATGCAATCATTCGAATAAAATGTCAACAAATGAAATGCGTAATGTTTATTATTATATAATAGTTATCATCTCGTGGAAGTTATTATTATCTCGCTATAAAACACACGTGGAAATAAAAAATATCTCTCACACACGCACACACATATACACGCATACACTGACGCGCGCGCATACACCTGTTTACCTAAAGATTACTGCAATGTTACGCGTGTATCGCACACTAGATCGCCACTATCGAATCGTCACGGTCGTAACTAGGGGGCGTGGCCTATTTCGTATCCAGTTTGAAGTAGAACGGCGCGAAATCAGCCGCCGCCGTCGACGTAGTGCGTACGGTCGACGAGGCAGCCGTACAGCAGTGGGTTAGGGTGGAGTTGACGGCGTAGGGTACCCCCCCCACAGTCTCGGAAGAGAGGTGGTGCTGGTGGGGGTGGTGGTGGGGCGTCGGTAACGCTCGACCCCGCATCGTCTGACACAGATCCGTGATGTCGGTGTCGGCGGTGTGTTTACTGGCGCCGTCTTCTGATTGGTCAACGTCGCGCAGGTAGAACGAGCTCCTCGAGTGTAGCATCTTACGGCGTCTAGGGGGGTAGAGAGGGGGTGTGGAGAGGGGGCTGGGGTAACGTACGTAACGGAACAATGGGATAACGCATAATGTAATATATGTAACGTATATAATGATGAGTTTATTTATTGAATCGTGTATACGAATAGATGATACGAATTGTATTTGGTATTAATACACGTTTATTTGAAATATTTAGTTATTTATTAATGTAGAAAATTTGTACCTACGACTTTGTAAATATATACAACATTTTATATATTTTAACTGAAATTAACGAGATATGAACAAAGGAAATTGAAACGGTATGGAATAAAGTAACTATATTTTAAATATTACTATCGATTAAAGTTAATATATATATATTTATATATTAATAAATTTTATTAAAATTATTAATAGATTAATTAATAAATTTAACAAAATAGAAAATTAATAGTAAGTCAATATAGGTTTGAAAATAAGCTAATATAACTATAATAGAATAAATCGAAAATATTCACATTTTAAATTATATGAATCTTGAATTGCTAGGAGATATCATTGACACACTAAAGTAGTCTAGCTCCGGGGTCTAGATTTGTTATAAATAATCTACAATTTAATCACATTTGACAATAAAACAGATTATCGAAATGAATCGGGAATTGGTAATCATTCAAGTAAACTAATTTATGTTACGTAAGAATAAGCCCATTGTATAAGTATTTATATTCACACATATAGTACTCATGACGGGTAATATAATTATAATAATAATTATTTATTAAAAGTTTCGTTTACAATATATATTAAATATTCGGTTTCTTTTGACTTATAAAGTGGTCTTCGAATAATACGGGGGCGCGTGTGTTTACTAACTTTTTGAGCAGCGTCATCACCACAAACAGTAGAATAACACCTATGGACACTCCTAAAGCGACGCCCATCGTCACTATGAGCAGCATACCGAACGGAAGGCGTCGGTTACCGATGATCATGTCCTTTAGGTTCCAGGCGTACGCGTCCCTCCGTTCCAGAGATACAGCTGCAGACGTTACGGTATAGTTATAGTATACAGCAAAGCGCTAATGTAGTTCTATCGAAACTAAACTTAAAAAACTGCCTGTGTGGCTCAGTGGCTAAGGCGTCACAAGCAGTAGGACACGGCTTCGGAGGTCTCGTCCGGACCATTAATTAATTTTATAAAATTGGTCTTAAAATATTATTTAGAAGTGAACTTATATAATTGTGTATAAATAAATGATCGGCTCTCGTTAAAACCATAGATGCCTTAACATGAGAGCGGCTTCGAAGGGACATTAGAGTCATATATGGTTATAAGTGAAAACTTCATCTAAGTTCCTGGATGGGATGAAAGGAATCCACCAAATAAAAATAACAAACTATTCACATTTTTAAAAACGTGTTGCGGTCGCCCCCAAAAAAGATGTGGATCGACGACATCGAAGAATAGACCAGTGAAAGTCGTGGCGAAACTGAACTGATGGCACAACGCGAAGGGAGGAATCGTGAATATTTGTTTGAAGGTGATGCGCGGCTACCCGGGCTATCGAGGTATTCACGTTTTAAGTTAACATATACAATTGATTGTAAGGATTTATCCTTGATAATACCACTACGGATAGAGGACATCCGCTCACTATCTCTGCAATGGTTACCTTTTGTACTCCCAGCTAGATACTTTTCAGTGGTATATTTAATTATATTTCAATGATTTCAATCTTTGCATGAAAGATATCGGAGATATATATTTATTTGCGAAATAAAATGCAATTATATTTTTTAATTCGTATTTCTATATAAATATTTTATTAAAACATACAAATTATTTATAAATTAGGTTCGAATTGAACGACGTTTTTCTATATTATTTATGTCGACATTTCAAAGAATATAATATTTAATAAATTAAATTCCGAATAATCATATTGTAATTATTGATTTAAAAATAGTTTTAACATTGATTTTTGTATCAAATTTATACTACATGAAGGACCATGATAAGATAAAATCACTCTAGTAAAAAATTAAAGTTTCACAAAGTATGAATTAGCAGATGTCCTGTCCTTAATATCAGTAAGGTAATTCTTTATAATTTGTTTTTGAATTTCTATTGATTCTAATTTCTATTGCTCAAGAATCCCTTTGTTATATTAACCTTTTTTTTAAATTTTACGTTATGTTATATTCGATTATATATTAATATTTCAGTAAAAATATGTTTAGAAATATATTTTTTTATTATTTTTAAACAATTTTCACAAATAATAATATTCATAATGATTTTTTATAATTTAATATAATATAATACCTATATATATAAGGTGATTATAGGGTTTTATAACACCTTTCACAAAATATATTTAATGGGCAACAACAACAGAAAATATTTATATTATTGTGAAGCCCTTTAGAAGAAAACATATAAATATCATTGTAAATTTACAGAAAAAAAAATTATTATAATTCGCATCATAAATATTATTATTATATTACAATATTATTTTGAAATAAAGTTTGAATAAAAAATAACAATGAATTTTTATTATTTTCATCCTGGAAAAATAATGTGTACTAACTTTTGTTTGTAATATATAATAAAGAATACAATTTCAAATAAGGAAGGATTTATTGAGAAACTAAGATAAATTTGAAAAGAAGACATTTATTTTGTTGTTGTAAAAATGACAATTATAATGTTGTGTACAATTGAAAAGCCTTCAATTCAATATATCTTTAATTTAATTTATTTTTAGAATAATATCTTTGTATATTTTAATATATAAACCCAGATAAGTTAAACTGATGTTTTTATGAGTTTTGTATATAACTAAACTTATAAAATACACCTTCAAAACATATAATAAAACTTATTTATCATATTTCATTAATTAATATTTCTACATCAGTTATTCAAATTAAATTTATAGGTTGATTATTTTTTCTATTTATAATGATTGTATACATCAAAGATAATCATATATATATATACATAAGTGATAAAATTGTTCAAGCTATATAGATATATATATATATAGAGCTGTATAATATCAATATTAATACGAATTATTATTATAATAGCAATGATTTTGCAAAGCAAAGATATGTTAATTGTATATATTTACTTAAAACAAATTTTAATAATTTCTTTTTTTAATAAATATTAATTTTTTTTTAATAATTTCAATATATAATTTGCAAAGTATTGTTATATAATACTTTAGAATATTACAAAATACATATCATTTTACATTGAAAATGGATCTATTGATTTTTTATATTTATCGAATATTGCTGTATATTTTAAGAAAAATAGTTCTAATTATAAAATAATGTTATATTCTTAAAACCAACACTAAATTAAATATTTATTGTATTAAAAAAGTACTTAACTTTTCATTTATAATAGTAATATATTTTTCAAATTGACATGTAAACATATATAAACTAAAAATAGAATTAAAATAAATAGTTTTCAGTATATGTGGGGCAATTGTTCATTAATTTCACAAACTCACTAGAGTGACTTATCTTTCCTTCGGAAAATATTTGATAATAGTAGGGGAACGTGGTGAGAACAGGTAGGAGACCTGAATACACCAGAATAAAATAATATTTATACTATATCAAGAATTATAAAAATCATAAAAAGTAAAGAGTTTATGTGAAGATTTTAAACCATAGTATAAAATTTAGAAAATATTTTCTAGAATTTTATTTATTTGAAAAGCAGCCATTTTAGAAGTAATTTTACATCCAAAAAGTAAATTAAAATAGTATATAATTCAATATTTATTTATTATAGGAATAAATTAAGCTTATATGGTATATTTACTATGACATTAATTAATAATATATAGAACATTTTTATAAATATTAACAACATTTTTTAATAATTTTAAAAAATAACTGAAAACGGAGACTTGAACCACCAAAAATGGAAAAAGTTGAACAATTATTTATAAAATATTCTAATTTTTTATAAAATATAATCTATATATATATATACATAGTGACAAACTAAAGGTGAGACGAGGGAATATGTCCTCCTAAATATTTGTATGGAAAAATGTCGATTTTATATTTATTAACCAGTTCCAACGAGCACATATATGGGTGGTAACATTCATTTTATCGATACAATAATATAAAATCATTTGAATTAATATTAATTACACTTTATTATTTAATAATTATGTGTATACATTAAACCAATTGAAATATATTAATGTAATTAGGTATATAATGAAATGTAACGTACATTTTATTATATTTTTACAAATTATCATTTACTAACAATATATATAAAAAGTGCGTAATGAATACGATTGTTAGCTCTGTCGACAATTTACCAATAAAGTTCTAATTTTTCATTCCAGATATAGATTATTTTGAAATCGATACAAATATATTGTTAAGATTGTCTGTACATGATTGTACACGAACGAAAAGGCAACAAAGTATCGTACATTTCGTTATTGACGACTTCGTTAAAGTTGATGACTATATTTCAACTAATACATGTCAATAATAAAATACGTCTTGTTTTTGTTATTTTTATTTGGTGGAGTCCTTTCATCTCATCCAGGAACTTAAATGAAGTTTTCACTTATAACCATATATGGCTCTAATGTCCCTTCGAAGCCGGGTGTTGTTTGTTGCTTGTTTGATTCGATAATTTAAATAAGATTTTATCTTTAGATTTAGAAATAAATTAAAGATGCTAGTGTCTCCCCAAATAAAGGTACGCACATAAGACATTCCTAAATAAGCCATTATTTAATTTTTTAACTTTTCAATACAAATATTTCTGACAAAATTTAGAAAAAAAAATGTATCCTATTTATTAATTATTATCAATGATTTTGCGAAGCAGAGATATTGCGCTCTAATTTAACTGCGAAATTAATGAAAAATGCCCCGCCTATATTACAAACTAAATATTCTAATTATATTTTTAGATTACATTTATTTGCATGTAAATTTTAAAAATATATCACTATTATAAAAAAAACGTTGTACATGTACATTTTTAATAAAATACAAATTGTATGTATAGTGAATATTTGAATAATATAACCAAGGATATGACCTTAATATAACATTAATTTTATAATAAGAATTATTTTTTATAAAAAATACAGCCATATTCAAGAAACATGATAAATGAATAGGTATAAAATTTTCAATGTAAAATTATATATATTTTGTAACATATATATATAAAAACATATGTTTAATGTAATCTACTTGAATAATTAGCTTTTGAAATTATTTAAACCGTAGTATATAACCGCCACCTATATTTCAAAATAATCAGAATTAAAATATATTTCACGTAAATAGATAGATACTATAGTGACATATCGTTGACCTTCTAGTGACATATATTTGACCTACTAGTGACATATCTTTGACCTACTAGTGACATATCTTTGAACTACTAGTGACATATCTTTGACCTACTAGTGACATATCTTTGACCTACTAGTGACATATATTTGACCTACTAGTGACATATATTTGACCTACTAGTGACATATCTTTGACCTACTAGTGACATATCGTTGACCTACTAGTGACATATATTTGACCTACTAGTGACTTATCTTTGCTTCGTAAGATCCTAGTTATAATATACTAAACATGTTTAATGTCTAAAATAATGTTTAATTTTAGATATATTAAATTTTTTATAAACATTTTTTTCACCACTCCCCTAAAGAGTGATTATATTTTCCAGATCATACTCTAACGGGGTAGATTCTATAGCTATGATTTTCAGGAGATTATTTTGGTAATATAAGTATATTTTAGTTCAATATTGGTGATACGTTAAAAAAAATAATAATTTTTAATAACAAAATCTCGAAAGTTCGCTACTCCTATGTAATTATGTAATTGTATTTTTTATGTTTATAAACAAGGACATTTATTTGAATTTTGTCAATTTTATTTTATCGTAATGGATCTATATAATAATGAGTATTTTTCTTAAATACTCTATTCTTCTAATAGATAACATTAATATATAATAAATATTATCTATAGAATCCCTAATTACAATATTAATTCTTGGATAATTAATTTAAACAATAAAATAAAATTTATATATATATATAGGCCTATTAATTTTCTATTAGGTCAATTTGACTATTTATTAAAATTATAAATAGCTACTTTTTTAATTTATAATAGTTGTACACTAAAATATAACATCTTAAGATGCATGCATGTTCTACAGTAGAAACAAAATCTTAAAATCGTAAAGGTACCAAATCCACAGAAAAAACAGAAATTTATTAATGATTTTAAACAAAATTAAAGAAATTTCATGGTAGTTATAATTTTTTTAAACAAATTGTTATATATAGGGATTAATGAATTGGTTTTATATTATATATAATATAAAGTTATCAAATATAATGATTCTATGAAAAAGAATGAGAGGTCAACAAAAATTGTGGAAAATCCTATAAATTAAAAAAAAATCCTAGAATTAAAATTATTTGTGTTATGCATTTGATATTATTCATAGGAACTATACACATTAAACATATTCTGAAATATTCATGATTGTAGCTTAATTATAAATTTTAAAAATATACATGTTTATTTTGTTGTTGGTATTTCTTACCTATTCCCATATTAATTCCCATGTTAAATGTTACCAGGAAGACGCTGGCTCAATATTGACCCAAATTAAAACAAAATTGTGTGGGTATTTCAAATACATATATTTAAATTTACACCATTTGAAGTTCGAATCCATAATCTATAACATGTTTAAAATCACTCTTTGCTCCCCTAGCATATGGAGGTATATATACACTAAAGAAACATTCATTACATCGATTAGGTATATAATATATCATATATATATATATATATATATATATATATATATATATATATCATGATAATCACAATATATCTATGATATAATATTATAGATGTATGGGTGTGCAGACTACATGTAGTCGTTAAGTTCATACAGTTTACTTTGTTATAATTATTGAACTAAATTAATTCATGAAACGGCGCAATCTTTTCACGGAACTCGGAGATAGGATGCCGTTTTACATCTCACAGCAGGTGGTGGCATACGTCAATGTAATTACATAGTTAAAAAACGAATAGAAATTTAGAAATCAAAAGTAATATTACTACGTAATACATTGTTTACATTAATGAATAATTACATTTCTATAATATTTCCTATATATATAGTATTGTATGTTATTAATAAATAACACCTATTATATACCTAGTAAGTATGTATAGGGGCGCTGGAATGTATGTAGGGGGACCAACCAATCAAAATAAAATGTGTGGTAAAAGTGGGGGGGAGGGACCAACACATAGGAGATCCCCTAGATTTTGAAATGGGGGGGGGGACATACCCCCCCCGTCCCCCCTATTGCAGCGCCCCTAAGTATGTAATATTATTATGCTGTGCGAATTAGATATATATTACATAACTATTGTGATATCCCTTTATTTCCTGAGAAAAGTATACTCAAATATAGAAAAGTACAACTAATACCTCTACAGAATACAATGGACAATGGGTCGTACAGTATGACTCATCATACACAGAATTGTATCTATTGTGAAATAGTGGTAGGATATACATGTTCAAATAAAATCTATAAACAAATTATAATGTAATACATTAGTAGGATGTATACAGCTATATCTATAGCTTACACACATACATAACACATTCACACACATTCACACACATGTACACACATACACACACACACACATATTTATATATATATATAATAAATCTCAATCTCTTTGTGAAATATGTCAATTACATAGATCTATAATATATCATTGATACGACCTATTTACATCACTCTTCACTTGATATAAACAAGCGTCGACACGTGACCGCCACGACACGTGACCTACACGACACGTGACCGATGTTATATATAGGTGACCTTTGGGTTTACTGCAGTTTCCGATATATCCGTTCCACTGGCCGCGAGAATCGCACACTATGGTCCAGCTCTCCTCCGAGTTGTTACAGCGCACGATTGCGTGCGTATCTCCGGACCACGCCCCTGTCGCCGGGTTATTATCGCCGGGCCACGCCTCCTTTTTGTCCTTCTCGAGCCACGCCCCTAACGGCAGCGCTAACTGTCGACAGCCGAACGCTGCGAACGGAAGAAGGAAACGCTATAGTGGCGAACCAGTAATGCATTGTGTCACGACTACAATGCCTATTATGCAATAAGTTAGCGTACGGGAGCCGGGAAATAGCATTACCAGTCGGGGGGAGGAGGGAAGCACTAGCCTATCCATCATCTCTCCCTCTCCCATCCTCTGGCGAGTGGTATCAATAATACTAATAACTACGGAACAGCGCCCTCTATACTATCGCTATAATTCACGTTGTAATGGCGGTGTCTAGGAGTGTAGTCTAGTGGGGAATTCACATGCGTGCGTGTGTGCGTGTGGGTGTGGGACCCCACACTGTGGGTGCGACTTTGGGCATTTTGGGTGGGGTGTGAGTGTAGTTTTTATTAGGTAACACTAACTAATTCTATAGAATAGTAACCTGTCATATTATATGACGCGTACTAAACAATGACGTCAACTATTCAATTTATTATATAATATTATTTCACTACAATATGCCGTATATTATCTTAATTCAATAATCAACACTGCGTTAAATATAATATATATATATACTCATAATACAACTTTACTTCAAAATTACCTCTGTAATAACGTATTATTAGATATTATTTAATTCGTGTACATAAATCTATAACATATAGGGGAAACTCTCATATTACCGACACCTAAATGACTATTTATAATAACTTATTCACTATATTTATTTGAAATTGTGTAACTTTGGTTACTATTACGGTAATAAATAATTGTATTATTTAATTTTTTATATAATCATATTACCAAGAATAAATAGGGTGGTCGGTAATTGGATACATGTACCTAATACCAAGACCTAATATAACCTCTGGTATTAGGAGGTCTTGCTAATGCCGACCCCTTTCTCTAATTAGTGATATAAATACGTGTGGTGGAAATAACTGTGGTATTATAGTATCCACTATAAATATAATATATAAGTAGATTTAATCGGTTATAAAACTCACTCTGGTACGGGGTTTTATATCATTGAAATTAAATTGTAATATGCATTGTAAATTTATAAGTGACAATTTAAAGTGACATTTCTATATTAAACTTTAAATTAACTGACTATGAATATAACTACATATATTAAAGAAGCATTGTTATAAGATACAATGATTCTTATAAGAATATATATATATATATATATATATATTACTATTTAGTTATATATATCCTACTATTTATATTACTATATTACTATTTACAAAAAATGTCAACGTAAAACACTGATTTATTTTGATTGGATATTATAAATTACATGGTGTCGGTATTAGGGTAATTTAGGGGGTCGGTAATAATAAAATCATATGGGTTTCTATAATTAAGATTTACTTATACAAATTATAATATTTATATATTGTTTAGTAAAATTAAATTAATCTACAATATTGTGCATATGATTACGTTTTATTTTAATTAATAAAGTATTTACAATAATTAAAAAATAGTTATTATTCAAATATTTAAAAAGTAAAACCATAATATTATATTTTATCAAATACAAATTGTAGGATTGAATATTTTGAAAAACAAAATACTTATTCATATTTACCATTACATTACAAACAGTTCGTATATATATATATATATATATATATATATATATATATATATAATTGTTTGATATATCATAGTCACTGATCTACGATAGGCTGTCGGTATATAGGGAGGGTCGGTAATTGGATTCTTTCTTATGTATGCTCTAAATATGAGGGTAAAATGTATTATAAAAATGAGAATAATGCAAATATGAATGTAAAATTAATAATGTATACTTATTACATACAATGTATATCATACACGTGTATCTAGTATACACACGTTAGTCACGTTTACGAGTTAGTACGGGATATCCAGCAAACAGTAATAACCGCATAATAGCAGCATAATATACTTTTAAAATTAATAGCAGCATAATATTAGCATAATAGACTTTAAATAGCAGCATAACAGCAGCATAATAGCATGACAAATTAATAGCAGCATAATATACATTTAATAGCAACATAATAGCAGCATAATAGCACAATGTAAACATTGTAGGCTATTATATATGCTGTTATGCTGCTATTAGCGGCTATTACTGTTTGCTGGGTAGTATACTACTCTCGTATACGAGATAGTAGCCCTGGCGGATGATTATATGTAGAGGAATTATCGAACATCGTATTATCCATAGACATCGGGGCGAACGTGTGGCTCCTCCATGTCGGCGGTATTATCCTATAGAGAACTAAAGAGCGGGGTGCGATTCGCACACGCGCGCGCGCACACACTCATCACGTGATTACTGCGTCTCGCTACGCATGCGCTCCCGTCCTGTCCTCCTTTGTTTATTATAATTTACCAGTATATCTTGTTCTTATGAACGCGATGAAATCTGGCCGCATCGAAGTAACCATAGCAACTAGATACACAGTATAAATATACCATATACATTATGATTAACACATATTCAATCTTTATATATATATATATATATATATATATATATATATATATATATAGAACAATACAACATACCGTCCATACTGTCCATAAAGTGACCACTGTGGCTATCGCATACAGTAACAGTTAGCTAAGTATGTGTATATCCCCAGTGGAATTCAACACACACACACACGCGGGCCATATCACACAACCTATACGTTACATAGGCCGATCATAATACACGTGTGTTGTCACGTGTTATCTATTGGTATCCGGTCTTATATCCGGTCTTGTATTAATATACTACAAAGTTAATATAGGAGATGCGTATACAAATTAATAAATTACTTTAAAGTACATTATGTATATATTATTATCTAACAAATATATCAACCACATATGTTGCAGTAAATCTTTGCATAAACATTATATATATATATATATATATATATATATATATAGGGATATATCCCCTATACTATGCTTTACATAAGCTATAAAGTATATGTGTATAATACATTATATTTGTCTATCTATGATATATACAAGTGAGCATACTTCAGTGATTTAGCCTTCACAGTAGTGCACTGACCAGTGGTCACTCATCTGGTCAGTGTATACCCGCACACCCGCACACGTGTGCGCTCACACACACACTCTCGCACACACACAGAGTGGGCGGTGGACACGATTGTCAAGGTGGTTTTATGAACGGTATTAATTATTTAATATAAGTACAGCCCGGATACATATCGTGCAAGGACACGAGTGATGGACATACAATATACAGGCGCCGAGCGAGCCACTCGGGGATTAGCATGGGACAGCCGATAGATCTAGTAGTAGTAGTAGTAGTAGTAGTAGTAGTAGTAGTAGTAGTAGTAGTAGTAGTAGTAGTAGTAGTAGTAGTAGTAGTAGTAGTAGTAGTAGTGGTGGTGATGGTGGTGGTGGTGGTAGTGGTGGAGGTGGTGGTGGTGGTGGTGGTGGTGGTAGTAGTAGTAGTAGTAGTAGTAGTAGTAGTAGTAGTAGTAGTAGTAGTAGTAGTAGTAGTAGTAGTAGTAGTAGTAGTAGTAGTAGAAGTAGTAGTAGTAGTAGTAGTAGTAGTAGTAGTAGTAGTAGTAGTAGTAGTAGTAGTAGTAGTAGTAGTAGTAGTAATCATTTCCCTTTCCCTATAGCTGAATCTGCACTATTAAATATAATCGCATAGGGAAGACAAGTAATTATTGGTGCGAGTATATAATAATATGACGGTGAAAAGTCCAGTAATCATCAAGTATCGATTCCATAGTGAGTATAACTACTAGTTATTAACTAGTCAAATATAATAGTTATACAACACGCCGCTTGGGGTATACGCCGTCTAGTACATCCGGTTGCCATGCGCGTTTACTAGTTTACCAGGTAAGGTTATTTCATTAACCAGGGGGCGTATAAGACCCCTGGTATATATGCCCCCCACCCCCCCCCCCCCCGATAGGTAAATGCCTACCCCTGCCCAGATTGTATTCGTATACAGCATATACGATGTGGCATCTTTATGCACGTATTAGCAATACCTATAGGTATTACCTAGTATACTATATAAATAAATGTATTCTAAAGTGGCCCGGAACTGACCCAGTTAATCATATAGGATATTATAACTAATTGCTTGTGTTTACACTACAATACTTAGATATACTTAGATTCGGTAGGTGATGATCTACCACCGCAGCGAGTCATATTACAACTATAGTTCGGTGACTATGGTGAAACATTTCGAAATATGTAAGCATACACAGTTAAAAAGGATGATTTTCTAGACTGATATTTACTGAAGAAAACCATCTGGTATGCGAGAACAAATATGTATTTAAAACCATATAAATGGTATACTATTTCTTTCTAATGAAGGAAATAGCGGTGTGAAAAGATATACAAATGTCGACGTAAACATAATATAAGCAAAGCCCGGGCTTCGATATAACCGGGGAAATATATATAGTATACCGTATACGGTTCTAAACACACACATATATATATATATATATATATATATATATATAAGTAGGGTAGTTAAGCAATTGTCAACACCGCCTATACATTTAACGACACATCTAGGCGGCCATCTTATGAGGAGGGACCACGTGAACAATAGGGGTTTTAAAAAGTGGGGCTAAGTGAGGGGCTAAGTGAGGAGCTAAGTGAGGGGCTAAGTGAGGGGCTAAGTGAGGGGCTAAGTGAGGGGCTAAGTGAGGGGCTAAGTGAGGGGCTAAGTGAGGAACTATGTGTGTGACTAAAACGTAGTGTAGTGTAGGTTCAATGTGTTATGTGTTGTTATCAATATCGAGGGTTAGCGTTACGTATACACCGGGCCTATGAACCAGATAACAATGCGGGTAACTATAGGTACTTATAAGTTAGTTACCGCAATAAACTAAACATAATGCTGCACTGTAACTTACATTAGTTGTTATTGAATGAAACAAAGAATACACGCGCGTAATACCGAACACGTGTGTGCGCGTGTGTGCGGTGTGTGGTTGTGCGCGTGTGTGGGTGCGGGTTACGTAACAAACCCCTGAATGCGATGACGTAACGTATCCCGGCAGCGGCGGCACCCGGAGAAGAGGAGGATGAGGAGGAGGAGGAGGAGGCTGAAGAAAGGCTGATGTTCACCACGTGACCCGTAGAAACGTACCTCGTGACTGCTGGCGGCGATCGAGCGCACCATTGTAGACTATGCATAGTGGTCTAGAGGTGTGTGTGTGTTGGTGTGAGGGGGGGTCAAGCGGGGCATTATAGACTATGCAATGTGGTCTAGAGGTGTGTGTGTGTGTGTGTGTGTGTGTTGGTATGAGAGGGGTGGGTCAAGCGGAGCATTGCGTTCGCATCCAATACGTGTGTTTATTATTGTCTAGTGTTGATGAGGTGCTAGACTTTTAAACAATGGAAGCCATGCCCCCATTCCCTAATAGACATTAAATCTGAGCCAAGCTCAAATTATCGGATTGATAATCGGGGATAACATTACATTGCGACTCTACAGGGTACCTCTATATACCTATAGGGGTACCCCTATAGTGTATAATATAGCATGATTTATAGATATCAATTAAAAAGTCTAGTAAACATCGAGCGCGGCCAACGTTGGCTGTATATCGGCCGATGGTAATGCTTGAATCCTCAGCCCACCTTCCGCTATATAATACGTTGTTATACATGCGGGTGATTCCGTGGGTATGTTCGCGCATGTCTAGGTTTGAATACATACTAATATTAGTAATAAATAGTAGGCTATTGTGTATAACTAAACTTGTAATTTCTCCCCTCGAATGCTAATTCTTAAAACATGCACCGATGTATATACAGTGTATTTACATCGTACATTATACATTGTACACTGTATTGTACAGTGTCAATTGTACAGTGTACAATGTACAGTATACAATGTACACTCTACGTACACAAAATATACGTATGCGAGAATATCAATGAAATCCGCCATCTATTCTATTTGCCTGCGTATTCATGCGTATGTTAATATGCGTTCGCTAATTCGTTTATCCTTGAACCCTCGCCGCCACCCACCACCCCACCCACCCCCTAAACATCCGGTCACATAATCACTGTCCAATCGTCTTCGCAAGTGTATACACCTCATCTGTATATATATATATATATATATATATATATATATATATACTATAGGTACACGATACAAGCACCTAAAGGTGCGTGAACGCATCGCTTGATGGCCGGCTATAAACACCACCACCTCCACCTCCACCTCCGCCCGCCTGCCTCTTACGTCATACCCGTTACGTTATCGGTTACATGATCACCGACTACCTCGTTAACGTGTTCGCGAATAGTGGCCACGTGCTCGCAGCCCTGGCGACCGATTCCGTCGTTAGGTGGCAGCAGCGTCGTAGTACCGCCCACAGCCTCCACTAAGGTCACCACTATAGCCTGGTAGGGGTCGCTTATCAATCGAAACACGCACGTCGACGGATCTTTAACTGTAGTCGACGGGCATGGTAACGTGAAGAAAACATGTATACGCTATGCTCTCGTCTATAGTCGATATATATATATATATATATATATATATATAGGGGAAAGTAAGCGAATACGGACAGTTCCCGAATACGGACACTCTCGGTATCTCGGAAACCATAAATCCTACAAAAAACTGTTAACGAATAAAATATCCGTAATTATATAAATAGTCTGAAAAGGTATTTTTTATTTTTGAATTATTAATAATATTGCTGATATATCCGATAAACTGATTTTATTATTACGTTTTTAAGTTTATGAAAATCAATTTAAACTTAAAACCTTCTCAAGAATATACAAATATATCGATATAAAATATAGCATAATATTATTAAAAAATAAAGCATTCTAAAAGTATATATATAATTTCTATATTTGTTATAAAATATTTATTAAGTTATAAGCATATATTTATAGGTCATATAAGTCCCTAATACGGACACTCTGGGTGTCTTAATACGGACATCCTATAACCAATCAGCACGCATCGTATGAACTATTCTGATTTTCATAAAAATCGCGTGCGTTATAATGCTAATACCACCAATAAAGCTAAATCTAAACATTTTATTATTTAGATACTTAAATTTTATTATTAATTACAAAAATAATAAAAATAAATAAATGATTAACTAATTAGATTAGAATAAATTGTTCATAAAATTAATTATAAATAATGTAATTGTAATTTGGCTGATTGATTCATCAATACTATATAGTTTATCTAGTGGTATGTAGGGTGTCCGTATTATAACGCAGGTGTCCGTATTCGGGCATGGGTACCGAATATGGACACCCCCGTTATCTATGGAATTAAAAGATTAAATAAAAATTAAAAATCAAAATAATATCTATAATCATATAATATTAATATATTGTAATTTTTTAATAAAAATGATGATTCCAAAAATGTTAAGACCATGTATTGTTAAAGTGTGTATTAGGTTACTTTCCCCTAAGTCATTTATAATCCAAATAATATATATAATATATTATACAAGATATACAACTTAACATATAACATATATACAGCATTATATATATATATATATATATATATATATATATATATATATATATAATGTATTGAATAAGTTACATTTAATAAATATGTTTAAACAATTTGTTACTATATTTATAATTATAAGGTAAACTTTCACTGGTAGATCCGGACAAATATTGAATTTTCGTAGTGGCTCGTAACGTCTGAACACAATACTTGCTGGTTATCGGAGTAACTAAAGGTCGACCAAGGTCACATGCATATACAGTAAAATAGATAGTAATTCGATATATATATATAAATTATATTTTAATTATTGTAGTTAATGTATAATGTATACTAATTAATATTAAATAACAAATTCAAATGCATGTGTATATATTTCTTTATATTGGTGATATATATATGTGTGTGGGTATTTGTGTATGTGTATGTTTGTGTAAAGACGCGTGCGTTTAGATGTGTGCGATACACTTAATGTATTCTATAGAGTAAATGAACGACACGCGGCAGACTTAATCTGCCGTTAGTGTTTATGTGATCCACCACCAGGAGGAGGAGTTCACATTTAACGATGATTCATTGGTGATCAGCCTCCGACCTCGGCCGATGATGAATCACATCCTAGCGTACCTTTTTCTCTGCTCCTATCACACGTATACGGTATCACGTCGTACGTAGCTATTACTTAATCTATTTAGGATGAATCATCTTTATTTCAACGAAAAGGGCTAACGATGATTTCTATTACACTAATCACACGTCTACGATGTAAATCAATGTAAACATAAATAATACACTTTCGTTTAGGCTAGAAATATGATTTATTATTTAATAAACCAGTATTCAAGGCTGCGGTTAAACTATAGTTTCTATAGAATAACTGCAGTTAAACTCGAGTAACTCGTGCAAACTGCAGGTACATCAGTTTAACTGCAGTTATTCTAGTGACGTATAACTGCAGTTTAACTGCAGACTTGATTACTGGGGAAATTCATCCTAGTAATTATTAAAGGTCATTTAAAAACTGTAAAGGTCATATATTAGTGTAGTAGTATACATTGTATAGTTACAAAATAAAAGATAGGTATAAAATAATAAATAATAATAAACTCAGATTTGGCAATTGCCTGGGTGAAGGAAGAAGCAGAGCTTATCAAGTCTTTCACCCATTTATGATTTATAGCTTATATATATATATATATATAGGAACATATTATTTGAATAGTTACAGAATAAAATATAAGTATAGCTTATATATATGATAATGAAATATGGTTTATTAGGCACCATTACAAAGTTATGACACTCCTCGTAAGTGCACGTTAAATAAATAATACAAATAAAATACAACAACCACAATAACAACAAAGTGAAATAAACTAACTAACAATGTGGAAGTAATAAGAACGAAATATAAAAGTTAATAATAATATAATGAAATTAGATACTGGATAAATATGACTTGAGATGAGCATTGAAGGGGGTGGGAGATTGAATAGATCTTATAGATGAAGGGAGTGCATTCCAGATAAATGGGACAATGTAGGAGAATGAGCGTTTCTGGAATTTAAGGGAGGATGGCTGTGGGATAATGAGATTAATACTGGAAGTTGAACGTGTATTGTGGGTGGTGGAGCGAATTAAGAGAAGGTCAAATATATATGAAGGAATGGAAAAATATATAGATGTATGGGTAATAGAAAGGAGTCTAATTAGGGATCGTTTTCTATAGTGAAACCAGTTTGGTATAATTTGAAATGAGTCAGTAGAGGAATGGTCAGATAGTTTAATATTGAAAATGGATCGTATAGATCATCTGATGATTCTATTTAATGGGGCAATTGAAGAAGCAGGAAGGATATATAATAAAGAAGAACAATAATAAATACGAGAAATTACAAGTGAATTAATAAGGACAGCACATAGGGGACGAGTAATATGTTTACGGATACATCTGATTCTAAATAAATGATAATTATCTGCTTTAGAAATGTTAGCAATATGGCTAGAAAAAGATAGATCAGAGTCAAAAATAACAAAAAGATCGAGGACTGAGTTGGAAGGTGAAATAAGAATCTTGTCGAGATAAAGAAATGGAACGATGAGGAGTTCGTAGGTATATTGAGGAGGGCTGTTTTTGAAGTATTTAGTAAAAGGTTATTGGAGAGAAGCCAGTATTTAATAGAGGAGGCACACGCAATTAGTTGAGAATTTTCTGGAGTAGAAGTAGAGAGGAATGAGTAGAGTTGGATATCATCAGCATATATATGATAGAACATGCTAGGAAATGTGGATATAATATACCTTATAGGTGCTATATATGGAGGATAGAAGTGGGCCTAGGACAGAACCTTGTATATATATAGGAACTTATATATATAGCTACCTATATACAGGAAATGAAATCAATTATTTGGATAGGAACAAAATAAAAGATAGGTATACCTTACATTTGCAATTTCACAATTATAATGTAACGTATATTACTGAAATCGAATTTGAACTATAATTATTTAATGAAATAAACTTGAATTCACTCGTATAGGTTAACATACATAGACGTACTAAAAATAGAATGTAACTTCGATTAAAATGTAGCTAATTTATAAAATATGTTTAACCTAAAGTAGTTTTTAGACATATGTCATAAATTAATATTAATGTAGACATTACTATATATAAATCCTATAGGAGGGATTCTTTTTTGTATGATAAATTATCATTGATAATGCAAGCGATATTGAATGGGATATAACATCATAACAGGGAGATACCCTGATTATATTATATATAATATATATAGTATATATATATTATATATATATATATATATATATATATATATGTGTGTGTGTGTGTGTGTGTGTGTGTGTGTGTGTGTGTGTGTGTGTGCGTGCGAGTTTGTGTGTATGTATTTGCGTGTGTATACATATATATATATATAGGTATATGTATATGGGTTCCAATAACCCACTGGGTGGGTGTATACCACCACAACTACATATGTATGAGTGTATATATATATATATATATATATATATATATATATATATATATATATATATGTGTGTGTGTGTTTGTGTGTGTGTTTGTATGTATGTGTGTGTATGTGTGTGTGTGTGTGCGCGCATATATGCAGTCATATGATGTTTTGTTTTGATATGAAACATGATTAATTATATTGATTTGATTTTTGATACCTGTACATTGTACAATTTAAATATTTGTTTATGTTAATATAGTTTTATGAATTTTATTAAATTTATAATTTTATGAAATTAAAAAAAGTTGATTGACACTTCATTTTATTATTAAGGATGTCAATCACAATTCGTCTGCTATTTTATTAGAAGTCACATTCGTTCGCTAATTTACTCGTTTAGTATGCAAAATGTTAGTAGTTAATTATTAGTATTTATGCATACTTATATTATTATACAATGAAAATTATATAATATATTAATATAATTCATATACTATTATGGTATATGTTTTATAGTTAATTTTCTTTTTAAATAAGTTTTACCCATCTATTTATATTAAAAAATATATATTCAATATTATATTATATATTCTTTAATAAACAATATAATATATTATAATAATTAATTCATATTACATAGTTCATATAACATATTAATAATTCATAATTTACATTATATATATTTATATATATATATATATATATATATATACAATATTATATTGAATATTAATTTCTATTATATATAATGTAAATTATTAATATATTATATGAACTATGTACTATGAATTAATTATTATAATGTATTATATTCAATAGATTATAAATTATATTATACAACCTATAACATTATAACATCCATATGAAATGAATAAAACGTTATAAAACGATGTAATAATATTAATTATTTTGAATATATAATTTTGAATATTATATATTTATCTAACATGTTACATATACCGTATATATATAGTTATACATATATGTATGTTTTATAATTAATGTTCTTTTAAAATAAGTTTATTTATTTATACTATTATTATTTTACTTAAATATATAAGATTTAATTTAATATTATGTAATTTAACTGGTTGTAATTTTATTTTACAAATTTGTTTTAATACATTATACACTATATATATATATCCGGATATATATGTATAACGTTTATCCCCAGTTTATCCATAGTTAATGATACATAGATATATTTATATTCAAAATTATATAATATAAATAATTTATTGAATTTAAAATTTAGATAAATATAAATTATATGTAATAAGCATAAATTATGTATTATTTTTATATATATATTATTATTTTACTTAAATATATAAGATTTAATTTAATATTATGTAATTTAACTGGTTGTAATTTTATTTTACAAATTTGTTTTAATACATTATACACTATATATATATATAATATATAATATATATATATCCGGATATATATGTATAAAGTTTATCCATAGTTAATGATACATAGATATATTTATATTCAAAATTATATAATATAAATAATGTACTGAATTTAAAATTTAGATAAATATAAATTATATGTAATAAGCATAAATTATGTATTATTTTATAAAATATAATTTTGAAAACAAGACCAATAAAAATAATAATTGTAAACTAAATGAATTATTATGCTGTGCATCTTATGTTAATAGTTTTTTTTATAATAATATTGATTTCTTTACAAATAGAATTTATTTTTAATTAAATGCAGTCATGTAAATATTTGTTATTTATTATTTTATTTTATGAATTTTATTTATATAGCTAATAAAAAATATAAAATTATATATCAGATTTAAAAAGTAATCCATTCAATGGAAATGAAATTCAATGTCTAATCCCTATAATATAAAATTAATCTCAACAAATATTAAATATTAAATTGTAATAAATTAGAAGTATTTCAAATATTATTTTATCATAATAGTATAAATAGTACATACTATGTATTATTATAAATAAATAATTATAAAATAAATACATTTTATTGACAAAATAAAATATATTATTATAATAAAAAACTTATTTTTGTATCTTACATTTTTATAATATCTTTCAAATTCTACTAAATAATTTGTTATTACCATTTAGTTATCAATTTATATTTACCTCTGATATATTTTTCATTTAAAATATCTTATTTAATTGTTTCTTTAATAATTTAGTAACATTATAAATAAAAATAATTATTAAATAACCGTATTTTTCATGTTTACCTCGAAATTAGGATATATATATATATATATATATATATATATATATATATATATATATATGTGTGTGTAGCATATATGCTATAGATCTATAGATCTAACTAAATCTATAGTAGTATACCAATAATAAAATACAAATATATGATGTGCACTGCACACTGTTCAGTTATGAATGTGGGCCATACATACACCATACATAAATAATATATAAATATATGTAATATATGTAATATATATATATTAATATTTTATATTTAGGGGTTACAAATTATCATTTAATATAATTTATTCGAAAAAATGAAATATAAATTTATTTGAATAATTAAGAATTCAGATAAAATATAAATGTATATACAAATATATATAGAATATATATATAATATATATATATTATATATATATATATATATATATATATATATAATACACATTGTAACATTTATTATGTATATTTTGTAGAAAAAATCTAGAAACTATATTGCATAACTTTTATTTGATTGTATTTAAAAATAAATTTAAATTTGTATGATTAAATAAAGGAAAAAAATAATATCTTGGATTTCTGCAAAGATTAAATAATACTAAATAGACTAAAAAAGATAAAATCAATGTTTTATTAATTCCAATTAAATATTTGTCATGTCTATAGATTTGTATATAAATACAATTGTAATAGTATAATGAATATTCATATGCTTTATTGTTTATGTGGTATATTTTATAATAATTTATAACTATATAGATTATATATTGAAACTTATATTATGATATAAAGATATTAATTTAAAAAAATATATTAACATATATTATGTAGTATTTAAATTGATAATAAATAGTCTGGGTTGTATATATACATATAGGCCGAAGTATTAAGTATTTAAAATTAATCAATATATATTTTTATATTTAGTTTATTTATTAGTTTATTAATTTATTATTATATTTAGTTTTTATTTTTTTATTTTAATATTTTAATATTTAAGAATTTCCTATTTTATCAATTTCCATTAATAGCATTTCAATCATTATACGAATTTATTACTATATATCCTGTATATATGTATATATTAATTATATGTTAAGTTTTTATATTAATATCTATATGTATACAGTATATTATAGTATAACTATTTGTATTTTTGTCAATCTAGCTTACAAATAACATACACCATGTTTTATGATTCGTATACATTGATTTATTATCTTACCTTACTAAATATTTCCTCTCGATAAGTGTTCCCTTTATCACATATTGATTATTGTTATTCTATTTCATCATTAATATATCATATATTCTAGCTATATATTTATATTTCTATATCTACTATAATTGTGCCTATAATTGTATATATATATTATTATATATATTATTATACATATTATTATTTATATTTACTCTATATATATATATATATATATATATATATATATATATATATATATATCAATATGTAATTATTTCACTAATAAATATATAACCGCATATAAACAATATGCACATGTTACTTACATTTATATGTATATGAGTATGCTTATGTGTATTTGAGTTTATGTATATTTGTATTTATATAATTCTAAATCAATTCATCATTATTTCATATACATATATATTTTATTTAGAATAACATAATTAATAAGTCCATATTAATTAATAATAATGTCAAGAAACCAATCGAAATAATTAGAATATCACTGTTATTATGGTGAACGGTAAAAAAATAACAAGAAAAAAAATAACAGGGTTAAAAATAACGAATAAAAATAACGGAAAAAATAACATTAAATATAATTTTTTTTAATTTAATCAATAATACAAAATTATTAGTTTTCTGAAATAACTAATTCTGATATTTGATTATTCTAATTTTGCACATTTTATATAAATTTTGAAAATGTATAATTGAAATTTCTGCTATATATGATGTTCTTATATATATATATATATATATATATATATATATATATATATATATATATATATATATATATATATACACATGTATATATAAGAACATTTTTAACTGCCTGTGTGGTTCAGTGGCTAAGGCGTCAAACACACAAGCAGTAGGACATGAGTTCGAGCCTCGTCCGGACCATTAATTAATTTTATTAAATGGGTCTTAACATATTATTTAGAAGTGATCTTATATAATTGTGTATAAATAAATGATCGGCTCTCGTTAAAACCATGGATGCCTTAACATGGGAGCGGCTTCGAAGGGACATTATAGCCATATATGGTTATAAGTGAAAACTTCATCTATGTTCCTGGATGGGATGAAAGGACTCCACCAAATAAAAATAACAAATAACAATATATATATATATATATATATTATGGATTGATATGTTGGGTTAGTTTGATTTAATTAGTTTGGTTTAGTTTTGTGTTACTTGTTTTTTTATCTCCATTTCTAAATGAGAATTTAAAAGCATGTACTTATCATAATACATATAATATAATGTATATAATAAGGAAATAATATATTGTATAAATAGTCTAATAATATATTATGATATATCCATGGATTAAAAAAAATGTTTTTAAATTAATAAAATATATACAAGCGGATTTTTTTCCTGTTATTTTTTGTCATGTTCTTTTTTTTCCTAGATTAATTATTATATATAGAGTTATATAACCATATTACAGCAACGATATTATTAAGTATATAATGCATATTATACAGATTCGTAATATAGTATTATATATAACTTATTAATATAAATAATATAAATAGTAATAATAATTATTATTATATTATATGTTAATTATATAATAAATATAATTATAGTTGTACATTATAATGTATATTATAAATTGTATATTAATAAATTAGTATCATAGATTTATGGGAATAATAGGGATTTATGTATGTTAATAAAGTGTATTATTAAAATTATATATATATATATATATATATATATATATATATTATATATAGAAGGTCTGCATTTTAACTGTTTATTAACCTTTAATACATCTGAAGCTTGCTGATAAATAAGACTTAAAATCAGTTGGACATTTAAATGAGTATTTATGTAATGAAATAACTGGTATTTTACATTCTTTTCGGACACTGCATAAATATGATAATTGACGAGTTATATTACTTTCGCACCCAACATGTCCATAATTCTGTTAACAATTTGATAATATTAACTGATATATTATTTTCAAAGTTGTCAAAAACCCTTAAAACATAAAATTTAATAAGAGATTTTGTGGTTGTTACTGGGATTTGTGTAGGTATTTTTGGGTATTTAGTTAGGTTCATTATATAATATTTAAAACGAGTGAATATTTTAAAGATACATTATAAAATAATTTAAATTATTTGACACTAATATTTCAAAAATGGTTAAAACCCAAAAACCCCACCCCCAACGCATGCAATACAATAATAATTATAATATATAATTGTATAATATTAATATCTATTTAAATATAATATTTAGATTGACTTTTTGAAAATAATATATTAAATGCAGAATTTCTAGTTACTATATGTTGTCAAATATATATATATATATATATATATAATATAAATTAATTTAATATAAACCTTATTTACGCATTTTCCTAATTTCATTCTACCATATTTGGCTTCTATAATTTGAATAATTTCATTTTTTGGACAGGATATGTTAAACGTTTGCCAATCACAGTATGATACTAACGGAATACCTGTTTATATGATATATATATATATATATATATATATAAACATTTATATAATATGTATATATATATATTTGTATTAATGATTATTTGTAATATTGAAAAGATAACACTTGTTATATTATATTCTATGTTTAAGATATATAAAAATAAATAACATATTATATGTTGGAATCCATTATTTGTATATGTGTACAATAAATTATATTTCAATTATTTTATATTAAACATAATCACTTATATCGCTAACATAATTATCATTTATAAGATTATATGTTAGCGATATAACTGATTATGTTTGATATAAAATAATTTAAACAATTTATTTTACCACTATTTTACACACACACACACACACACATATATATATATATATATATATATATATATATATATATATATATACATATACTATATTATATAGTCTATATAGTACTATTGATGTTATTCTATATATATATATATATATATATATATATATATATATATATATAAACATATACATTATTGTATGTAACATATTACCATTATTTTATAACACTAATATAGTTTACATTATATTTATATAGTTCTATATATTCTCTATATAAAACGATATCGATAATCAATAGTAGCATCTTCCCATAACCCTTGAAATTAATTTATTCACTTCAAAGTGGTTATTATTATCGCCATACATTACCTAACATGCACTTGTGCTTTCCAATATATATTTTGTATATATCAAATATATTGGAAAGAATATATTCATGTTTGGTAATAAATTGCGATAAATATATATAAATATAAATATATATATATATATTAGATATTACTAAATAATATAACTAACTCATCTATACGTATCATATAAATTGTATACTATACTTAGGTTATATTTGCAACTTTATTATAATGATTTTATTATTGTATATAAATATATAAAATTTACAATTTATTATTTATATATCATATTTTATATATATTATTATTTATATATAATAATAATAATTATTATATAATTAATTATGTTCATACTTAAATATATATATATATAAATTTAATTATACTCTAGTATTATAGAAATATTAAATAGTATACATTATAAATAAAAATATAATTATATTATACTATAGATGTAAAAGCCTTCTTAATTCCTGACAAACCCAAATAAATCCCATCTCAGCTTATAAGGGATATTCTCTAATTAGTGACGTAGAAATCATTTCTCGCATGAGCGAATGGTTAATCCTAATGAAAGCATCGATCCACTTCCTTGTATTACTACTCATAATATAGCCTACCAACACAAGGATAGTGCAGTCCCATTAGGCTTGTTATATACATTATGTCAGTGATTTAATAACGTACTTCTTAACACATCGATAATATATTTATCTATATCTGTATCATATATTGGAGTGCACAGTAATTCAATCAATTCAAATCCAAATTATAATCGACCCATGGCATACAATTTGTTATTCTCTTATCACATATACACATACTCACACACATACACAAATACATACAAATATATACACAGATACACATATACACACATACACACACATATATATATATACATGTATGTGTATTATATTATATATGTCGATCATATTAAATATGAACGTGTTATTATAGTATACAATTCATGTAATATTTAGTATTTATTTGAATAATATAATAACTAGTTTGTATACGAACACATGGTAATATAATGAAAATAAAGATAGTTTTACTTGAATAAATCATAAACTAAACTGTGAATATAAATGATGAGTAATATAAATGTAAATAATTTCATATTTTATTTATACATATAACTATAAATAATTCATTCATGTATATGCATATAGCATATGCATATGGCATGCCATCATTTTAAACTTTGACATCATCATATTATCTAATAATAGTCAAATAATATGATTTTATAATGTTAATATATAGTTATTATGTAATATGTTGTATATTTGAAATAATCCACCCATATCATAAATATGGCATAATTGCATAACCTTATTGATTATACAGATGAGTAATTATAGATATTTTGAACACCTGTGCTGTGTTCATTTCTGTAATTAATTTAGCATACTCAATTAATATAGACATATTATGTAATACTATTATCAATGAACCACATGAAAAGAAATGCACATACAAATATATATATATATATAAATATATATATTTATATACAAGAACACATAAAATGCACGTAAATATTAGGTTTTTATTATATTTATATGTTATATATATAATGTTTATTATATTCGAACCATTACATCTAACAGGGCCCTTTAATAATAAATATAATAGCCACATACTTTAGATGTATCATCATTATATTATATATATAAATATACAATTATACAAAATAATTTGCACAGTATAAATATTTTATTTTTCATAAGATTATTTTAATATTATTACATACAAAATATTTAATTAAACAGATTAAATTTAATCAAATAGATTATAATATGTGTTGATATTAATATAAATTGTTATCAATATATATGTTTTGTTGTATACAAAATAATATATATTCTTATTGATTTACTCAATACATGTTTTTCAGATCATATTGTCACTGAGAATTTGTCAATCTTATCATAAGACTCTTATGTCAAGTGTCTAGAATATTTGAGGAATAATTTTTATATACATGTTTGTATAATTAGAATAACAAATTGATCATTATAATTTGTATAATTTTGTTTGTGTTATAATTACCCTAATTACAATAATACAAGTTATCCCATCATGTCCTATATATGACATTGACATTAAATAAATTGTTTTTAATAAAAGGTTTTTTATGAATGAATAATTGTATTATTTTAGTTTATTTATTAATTACTTTAGTTATGAATGAGCAATTGCAATGTTAAATTATCATACTATTATTTTATGATCAATTATGTACATATTATATATATATATGAACTATATATGAACAATAATATATAGTTTTTCAATATAAATTAAATAATCTATTATGCAATATCATTTTATATACTATTTATATAATAAGAATATTAATTACATTCTAAATAGATATAATTAAAATTGTAAAAATAGATTTACCCTACACTTTTTATAATATTATTTTTTTTTATAATTTTATACCTATTATGATTTTATCCATATTCAAAATAAATCAATAGTATAAAATAGTAAATAATTAATAGTAACATTTTCTATTCAAATATAGTAGATATTTAAAATATTACATAATATATATTTATACTAGATATATTGAATATAGATTATATTTTAAATTATTTAATTAATCTTCTATGAACAACATGTGATATATTAATTAATTTATTATTTTTAATCTTATTGAAAGAAAATATTAAAGTAATCAGTTCCTAACTATATATTAGTTATATAGTCTATATATATATTTAATATTCTAATTTTGTTTCCATATTACTTATATCAGAGTATTAACAAGTGGCAATGTGTACTCCCCAGTAGTAAATATACTTCATATACTAATTAGTAATACATATTATTAATAGTAATTATAATTACTATAGTAATTATAATTACTATAGTAATTACTAATTACTATAGTACTTACTTATTGTTATGGTTAATTTACAATTATATTTAACTGTTCATATTATCTTGTAATTTGGTGACATTTTGTTATCTTTAGTCAACTTAATATATATATATATATATATATATATATATATATATATATATATATATATGTGTGTGTGTGTATGTGTGTGTATTTGTGTGTGTAGTATACTATATTATATAGTCTATATAGTTATTAATGATTCTTATATGTAAAATGCATGCAATTTGTTAATTAAAATAGGTAATTATATAATTATATATTCAATATAAATATTAATGTTATTATTTATTATGTATATATATTTATAACCTTATTTTATATGCAACCAGTTTATATATTATCATAAATATTATTACATAATGACCATATTGACCTTGTCCTAATATTCATATATTCCAGAATTATTCATCAATATTACTAATTAGAATATATGAAATATAATTAAAAAATATAGTATATATTTAATATATACGATATATATATATATTTATATATATAATAATTCAATAAATAATCATTAACATGAAACCGAGTTTACTAGGTTTATATACAGACTGTATAATACAGTATATGTATGTGGCAATTTGTATGTATAATATAAAGATAGGATATTAGAATTGGAATAATAATTTTTATAATATGAATTTATATAAAATACGTGGTGATGTATTATTAAAATCCATGGGTTCTATAAATAATATGTTTTAGATATGTAGGTTATTAATTATTAATTATGTGTATCATATAATTTATATATATATATACATTATTAAAGTATATATTCATATATTTTTAATTCTAATAGGTTATTATTTTATAAAATACATATATTTACTTATTTTTAGTAATTATGATATCTAAATTAGTTATATGAGAATACATAAATATAATTGTAGGTTATATATTATGTCACTTATTGTTTTTAAATATATTAATTGATGTTGATTAATCTATATTGTATACCAGTTTATTTATTTTAAAAATATTAATTAATTATAAATTATATATAAAAAAATCAATAATTAATTATATTATAAGTGTATTATATTTTATTTATAATAAAGAAAACCTACTTGATATCTCAGTGATATAATTCCAAATAAATAAACATTGAAAGATGATATAATATAATACATTATACATTATACATATATATATAATTTATTATAAAGGAAGACACGTTACTTTGTCATCTCATATTAATGACTGCGTGAGTTCACGGTAAACTAGCAATCATATTGACCCACAATGCGTGCTGATAGAGTGAGTGTGTATCAATCGAATATGATATTACTATATATAATAGTCACGAATACAGTTATGTCCCTCAGGCTCTTATTCAAGTTAAATGAGTAACAAATATGTGTTATACAAACTGTAAATTTATATATAATAAATAATTATTTAAAGATATTATATATAAATAAATATTTGTAATAAAAATTAAATAATATATAATATAAAATATAATGTATTTATATATTTTATATACGGACTTTGGTTATATCAAGTACTGATTGTACAATGTACAATGTACATCATTGGTTATATTAAATTTAAATAAAAGTAATGCATGTATTAATTCGGTTTTAATATATTAATTTGTACAAAGTTCATATACAATTTGATTTAAACCACTTTTATCATGGTCTATGTATATTTATTGACTATTTACAAACTAGATATTATATAATGAAGGGTTAGGCTTGAATATCATTTATTTATAATAAATATATTTGGAAATAAATTCATTATAGTTATTATCCCCATTGGGTTATTATATTTCATTATGTATAATAAATATTACCTACTTATAAAGTTTAGACCTCATTAATGATTAATGATAATCAATATATAAATATATATTTATTTTATTATGAGTATTTATTTATCTAATTGGGGGTAATTTAACATAGAATATATATATATATATATATATATATATATATATATATATATATATATTATATTATATATATATAGTATATTATATATACAAATTATATATTATTGGTTCTCATAACATATTATGACATCGAATGTTAACTATATAACTATAATTCATTATTATATGAATTTGTGTAACATTAAAATATACTATAGACTATAGTATATATTCCAACGGATTAAAAATGATAGCATATTTATTTTATTAACTCATGTGATGTTTACCTAATCAGGATTCAATATATATATGATTTTATGAAGATTTAATATCATATAATATCTACAGAACTCTATATTATAATTTCATTTTTAATAATTGTAATGTTATATTTTAAGCTTATTTTATAAATCTCAGTTTTTTAATTAAAAGTGAATGATCTAATGTGTCACCTTTCTGATAATTGATATAAGCAACGATTTTTCTAAGAAAAGATAACACTAACACGAAATAGTGTAATTCTATTTTGTATACGAAATCAACAGAGCCACCTATATGGGGTAGATTATCGGAACTATGTGTTGTTTATAATGTAAATTCATATCAAACTATGCACTTTTAAAATGAAAAATAATATGCTTTAAATTATTACTTTTATTATGATAACTAAGAGTTCATTACTAATATATAACAAATCAATAGGATATGTTAGTTTCAAAAGCTATACATATCTATGTGGCGAGTAAAAGCTAATTTATTTTGAATGTAATTTAATAGATAAATTTAATAGATAAATGAAAACATTGTAGTATGCAAATCGCGACAAACCTAAATCGATTTCGATACTGCTTCTAGCAGCGGGATGTATGAATACTAATCACGTTGCTTATAGGCAGTGTTATATCTTTGCTTCGCAAAATATTTGATATAAGTGCACATTTGTTAGTAACTTATTGGTTACTACTTCAATAGTTTTAATCAAAGAATCTTAATTGAATTTTATTTACGAATTCCTTACTAATATATTAGTCATGACTATAGTCATTAATAATTATTATAATCTAATATTCATTTTAAAATGTTAATATTTTAGATATAAATCCTACTATTTTTTTTGTAAACTTCGGATATATGCATAAGTATATATATGGTATATAATTAATATAATACCTAGTGGTCTATAATTTCAATAGAACTAGAGATCTATCTAGCTCTATGATATGTTAAGGGTTAGTTTGTTTTACTAGATACACAACAAATATGTACGTATTTTACTTTTTTTTAAATCCTAGGAAATATTACAATTAAAAATGAAATTCATTAACAAATCATTAAATAAATAAAATGCACTAAAATGGGGTCAATTTCAGTTTTAATTTGTGTTATTAATAATAATAACTTATTATAAACATGTTTAAGGTTAAATCACTTATTTGTAATATATTTTGATTTTGGTTCATTATATTAATAATTAATCAATTTATCAATTTCATAAATGGAAAGAGGATAAAAGAATATTGATTTAACATTATTATTTTGCGTTTTATAATAAATATAATTGTTTGGATAATCCAATTTAATGTCTGATTTATTTCCAGTTTTACTAAAATACTAATTAAAGAGAGTAGGCTACCAACTTCTTGCATGTAAATATAGGAAATATATAAAAAAACTATATGAAAAACACCATTTTTAAACTCTTCAATTTTAAATATTTTTTCATAATTTTTCAAAGTTATAATAATAATAGGTTATTCAATAATAATAATATAGGCCTACATCATTCTATATGATAACCATTTTTTATATATACTAAAACATCTTAATTTTAAAATAAGAGTAATTTAAATGAATAGGTTTTTTAGAAGTGAATATAATGATATAAATATGATATAACATTTTAATTATTAAATTATATTTCGTTATTTCTATACACACACATATATATATATATATATATATATATATATATATATATATATATATATATATATACAGTAAAACCTCTCTATAAGTAACCTCTTTATAAGAAAAACCTCTTTATAAGAAAATTGTTCACACATTTGGTTGGAATTCAACCTTTTCCACATTAAAAAACCTCTTTATAAGAACATTTTATAAGAAAAATATAAGAAAAACCTCTTTATAAGAAACTTATTGTATACAAAATATAAAAAATAATTACATATAAATAGAATTATTATATATTGATAACAATTATAGAAATTAATTATTATATAAGATATTTTTTTTTCTTACAAATATTTTATATTACATAAATAGCTCGAAATGAATTACAATTAATTAATAATTGTTATTGTATATCCATACATTTATTAAAATTTATCAAAATTAAAATTTATAATTATTAATATAAAAAATAATGTATTTTTACATGAAATGATAAATAACTGATTATATAAATTATATATTAGATAATAAAAATAATATTTTTTTATTAAGGGAAATTATGAAGGATGTATTATAAAGTTCTTCCCCCTTTTAAGCGCAATGTTCGTGGGTTTAGATATACAATACAGGGAAAATGGCTATTTTAAAGGCTATACATTTTTTTATATATAATTTTGTTGTTATATATTTTGGGTTGTATAATATATACAATGTATACAATGTATATTTCAATAATAATTAATTACAATATATTCAATATTGATTATTTTGTTTCAAATGGAACTTATTTAAAATCAAAACACTAAATAATATAAATCATATAATATATATTTATACCTATTTTTATTTATCATAAATTTACAGGTAGGCGATAAAGTTAAATGTCTATTTACAAAAAGTCGAAATAATTCGCCATACTCAAGAGGTTTTTAAGAAATTATTGTTCTATGTCTATTGTCCTCATATATTATATTATATTTTTTATAATATATTATTAATATATAAATACATGTATATATACATATGTTATATTCTAATCTTACCAGTATAATATATTCTAGGATTCCTACATCATAATAACAATAAATGCGCTTTTTTTATCTATATTATTTTTAATAATATTTATTTATTTCGTAACCAAATATGATTTTATTCGTACCTATAGGTATATTATATGAATTATAATTACAAATATTTGATATTTTTGTTAACACATTCTTAAAATATATTTTGAAGCACACTATAAAATATACTTAATAATAAAGATATGTATAATAAGATAGTTGATTAATAAAATAAGTTTACAACTTGATCAATTATACTTATGAATTATTAATAAGTTATAATATATTAAAATATAGATATGATATTATATCCCAATTAAATTCTTATATCTATTTATAAATACAGTTATTTAAACATCTATTTTCATATATACCTATTATATATATATATATATATATATATATATATATATATATATATATATATTATCAATATATATATATATATATATATATATATATATATATATATATATATATATATATATTAATAACTATTTTTTTATTGAACAGATGAGTCATCTAGCTGGATTTATGTGAAAAATAGACATTGTAAAAGAAGTAAAAAGTTAAGGGTTTGCAATAACAAATTATAGGATAGTTTTAAATTATAACAAATTATTAATTTATTATTGTATATCATTATAGGTATACATTTGGTATAATAAATAATGATTACCATATCAGGTGTGATGATATATATATATATATATATATATATATATACTGTTATAATATATATTGAGAGTTATATGTTTTAATATTTATTAATTATTAACAGATTTTGATCTAATAAATATATAAAATTAATAATAATAAAATATATAGGTTTTTATATATATATTTACAAAAATTATATAATTAAACTTTTAATTAATCCTATGTTAAGGGTTCAGTATAGAGTATATACTTAATAGTATATACTATATACTGATAGTATATATTATACTATATAGTATATAGTATATACTATATAGTATAAAGTATATACTATATAGTATAATACGTATATACTATAGCTATAGCTAGTAAGTAACTATAATATTTATTACTATTATCTTATATATACTTTTAAATTTGATCATTTATAGGATATAGAGGAAAATCATAAAAATCAACCTAATGAAACATTAGTAAAACGAGTTATGACAACTATAACTGAAAAAGAGGATACAAGTTAATATCTTATATAAATTATAACATAGATATTATATATATATATATATATATTTATATATATATATATATGGGTCACTAATCTAATATGTTATTTATTTAAAATATTTATGTTTATATCTATATCTATCTTAGGAAGAGTTAATAGGGTATAATACTTATTTAAATCAACCTATAATTTATCAAATATTTCTATATAATATGTAATGATAATTAAATTATTAAGGTCAATGCATAGAAAGAGTAGATCATTACAATATTCTGGTAAGAGATATGAAAGAAAGAACTAATTTAAAAAAAAGAAAGAGAACTAATAGCGAATCCAGAGGAATTTCTATATTTAAATCATTTATTAATAGTGATTTAAAAGCAAAAGCTCTCGGAAGAAGTACTTCAATGAATATAAGTAATACTGAAAATGATGGAAATGATAATCAACTTATTTGTAATAATATAAGGACAAGAAGACATACAGAAAGTAAAGATACAGGCGGTTCTAAAGATATAAATATAATTAGAAAATTATCTATACGTAATTTACCATGTATTTATAAAGAAAATAATCCTATTAAAGATCACGATTTTATATTTTTAAAACTAATAAATAATGAAAACAGTTTAAGTTTAGTAGATAACGTTTCCCATCACAATAATTCGGATTTATTATTAAAAAAGAGTACGAATAATTCAAATAAAAATCATATTGTTAAGACAAAGTTAAAGAAAGCTTGTTCATTGGAGGTTGGGATTTACAAGAGTTCTTTGTTAACTAATAAAAACAGTAATAGCAATGGGTATATCAATAAAAATGAAAAGGATAGCATGGAAATTGTAAATATATCTACAAAACCTCGCCAAGTAACACGTAGAATATTGGAACATAGAGTTTGTGAAGTTGAACCACCAATGTCATTATATGCAATCCAAGAAAAACGTAATACTATAATTTTACAAAATTAGACATTTATTCTTTAAAATACTTTATTAATTTTAGATATTTTAATAAATGCCATATATATGTTAATATAATAATGATTTCACTGGTACCACACGTAAAATTCAAATGTCGAAAAATATTTGTAATATTTTAATAAATTATAATTTATTTATTTATGTATCAATTATGTTTATTTTATAAATTTATTTAATTTAATTTTAAATTGATTTCTATATTCTTTATTATAGTCTTTAATTGTTATTATTGCATTGTATAATTTTACATCTAAATTATATTGAATAGTTTAAAGATTTATTACTATAATTGTATTAGTAAATATGTATAATATGTTGTATGTATCTATTAATTACAAATTAATTTTAAATTGTGTGTTAAGAATATCTGTATATTAATAAAATGTCAAATAAATGAATATGAAAAATTATATTTTAATTATTATACAATATTAAATATTTAATACATTTAATTAAATAGTTAGATATATATGATACCTACATGGATATTAACCTTTTTTGTATTGATAATGTAACCTATATGTTTCTTTGTTGGTATGTTGGTTTTTATTAATATGAGCTCTATCTATAATAAGCCCAACTTTTGTAGACCTAATTATTTTTGAACATATTTTCATATCATAATTCTCTTTGTTAATTAATTTAATATATTAATAATAAGGAAATATATATATATATTGAGTTGTAAAATGTATATTGAAAATTGTATCTAATATAATAGTTATGTATTGAATTATAAGATTAATATAATCTAATTAACCTAATATATATATATATCTATGTAGTATATATATAATATATTAACTTTTTTCTATATTAGTATTTTCTTTCATAACATTATTAAACATAAAGGCATTTTTACCTATTCATAAATTAAAATATTATAGTGGGCAACATATATGGAATATAATATATTCAATATATATATTAATATAATTTTATAAATAATTTTTATTAAATTTAATTGCTTTAGTTTTTAAATATAAAATACTTTATATACATACTTTTAATATTTTTTTATTATGAATTAAAATGTTCACAATAGCATAGCAGTTATCTATGTATGGTTATACATAACCGCTATACCCATAGAGAACGAAGTGACCACTTCGTTCTCTATGGCTATACCTATAGATTATAAGGTTTACGAAATAAGTAGGGTTTTAATAATATATTAAATAGGGAGGTTGATTTAATATATCTATAAGATTTACGGGTATTGAATTACATGTATAATTCCTATATTAAATTAAAGTAAATTATATTTCCATAGTATATATTTATGTAATGATTTTTGTATTTTGGTGAAAGTTGTAATACATATGAATTAGCCTATGGTATGGTGATTTTTATTTCGTGTAGTAGTGTTTTATAAATACAAACATAAGAATATCATGAATACCTATGAATATATTAAATAAATACAAGAGAATAAGTAGCAGGTCCTTGGAAGTAGTCAGTAATCCTAGTAGTAGCAGTTCAAAATTAGATATTTAAATATTAATTTAAAAATTAAATATTTCGTTTGTAATTTTTAATTATAAACAAATTCTCCAAAAAGTTCTCCTAAAATGTTATGTATTATAATGTATATGTATAACAATTTGTGCAGTTATTTTATTGATACAAATGTGATAGTTAATTTCAATAGGATATATTAAAAATTTGAAAATATTATATTGGTTAAAAGGAATTCCATTAAAATACCCTATTTAATAAATTTCAAATAGTTGGTATACTGAAATAAATTGATAAATTACTTATAAGAAATGGTGTTTCTCATGGAATAATCATATTAATTACCTTTATACTTTTTTATAATTTTAATTTATGATCTTGATAATTCTTATTTTATAGTTGAAAAAATATAAAAATAAATACATCCATTTTACAATATTTTTGTATAGATTAATTTAATTTTGTTAAATATAAATTTATCATAATCTTGAGTTACTATCAAAAATCAATATTTTTATTGGATTTAAAAAAAAATTTGTAAAAAAATGTATTATTTGTAATTTTATATTATATCATTTAATTAATAATTTAATTATTTCATATTAAATTAAATACATGAAGTTATATTATTTTTATTTATTATTTTATATTGAAACTCAATTGTCACTAAAAATAGTAATAGATATATTACTTTAGAAATATTTAAATCTGATATAATAATAATCTAGATAATAATAATACATTGTGCAAAAATAGTACATATTTGTATTTTTTTGGAGGTTTTATTTCTATAAAAATATAAAAAATATAATATATTTTCCTTTAGCCCTAATTGATATAATGGAATTAGTATTTGGTTTTAAATTAAGCTTAATAGGCTAGCCTACATATTTTAAAATAGTTACCTTGTTTTTCTTGTTTAAATTTAAATTTTAATAACTTTTTATTTTATTTATTATAGTTTTTATATATTTATATAGGACCTATAGTACTAAGACTATATAGTACCATTACATTATTTTTAATTATAATCTTTCACATATTTTTTTCAATAATTTTTAAATTCACTTTTATAAAATTAATCCTACCCAGATAACAGTAATAGCCTCATAATAGCAGCATAATATCATAAATAATAGCCTCAAATGTTTAAATTGTGCTATTATGCTGGCATTATGTTGCCATTATAAGTCTATTATGCTGCTATTAATTTGTAATGCTATTATGCTGCCATTAAAAGTATATTATGCTGCTATTAATTTGTAATGCTATTATGCTGATATTATATACCTATTATTATAATAGCAACATAATAGAATTACAAATTAATATCAGCATAATAGAAATTTAATGGCAATATAATATGGTTTAAATTGTGCTATTATGCTGGCATTATCTTGCCATTATAAGTCTATTATGCTGCTATTAATTTGTAATGCTATTATGCTACCATTAAAAGTAAATTATGCTGCTATTAATTTGTAATGAAATTATGCTAATATTATATAGCTATTATTATAATAGCAACATAATAGAATTACAAATTAATAATAGCATAATAGACATTTAATGGCAATATAATATCACAATGTAAACATTTGAAGCTATTATTTGTTCTATTATAAGGCTATTACTTAGCTGGGTAGGATCAAAATAGTTAGCATTTAGTAGTCTATTATACAATAGTCTACTAAACTAACTATTTCGACATTGTGTTCTTAATTGGTATTACAAATAAATTCAATAATATTTAATATATATAGTATATATTAACATAGTAAATATTTTTTTCCAGGAATAGAGGATGATATTATAAAATTAAAATATATAATATTATATATTAGTTTAATATAGTTTGTTATGAACGTATGTAAACATACTATATTAAACTTCTAATAATTTAAAGTATGATTATGTACATCTATGGTACACCATTAGTTACGATTGTAACAATTGTTTCGAATTGTTATATTGTGATTATTTAAGACTTATTTAATAATCCTTAGTTTGTATTAAAAACTCCCTATACTAATATATTTATAATAAATATATTAATATTTAATCTTGCGGTTACAAAAATGTACCAAATTTATTTTCATAACAAAATCATTCATATAAAACATGTTTCAATATATGATGAATATATGATAAAAGTTATTCTATTCATATTCTATTCCTATATATAAAAACATTTCTATAGAATAGCTTCAAAATCTAAAGTTAACCTTATTTCATAATAGTATATAAAAAGGCGGTGACAAATTTTGTTAATGAATATATTGATTTTCATATCTGAAATATTATATTGAAAATAACTAGAATAATAGCCAATACATATAAATAACTAGAATATTTTGTGTAGCAAATATATAACACTCCCTATTTATGTAATGTAACTATTAGATACTTATTCCATTTCTAGAAGTAGTAACCACACAGATTTTGGTTTTTATGCAGACATTTTTTCATTATTCCATTAAATTACAGGCAATATAAGTTATCTTTTACTCACTTCATAGATATATATATATATATATATATATAATTTAACCACAATATCCTATTTCTTTGTTATTAATTAGTAATGAACACTTAGTTTTCATCATATAAATAATAATTTAACAAATTAAATTTTTAAATATTAATATTACTAAATAGATCATTATATTATTAGGTATAGTATTAGCAAAGCCCTTAGGGCTTTGGTCTTAGTCATACCAAGGACTTGGTTAGGACATACATAGATAATTATTAATCAAATATTGATGGCAATATATAAGAGTAGGATATACTCTGAAATAAGTTAAATATTCATCAAACAAGTTATATACCCTACTTCTAGTTATTACTAACAATATTATCATTATAAATTATTTAATTCCATATATAACATACATAAGTAACATATTATTTCTGTTTAGTCAACTCATATATAGTATTAGTATTTATTATAGTTTAATAAAATAAAAACTTTATTGTTATCCTACATATATAAATAAAGTTTAATTATTAATTTAGTTATGTATATACACATGTAACTATAGTTACAATATTAAATAAATATATAATAAGTTTAGTTTCTAGTAACCATTAACCGAGCTGCTTACTATTCCGCCCATTATTATATTATCACACATTACAATTTATTTTTATATTTATATCAGTGTTTTATAAATATCTAATAGAAATAATAATACAATTTAATGAATAATTAATTTTTTATATAAATATACAAATTTACATTTATTGTATTAAAATAATAAAATAAGCATTATTATACTCATGATCTAGTATTTTATAACTTTGAATGGAGAACATCGAATACAACAACATATTATAATTGTTCCATAAAGATAACTTCCAATATTTATATAAATGAAATAATTCCATATGTATATTTTTTCGTGTGAATAATATTTGATTTGTATCACTACTAATTATACTTCTAGCCAACAACTATCATGACAAATAATTAGATCTATTTCAGTGGTTCCCAACCTTTTTTTTGATAATTCTATTTTCTTTTAAAAATGTATTATGACTAACATTTTTTATTATTAAAAGTTAGTCATAATCGAATAATATAACCTATTATAATATATATATATATATATATATATGTTAAAATATATATTCCTATCTTCAATTTTTCTTGACCATAATGCCAATTTGCTTATACAACATTTATATTAATTTTTAGAAAATGGCTCATGAGTCATGACTCATGAGCCAAAAACCCAATGTGTTGGGTTGGGAACCACGGATCTATTCATCGTCAACTTTAAATAAATTGTAATACTACTTAGAATACAGTATAAGTAACAATCATTTTATTAAATATTTAACTTAGTTTGCTGATATAACGTTTAGAATCACATGAATTCATATTAATCATATACATACACTTGATAGTAACAAATATAACATACATTTAGTAAGATTGTAGTAATTAACAACAATAGGTAATATGTAAAAAAACAAACCTCTTTTAAAGTTAAGAGAACTGAATTAGTATTAATATCAATAACGAAGTGAATTATTAAAGATAACATGTATAATAATATATATAAAAAGATATTTCTGTTATTTTATTTATATAAATATCATGTGACAACGATTACATGTCTACTTTTTCCTTTGAATAAGTTTGTTATTAAATTGTTATTACATAATCATATAAATTAGTATATAAACTGTTGAATTCTTGAATTTGAATAATTAATCAATCATTGCTGATACTTTCATAGTAAATCTAAATATTATGTAATATAGAAAAGTATGGACATATAAATGTTTAAATGTATAAATAAACGTTGTAAAAGTATGTTCTAGTCTATATAATCTATTACATTAGTTGTTATAATACATGCTCAGTTTTTTATAAGGGTTATCCTTATTCTTTACAGTATTATAATTCTATAATTAAAAAATATGTTATTTAGTGTGGTTCGAGTAATTGTGGGTATAAATGAGTTTGTATTAGTTTGTGTTAGTATGTATAGGTCAGGTCTCGCATGCGTAAGCGGTATAATTGTGGGTGTGAATAGTGTATAGACAAATATTACATTGTGGCACAGTATTTGTTAAGCTAATTATGTACGTTATATAATTTAGTTAAGGTAATATTAGAGCGTAATATGAATAGTGACAACAGTAAACGACCCGCAATCAGCGAACATGACGACAGAGAGCGACTTCGGCATCATCAGACCCGAAATCCGTGTAATATGATTGAAAAATCATAATTGTATCACGCCCTTAAATATGTGGACATGGCGATAACAATTGTTGTCTAGGCTTTTACCACTCGACGTCGAAGCGTTCGTGTCGAGGAAATTATCAAACGTAGTCATAGAATATATCTTTAATAAAGATACCTGAAACTTATATGGTCTTATCTACATTATTTACATATCGCAGTAATAGGGCATTACATAAAAATAATCATATTAAATTATTTATTATAAATTTCTCTATTATATATATTTTTATTCATTTCTATAAGGAATTAATTTTTACAATATTATAATTTATCTAAATATATTAAAAAATAATTCTAATCAATGTTATGTAAGCTCTTTTTTATATACTTTATTCTTTAACTTTTTATTCAACTAAATTTTTATTTTTAATATATCTCATACTTTCACTTTGAGTAATTTTTAATTTGTGATTATTTATATATATTTCATTTATTTTCGATAATCTATCGAAAACACTAGACTATCCAAAATATACCGATTGGATTAGTTTAGGAAAATACATTAGATTGTTCATTAATTACTCTATGATTCCCTGCTTGTTGGTAAGGAATGATAAATTATAAATAATAAAAATAAATTTATTTATTAAAATTATCTTAAATCAAATAATAGTATGTTAATATTGTAGAAATAGGTATCCAGTGAATACTATAACACTAATGCTTATTTGTGTATTTTATTATGAAACAATATGCATTATGTTGCACATATATATATAATATATATTAATAATAAATAATATCGCGTTGGTAATGGCTGTGAGGGAAAATTGAGCAAACAATTGAAATACAAATAATAATAGATACGCATATTGATACATACACGGACGCACGTACACATACACGAATAAGTGGTAGGTGGTTAGATCTGCATGAGGATATGCTTGGAGTCGTCTATGTTAGTTTGCCAGTGTATACCATCTCCGTAGGGTTGGTGAGTCGACGGAAACAACACGTGTCTTAGGAATGTTCTGTGATAGTAGTTATGGTGGTGTAGTGATGGTGTTTATTTATGTCATCATTTATGTATATTTATTATATATATATATATATATATATAGTACATTAGAGTCAGTTATAAATATAAACTTCATCTAAGTTCCTGAATGGATGGCTCCACAAATATAAAATAACTAAAAAATAATAATATAACAGCTTATTTCTATAATAATTTTATATATATATATATAAATCAAGACAATTTATACATAATTTTTACTCTAATATATAATATATAGTAATAATTTGTAGTAATATTTATAAATGAATTATAATTGCTATCATAATTATAATCTAATGTAACAGTCGAACCTGTTGTTATTGTAGATGCCCAAGAACATTAACCAATTCTTCTTAACACCAAAGTTATACAAGTTTCTATATATCTGTGGTGGTTGAACAAGTTACACTTATCTCATGAACGAGTGATCGCACTAATACTGTCTATGATAGTCATAAATAGAGTGCACCCTTTATATAGCGCTCAGCTCAGGACCGGCCTCTTTTGGAGGTATATCAAATGTAACAAGTAATAGATTGGCTGGAAATATGTTCCAGGTGTAAGTGGCATTATATCAAGGATGGTGGTATATCAAGGGTTCATTGTATATATTTATATTTATATAAATAAATATCGATATCCAAAGTAATTTGAATGAAAACCATTAAATTATGAGTTTGTTTTATTAGTAAATATAGATATTAGATGACAATCTAGGTTATCACATGATTCTAAATGTAATGGTACTAATTGAGAAATGATGGACGTTTTGAAAGATTTTAATTAAAATTTAAAAATGTAACGATGTATTACTAATTAGTATATATTATAAATTAATGTATGCACTTGTTAATGTAATAGTAATTGTAATTGTAGTATCAATATCAATTGCATATTTTAATATTATATCTTTAATATATAATATAATAATATATCTTAAATTTAATATGTATCCATGTCTTAAATTAATTAACAATAGTATGTACATTTTCAACAATATTACTAAAGCTGAGTTCACACCAAGATTCCGTACGGATATCCCGCACGGATATATATTTAAAGCATTCATAAATCCGGAAAGAAAATCTGAGTATAACGCACGCCGTGTTTCGTGTGTTCAAATTCCTAATATTCCTTCATAATTCCGTTCAGTGCTCGGATTTTATAGAACATGTCGTAAATAAATCCGTACGGATTTATCCGAACATTTAAAATTGACTTCACACCTAAATTAAGCTAATATTCTCGGATTTTTAATCCGTTCGGGTTATCCGTACGGATTCTTGGTGTGAACTCAGCTTAAGTGATCAATCCGATAAAATTAACCAAAACAAAAATAAATGTATTACATAATACTAATTTATACATTTTATACGTTTTTGATAAAAAATAATAAATTGAATCGAATAAATTGTATGGACAAATAATATATTGTGTATTAAATATTAAACAAATAAAAAAAAGTATTTTATATATATAATTTAAACAAATACTTTCTATGTTATATTAATATATTAAAAAAATTATATGTATTATATAATCTATAAAGATAAAAGCATATCATTATTTGTATTGCTCACAAATTGATTTTTAATAGTTAAAATTGTAGACGCATTATTTTAAGTTATTTCTGAATTCAAATGCATTCAAATAGTTATTCTCAGATAATGTTATATATATATACTATTACTTTATATTCATTTATATTTATATATATATATATATATAACTAACTAACATAGTTATGAATAATATCATCACTAGATATTTTCATAAATATAATTGGTACCTATAGATACAGTTATTACAATTATTTTTTATGAAAATACCAACAAAATTAAATAAAAAGTTACTGTCTATCATTATCAGGGTTGTTCGGTTATTTGATAAAAACCATGGTTTATTTGGTTTTTTTGATTTTTGTATATAACATTATTGATAAATATATTAATTTCAATATTATATCATTTACAATTAATATCAATATTAATAATAATAGCAAAGATTTTGCGAAGCAAAGATATAACACTCCCTATGCATGCAACGTAATTTAGTAATAGCCCGAACCGCTGCTAGCAGTAGTATCGAAATCACTGAAATAGATTTAGGTTCGGCTCTGTTTGCATACAACAATGTTTTCATTGCTCTATTAAATTACATGCAATATAAATTAGCTTTTACTCACTAAATATATACTTATAGCATTTAAAACATACATATCATATTTGTTTGTTATATATTAGTAATGAACACTTAGTTTTCATCATATAAATATTAATTTAAAGCATATTATTTAACATTTTAAAAGTGTATAGTTAAATACGAATTTACATTATAAACAACGCATAGTTCCTAAAAGTAACCCGCTATAGGTGGCACCAGGGTATTTTGTATAGAAATTCGAATTACACGATTTCGCGTAAGTGTTATATCTTTCCTTCGGAAAATCTTTGATAATAGTATATATTATGTATATTATATAAATTATACCTTATCATTTTAAATATATAAGGCAGTGTTATTATTAGTTTGTGTGGTTAATTATATAGATTGTGTTTATTATATAAATGTATTCATTTAATTAACAAGCCTGGTCGAAATAAAAATATAATTTGGATAGAATTTACTGCATCCTTGTATAAATTATACTAAAATACTTTTTAATATAATATACACGAAATATATAATAATAATCATATATATTTAGAAGTATTTATTATAAATAACATTCAATATAAAAATTTATTAATGATAATTACTTAATAAATAAAAAAACCAAATAAACCAAAAAAACTAAATAAACCGTAAAAAACAAAATATTATATTAATAAAATCGGTTTATTTGGTTTTTTTAAAAAAACCAAAAAAACCAATATCCCTGATTATTATACATGAATTATATTATATATATACAAATATATCTTCATGATTTTATAGCAATATATATTTAGTATATATATAATAAAATAAATATGGTGAATTCAATTCAAATTATGATGTACATTTCTTCTTTTGAATGCACCTTTATATTGCCTATCTATTTACATGTAAACGTTGAGAAGGGCCCTGGTGTGAACCCTGCCTAAAGAGTGCCATGAGATATTGTATTAATGTGAATGTTAATATATTACAAATGTTTTAGTAACTTGCATTATCATGTAACGATCAGCTATATAATATGCTAATAACTATCAGCAAATAAAAACTATACGAATTTGAATAAATCATGTAATGTATAAAATCATACTTATTACTATATTGTATTATTAATTATTAAAAACGATTGTAAACATTAGTTAAATTAATAAAAGCCGATATATTATATTAAGTTGACTACCATGAAATAATAATACTAGCTAATATCATGTTGTTTTTCTAATTTAGGGTTCAATATCGAATCAATAAATATTTGGGTTATTGAAACTAAATGATTTAGGTGATACTTACTGTGTTCAACGTACGTTGATTATATTATTAGATATCGACATCTATCGACCGAAGGACGAACCATTTATAGAAATTATTTATAGCAGATAAATATGTATTAATCATAATTATTTAGTCGTGATATATGGATATATAATTCTCATCGTTGTGGATATAGTATACTAATTCTGCACTGACTATTTCTATTCTATACACTGTATAATATACATTGTATAGAGATAATTCTATTATAGAATAGTAAGTGCAAGTCTAATAGTAAGTGCAGAATTAGTGTATAATATACACTCTAAACATGCCCCATTAGTTATTATTCATATTCTAGTACATACATGTATATATATATAAAAATATGAGATATATACTAAACATTATATATGTAAAGAGCTTGGCATGATTACAGGCATAATATCCTACATAGTTGACATACTACTGGCAGGGTTGGCCAACAATATGTTGCGGCTTTTCTATATAAAGCATACAGGAAAACTGCATGTTATTGGATTTTTGCTAATATTTATGATTTGTTACTACTTTATAAAGTAATTAATGTATTAGATTATTATAAGTAATTATATTGTTATTTATTTTAATAAATAATTTATTATTAAAAGTAATATTTATAATATTAATTTTAGAGTTAATAATTATTTATATTATATATTAATATATGAAATTAAAAGTTAAAATATATCCACAAATCTAGAAAATCTAAAGTTCATTTAATATTTTAAATTAATTTCAAACTATTTTTTAATTTTATTGAATCATTTAAAGTCTTTTAAATCGAATATGAAAATAATTTCCAAATAATAGAATAGGATGTTTCATTACAAGTTTATATAGTTGTATTGATTATTTTAGGGGTTTGATTGTCTTGATATAGTAATTGTTAAGATTTGATTATCACGATATAATGAAATATTACAAACATTTAAAATACTAGTAAAAGTTAACTTTCCGTTATTATATGTTATACCATATCGTATTAACAATTATTTATATATTTATATTAATATATTATAATATTTATTTATTATACTTTGTTAAATTGGGAACTTTAGATTTCATTATAATAATTTACATTTTTATTACAATTTCATATTCATACAATTTAATATGAATTATATTTTAATAAATTTATTTAACATATAAAGTTATATATATATATATATATATATATATATAAGTTTATCCACATCTTATTTATCATTAAGTATTGAAGTTTTATAACAATAATAATCTGTTAATATTTATATTTGATACATATAACATTTATCTTTAAATTGTAAATAGATTTTATTCAATTACATTTTTTTAAAATATAAAATACTATTCTAAACTTTTTAGGTAAATATTTAAACCCGCGGATTTAAACATTTGATAAATTTTATTATATATATATTAAGGGCATGTCGCAGCAATCACGCCACAATGTATTAAGATAGCAAATAATGGGTCTATATAAAGTTAGGCGCAGAGAATTCAATTCAATGAATTGAGCGTATTGAATGTGTATTATTCATATATAAATATATACATAAAAATATTTTTATTATTTTATATTTTTTTCTCTATATTTTTTAATATGTAAATTATATAGAAATTGATATTTTTTCAATTATACATATAACAATATTTAAATATTTGAGGTATAGGATTATTTATATATATTTTTTTATACAATGCTACAAAAATTAGTATGATACATATAATAGTTTTTGAGTTACCTACATTTATAGACATACCTAGCGCTAATTTATTTATTCTGAGTAAACGCCATTTGAAGTTAGACAGCATAAAGCAAATTGATTTTATTTTTAAAATATATAAATGTAATTGAAAACAACTATAAAATAAGAATAACTAATTGAATAATAATAATTTTTATTATGTATAATATATGTATAATATATATAAGTATATATAATTATATATAATATATAGTATAAATGATATAAAAGTATAAATAGTAATGTAAACAAAATAAAATAAATATAAAACTAAAATATATATAACTAAAATAAATAATATGAATACAAATAACTAATAATAAAATATAATGGATATGTGTGTGAATACAATATATATATATAATATTCAAATAAAGTAAGTAATATAGTAAAAGTAATAATGAAATCAAAATCATAAACCATAATGAAAATATAGCAAAATGCAAATAGCCGAGTTTTCAAACTAAACAAATATAGTGTCAAATATTATCACATGATATAGCATTTATGTGTGCAATGATATAGAATAATTAAATGTAAACAATCTCGTTTTTATTTCATATAAATTGGCAATATATAAGTTATAAAACATTATAAACTAAAATAAAATAGTCAGGAATACTAAATAAATAATAAATAAAATAGTAAAACTTATATTTTTAAATAGTATGGTCAAAAAACTACTTTTTATGCTATTTCTAGATTGAATTCATGGCTAAAATTGTTACACATATTAACAAAAACTATATCTTTACACTATCATTATTAATATTATGAAACAAAAAATAAATAAAATTTTTAAAAATATTTATGAATTCAACACATTGCATGCGTGCTGTGACATGCCCTTAATAGGTTTAATTTATGAAATTAAATTTTTGTATTGAAATAAAAAAATTATAAAATTCGTATATTTTTAAAAATGTTTACAAAATGAAGCACGTAAAAACTAATTATTTATATTTGTTTAAAATATAAAAAAAGTATAATGGGGTTAATAAAAGGGTTTTGGATAATTTTTATAAATCACCTTTTCCCTATTTTTACATTATAATGGCATTTATAATTATATTTAAAATTGACGGAAAGAAATTATATTCTATAATAGAAAAAAATGATGATATAATGTGCGAAAAAAGATAATTATGTATAAATTTATATAATTAATAAAATTATAAACATATACTAAATTGAATATACATGAAGTATTATTATTATCTGATACAAGCTTTGATTTATATCTATTAACTTTATATTTGTATATTGTTTTTTTCTGATTATAATATACATGTATTGTAATTATTCACATATTAATCTAAAAGTATCTAATATCCATTTTATATAATTTTAGCTAACTATTTATAAAATTAATATTTAATCATTAAATGAAAATATTATTTTAATATATTTAAAAAAAAAATATTAAATAATTTAATTTTTTATTAGTACAATTATTTTATAATATTACTTGATAGGAGTATTTATTTATATAATTGTAATCATTTGACTTATTTTAATAGATATACCATGATTATTAAAGCAATTGCGAGTCATTATAGTAATTAATAAGTGAATTTTAATTTGTATTGAAAATATAATGTACAAATGTAAACGCAATGGTGGATTGTTATTCAAATTATTCAACAAACGTTTATCTCCGATAGCAGTATACCCCACTCTATGGCTGTATATCACATTATTAATATCACAAACATAAGTTTAATGTTAAAACAATACATTCAATATTTACCAGAATAAGGGTACTTTTATATTCGCAACACTATGCTTATGTATGTATTTATTAGTATGCATAGGTATTCGTAGCGTTATTGTGGAGGAGGAGGAGTCCTTTCATCCCACCAACGATCGCTTAGATGAAGTTCTCACTTATAAACAAATGTGCCTTCGAAGCCGTTCTCATGTTAAGGAATCAGTGGTTTAACGAGAGCCGATCATTTTGTATACACCATTATATAAGATCACTTCTAAATATTATGTTGACTTATTTTACGTGTCTGGGGTTCGATCCTGCGTCATAGTGGTTGCATATCTGATGCCTTGGCCTACTGAGATACACACATATATATATATGTGTTTTATTTAATATGAGCTTTGATTTATATCTATTAGTTTTATATTTGTATATATTTATATTTTTATAAGAAATGAATCACTAGATGGTAAAGTTAGCTACACATTGCCTCCAGTACACACACATACACACACGTACACACACGCACACACACACACACGCACACACACACACACACGCACATGCTAGAGGCTACTGTACGTACCAGTCCCCTGTCCTCTTGTTTCAGCCTCTCGTACTTGATAGTGTACATCTCAATGGACGTGGTTGCCGTGGAGATGAGGTACACGTGGTAGCACAACAGGAACGACAGGCCTACTATGCAGCTAGACGATATGATGAACACGAACGCCAGACACTTTATCCTGCACGATGGGCGGGTGGGCGGTTAGTTGATGTATTGCAAACGAGCTCACATATAGCAGTAGATCTACTGTATTAATTATATAGTAGCGGTCTGCGTCATACATATATATATATATATATGAGTGTAAAATTAAAAGTGCAACGAGACATAAATTATAATCTATATATATATCATAAACTATAATATAGAGCACTAGAATATTCTAGATAATATAGCTTACTCATTAGATTTAAACTGAAATAAATATACTATGGAATCTTGTAGAAGATATATGATATACATATATATATAAACCTATATATGTAAATAGGTGCGACCTAACGCTACTATTTGACCTTGCGCTATACGACCTTGATGTGTATACGTGTATACCTGATCATGGAGTCAATATCGAAGGGTAGATACACATCGGACAGGGTCATGGTGATCTTGAGAGGTTGAAGGTCACGCTGCAGTAGGGTGTCGTACGTGTTGTTCAACATCGAGGAGGAGGAGGAGATGGAGGAGGAGGGCGGGGAAGACAGCGGCAACTCTAGAAGAGACGCGGCCTGGTCCATGTACCGTAGGCCGGGCGATGGCTTCACAAACCACCGCAGGAAGTACATTATTATGGAGATCTCCTGTGGGGTGGGGGTGGGGTGTAGGCGAGGGTAGTGCGGGGGTACGATCAATGCGATGTCGTTAGCTATCGAATGTTACTAATCGAATGTTAGCCTAATATAGCCGTAAGCTGCTTTCACGTCAACCGATACAGCTGCCCCGATATCGTGGAACATCATCATTGGACAGGTTAGGTGTGAACGGCTATATTACAGACTGATATCGGCGCATGCCTTATATTAAATATATCATAATAATCAAACGCCTTATATATACATTACCTATTACCCATTACCTATTATGAAATCTTTGACTCGTCCGATATCTAGTTGAAAATGTTTTAAAATGAAAAATCTGAAGCAACCGATATCGGGGCGCTGTTATTCGCTACGAAAACAGCTGTAGAGCTTTAAAGCTTCTGCATACATGTCTGTCTATTTTCTTCAATATTCGGGTGTATAGAAAATACGTATATACTAAATTCTATATATATATATATCTATGATATCGGCTCTTGAAGACGATTGTTAGTAAACAATAAATCTACAGCATTACGATTAGATAGATAGAATATAATATGTATCTGTATCAAAGCTGGTATTTACATCACTTCAACGTATTGTTGTGAAATACACGCTTAATATACATTAGATTAATTAATGAACAATAACGTAATACATGTCTAATGAAGAATCACATAATATCGATAAGGATAAATAACACGCATGTATCAGTATTAGTATCTCTACTGGAGAATATTCAAGATTATATAAAGAAAAGTAATCAAACGCGAGCATCGTTTGTTTGCGTATTAAATATATAAATATATATATTTTTGAATATAATAAAATAAATAGAAAATATATCATAAAATAAATAGTGAAATCATTGTGATGATTGACTTATTGTTGTGAAATTAGCGCGTCATGTATAATGCACGTTAATTGCAATACTTGTCTAACTTTACGTGCAACTTATTCTATATGTGGCGATAATGTCATGTGATCCTCAAAGATATTGTGACCTCGATGTGTCAATCAGTTTAGAATAAAAGCTTATTAATTTATAAATAATGTTAGTATTATTTAAAAAAGATAGTTTCACCATTCATGAGATATTGTAACGGATTCAATATACTTGTAGACACACTTGTAGACATACTTGTAGACATACTTGTAGACATACTTGTAGACATACTTGTAGACATACTTGTAGACATACTTGTAGACATACTTGTAGACATACTTGTAGACATACTTGTAGACATACTTGTAGACATACTTGTAGATATACTTATAGACATACTTGTAGACACACTTGTAGACATACTTGTAGACATACTTGTAGACAAACGTGTAGACATACTTGTAGACATACTTGTAGACAAACGTGTAGACATACTTGTAGACATACTTGTAGACAAACTTGTAGACATACTCGTAGACATACTCGTAGACATACTCGTAGACATACTCGTAGACATACTCGTAGACATACTCGTAGACATACTCGTAGACATACTCGTAGACATACTTGTAGACATACTTGTAGACATACTTGTAGACATACTTGTAGACATACTTGTACACAAATATTTAAGCTTACGTGTGTTTAACATAAATCATAATTATTCATTAATAAAAGCATAATTATATTTATTTACTCGTCACGCATCCTATCTAAAAGTATGTATTTACATTAGTTAATTTTCAATAATTATAAATGAATAATCTAAAATTCACTGCGATATAATTTTATTTGTGTGTAATTTTTCTGAAAAATAAAAACCGCACACGTGAAGTGTGTTTTACTTTTTTAAATTAGAAACTCGCGTTATCGAAAGATTATTTTCCTCTACAAAATATATAAAATACGTGCTCGACGATAGTTATTCATCGGAATAAACCATTCCAAACGGCGAATACGTAACACACGCGCCGAGGTTAAAGGTCAGCTAATGATCTGAGGCACGGATCACCGCGATATATGGCTGATCGTAACTAGGGGCGCTGGAACGATTTGTATGTAGGGGGGACCAACCAATCAAAATAAATGTTGTGGTAAAAGTGGGGGCGGGGGGGGGGGGACCGATACATAGGAGGTCCGCCTAAATTTTAAAGTGGGGTGGGGTGGGGGGGGGACATATCCCCCTGTTGCAGCGCCCCCTAGTAGTGGGTACAAACGTGCGAGGTAGCCAGATTGCTGATGTATTCGATGGAGGCGCTAACAAAGTACACCGTATACACGGAACTCACCAACATGAAGAACACAAACTGAAAGAAGTAACGGTAGTTACAGTGGCCCACGCAGTTGTTTATCCATGCTGAACGGGGGTGGGGTAGTTAAGGAGGATAATCAACAGGGGGGGCGGCGGGTGGGGTAGTTAAGGAGGATAATCAACGGAGGGGGCGGGGTAGTAAGGGTGAAAGAAAAAGAGTTAGGTAGTAAGGGGAGGAGATAGGCAGAGAATGCAGGTAGGTAGTGAGGGTAGGGAGATAGGGAATTAGTAAGGGAAGGAAGATAGGTAGAGGGATGGATGTATAGGTGATACGTATAATCATATAATACGTTGATATAAACTATTAAATCGACGAGAGCGGTGATATAAGAGGTGCGCGTATATCATACACTGTATACTACATACTATACACACTACATAATATATATTGTATAGGTATTAATATAGGCTATGTGATAGGCACTGTTATCATAGGCTGTGTCAACAAGTCATAGTGTAAACACACTAGATTAAGTAAAGGTCAAGGGTCAATAAACACGATTATTATAGGCGTCGCATAGGGGACATTAGGCGTTAAACTAGTCTATAATCGTTTTGCTAGGGCGAAAGGATACGACAGTGGTGGTCCATCTTTAGGATGCACTTCTGACAGATGGAACAGTGGTGACACCTAGGAGGTTTCGGATCCACGCACTTACTGCAGATCTTGGTGATATCGGCGCTGTTCTGGTGATAGGGGTGGCGGTGGTGATAGGGTGATATGGGGATAGGGTGGTAGGGTGATAAGGGGGATAGAGTGATAGGGTGATAAGGGGATAGGGTGATAGAGTGATAGGGTGATATGGGGATATGGTGATATGGGGATAGGATAATAGGGGGATAGGGTGATAGGGGGATAGGGGGGTGGTTAAACACATGCCTGCTAATGGTGGCCACACTGTTAAGGGGTTACTCGCTATCCCATGCTTATGTACATCAATGGTTTATGGATATCTAACAATAATATACGAAACTTTTCTATGTATTCTGGATTAACTAACTTTATATATATTGTGATATGTGTATTTGTATAACGTTAACATATGGAATGGTTAAGTAACCATCACTAGGTGTCTCTAGTACTAGAAATGATGAGAGACACCTAGCAGCGGTTACAAAGCTCTGCTACTGATACAATAATACTGGTGAGATATACACATGCTTTTATGTGCACACATCTAAACACATGTAATAATGGGAAAAGTAACAATCTCTCTATTGTCAACTAGTTATACTGTGCTGCTGACAAGCTGAGGGCTCCATACGATTGTTTATGTTTTACTAGATTTAACCACAATTAAAACTGTTAGGTTTTTGTTATTATTTATGGTTTTTCAATGCATAGTGAATTAATGAATGCATTCAATTATTATATTTATATATATATATATATTTGTACTTATTTTTGATAAACATGTGTTATTGAAAGGTACAATTATTACAATATTAATGTGAGATGTTAATAAGTCATGTTATTACAGTTTTAATCACCAATAAAGCTGAGAGAGAAAAGCAATGAAAACTAACACAACAAATACAAAGGTTTTTGCTAACCCTGTACAGTGTACACTGTATACATATGAAATGAGACTTGTGCATTATATACAGTGTACAATAGTACATTATACAGTGTAAAATGTACATTATGGAGTGTACAATGTACAGTATGGAGTTTACATCATATATCATACACTGTGTAATACAGTGTACAGTACACATATGAAACGAAACTTGAACAACATCTACTGTATATTATAACAAATATCTACTGTACATTTGGAAGGAGACTCATAAATGGGATTACTGAGTGAAGTGGTGCATTGTACAAAGTGTACCTACAGATTTTCCGAACGAAAGATATAACACTTACGCAAAATCGTGTAATTAGAATTTGTATACAAAATACCCCAGTGCCACCTATAGCGGGTTACTTTTAGGAAGTATGTATTGTTTATAATGTAAATTCGTATTTAACTATACACTTTTAAAATGTTAAATAATATGCTTTAAATTAATATTTATATGATGAAAACTAAGTGTTCATTACTAATATATTAAAAAAAAATATGATATGTATACATTTAAAACATGTTTTAAATGCTATAAGTATATATTTAGTAAGTAAAAGCTAATTTATATTGCATGTAATTTAATAGAGCAATGAAAACATTGTTGTATGCAAACAGAGCCGACCTAAATCTATTTCAGTGATTTCGATACTACTTCTAGCAGCGGCAGGGGATATTACTAAATTACGTTGCATGCATAGGGAGTGTTATATCTTTGCTTCGCAAAATCTTTGGTGTACCTAAGAAAGGTGACTCACTACTTGAAAGGTGACTCACTACAAGAAAGGTGAGTCACTACAAGAAAGGTGACTCACAACATGAAAGGTAACTCACAACATGAAAGGTGACTCACCACAAGAAAGGTGACTCACTCAAGAAAGGTGACTCACTCAAGAAAGGTGACTCACTACAAGAACGGTGACTCACAACATGAAAGGTGACTCACTACAAGAAAGGTGACTCACAACATGAAAGGTGACTCACTACAAGAAAGGTGACTCACAACATGAAAGGTGACTCACAACGAGAAAGGTGACTCACTACAAGAAAGGTGACTCACGACAAGAACGTTGACTCACAACAAGAAAGGTGACTCACAACACGAAAGATGACTCACCACAAGAAAGGTGACACACTACAAGAAAGGTGACTCACCACAAGAAAGGTGACTCACTACAAGAAAGGTGACTCACGACAAGAACGGTGACTCACAACAAGAAAGGTGACTCACCACGAGAAAGGTGACTCACTATAAGAAAGGTGACTCACAGCATGAAAGGTGACTCACCAACACAACGTACAGTACGTAACATACAGTGAGAGAGAGAGATAGAGGCCGTCGTCCACTAACGATATGATCGGGATAGCCGGGCGAGGTGGAGCAAGCCATGTAGTGATTGAACACCACATTGATCATGAAGTAGAGGGACATCAGCATGTGTAAGAGGGTCTGTTTCGGACGGAACGCGTACTCGAACGGAACCACGTAGAAGTACACGATGGAGAGCAGGATGGAGATCAGTACGTACACTAGCATCATTAGCACCTATAGGGGGGGTTGGGTAAAGCTGGGGTTATACCATTAGGTATGTGTGGGGTGGGGGGGTGGGGTAGAGCTGGGGTCATACCATTAGGTATGTGTGGGGTGGGGGGTAGAGGGGTAAAGCTGGGGTTATACCATTAGGTATGTGTGGGGCGGGAGGGCGGGGGGTAAAGCTTTAGTTATAGAGTAGGGTAAGGCTGTGTGCATAACGCTAAAAGGTAAATATGACGGCATATATGTACTTTAAAAAATATTAGAGTATTTTGTAAACAGTATCATAGAATTGTTAACTTATATATATATGTATGGCCGTAATACATATATATGAATATAAAATATAATATATATATATATATTAAGGCATACATCAGAAAAATAGAAATACTTCTATTTCATATGTGCGGAGTTAACCCAGCATAGGTAACACTAACACCTCTCACTGCCCTCACCCATCACGACTAGGTTAATACAACTAACATCTATGTTAATGTAGGTGTATGTATGTTATATGTGTGTTAATAAATGTGATTTAATTAACGTAATATAGGTGATCGCACAAATATTATATGATATGAAATAAATGTTCAAATAATCAATAGTAGATATAATGTAAGTTACATCAATAATACTTAGTTACATTATGTAATTAAGTATTATTGATATATACAAACAAATTATAAAAAATAATCAAAATTAAAAAATGTATCACCCTTAAAAAAGCCATTTTCCTTATTTTTTACATATAAATTACTTATAAATATTGCCAGTGCTATATGTGTACACTGTAATACCAAAGTTATAACACTCCCTATCTACGCAACGTGATTAGTATACATCCCGCTGCTAGCAGCAGTATCGAAATCGATTTAGGTTTGTCGCGATTTGCATACTACAATGTTTTCATTGCTCTATTAAATTACATGCAATATAAATTATCTTTTACTCACCACATAGATATGTATAGCATTTAAAACCAACGTATCCTATTGCTTTGTTATATATTAGTAATGAACACTTATAAACTATAGTTTTCATAATAATAATAATAATAATTTAAAGCATATTATTTTTCATTTTAAAATTGCATAGTTTGATACGAATTTACATTATAAATAACACATAGTTCAGAAAATTGATAATATATATAGGTGGCGATGTTGGATTTTGTATACAAAATAGAATTACATGATTTCGCGAGAGTGTTATATCTTTCCTTAGAAACATCTACGGTAATACGGTATAATACAGTACACTGTAATACACTGTACTATACAAGTGATACACCACATGGCGTAGAAATCGCTCTTGTTTACTTAAATATTATATATGTAACACATATAATATGTTTATAATTATAAATCGTAAGTATATTGTTAATAGTTAACATATATAAATTTAAACCCTGATATATAATGCGTTATTTATTAATTATATGTATATAATAGGGTTATATAAATAGGATACACACACACACATATATATAGGGGTAATTGTCTTGATAAGCAACGATGCTTCTATAATTACCCTGGCATTGCCTAAATCTGTTAATTAAATTAAATATATATATTTCACACAATCAACATCATATTAATCAAGCGGCTGGATATCACTGACTATGACCATTATACCACTAAACTACGGACCATAATGCACATACAACTCGGATATCCGAACTTTGAGAGTAACAGTATTTTCGGTAGTCTGTTTTATGTACGGTATTCTTCGAGAGTTTTAATATTATCTATGGAGACGATCACTAATAACTAAAACCGTCTTGTAAACTAGTGTACAGCTTTGTTCAGTCAAAACCAAATGTTATTTATAGAATATTTTCACTATACAATATAAACATACACAATTAAGCATGGCATATTATTATATTACATTCAATCCATAGATTAAATGTATATGATTTATAATAAACTAATAATTCGCTAATATATTCTTTATATTGTAAAACTATTTAAATGATGTCATCGTAATTCTTATTCTCAAAATTGATATAGAGTATTGTAATTTAGTGGTATCTGGTGGAAGTCGGCACATACAATAACATATATATAATTAAGTTGTGCATAATGTATACATAGTGTTAATAAGTATATATATATATATATATATATATATATATATATATATACATATATATGATATACCGCCCACCACAATAAAATATCGGCACATATAAATAATATAAATACAGCAGAAAATATTTAATATTATATCTAACAGGAATACGTATGTACATATTGAATATATGTACCATAGATTTGTATTTTGGTAAACTATAAATCTATGATATGTACTACATAATCATTATGATAATGTACATACTTATTATAATCGAATTTGTGGATACATGTTACCATTACTTGTATGTGCCGATATGTTATTGTGACGAGGTTGATATAGAGATAGAAAACTATCTACATAATTATAATGGTTTTATGTGCTGACTTTTTATTTTGATTGTGCCGACTTCCTACTGTTACAGTAACTGTAAGCGATATACTATTCAATATATACTAACATAACCGCCTTTCCTCACGACGCACCCGATTATAAACATACATGGTTGTAAAGAAGTTTCAAAAGTCGCAATCACAGAGTTATGCGAATTGAAGAATAACGACCAAATCGTTATTTTAAATAATGACCAACGTTGAGATATTTCTCGTTCATAACAATTTTTACATTTACTTGATCTAATGTAGCGTACACATTTTCGCATAAAACTACGATAATATGAAACGCGCATTATTCTTTAATTTATATTTAATACATAAAATATATTACAAAATAAATAGTATAACAAATTATTCAAAATAGTAATAATATAACATCACATTAATATATACAAAATTGTTTACTAATTATTAAAATTTAAAATTATACATGGACATTAGAAATAAAATATATTCAAAATATATCAAAGATTATGAGATTGTCAATAAACATTATATTATTAATCATACCCAGGACTCATACATATAATCCATATTTTATATTTACCATATATATAGTAATATGATATATAACTAAGAAAAGCGAAGAAATCTTCATCCTAATAAATGCATATAATATCAGTGTAATAATACATATTAAATAAACAGTAATTATCCTTTTATAAATAGTATATGTAACACACTATAGTAGTATAATATCATACTCTAAACTATTGAATAGTGTTTTGTATGATAGTCTCATATTTACTGAGAAATGACTGATGACAATATATACAAGTTGTATAATACAACTAACTACTTTCACCTAATAATATATATATATATATATATATATATATATATATATATATAATTAAATGTAGATACTATATGTTATGATAGGTAAATCTACTGATACTTATTTTTTCTTATACAAATTTAATACGAATAATGTTGAGTTACTTTGTAAACAACTACTTATACGTAGTTATATAAGTAATTATAATCACAGGTAATATACAGACATCCTTATATGAACCTAAATAATATAATTTATTTATGTGAACTTATATCTAGGATAGGTATACCTACTTGTATTGCGGATACAACACTTTTTGTGGACACTGTAATCTGTCTAGACTTGAGTGTATTACCAACACCTCCTATAACCTCGAGGTTATAGGAGGTATGGGTATTACTGGCTCTACTATATTAAAACATACTTCAATTCATTTATAAACAGATATAAATTATTCAATTAGTTAACTTAATACTTGAAATACTAATATATTATATATAATTATAATTAATACTAATCATGTACACTATCTACTTTACTAAGATATTTTAATTTATCATAAATCAGTTTCCAAGACGTCCTATAACCTCTAGAGGTTATAGGATTTCTTAATTGTCATACCACCTCTTATTCGAACTAATTACTTTATAATGGTCGACTTTATTGCTACGTTTTTATATCTAATTTATTATCTGTATATAAAAGAGTTTTTAACCTCTATACATCTGAATACGAAATGAAAACTGTACATGCCGATACTGCTTCTACTCAGATTGACAATTAATCTTTAACTGACGTATTTCCATCACAAGAAGAAATCGATGCATGGATTAAATCATTAAAATCAGTTAATATTAAATAAACCACTTTCAGTAAATTGGCTATCTTCCTAATATCACACTATACGATATTATCTACATTATTCCTATTTTAATAGTTTAATAATTGTTATTTCAATCAAATGTGATATTGTTATAAATTATAAGTCGTTAAGTATTGTATATGATAATATAAATATTAATCTATTTAATATAAATATAGAAACTCCACTGCTTCTACCTACATATCGTATAGTATTAATTTGATTAGTATCCTAATTATCAAAATTATAAATATTCTGATTGGAATATGTTAACCAGGTTTCAGTAATTATAACAATGGAAAGTGTATGCTTATACTAATATAGCTAAATACATTCTCTCTAGCTCTATGCTTATACTATTTAAAAATAATTAATTTGATCATGATTATGAACTAAGCTTCTAGCCATAATATCTATTATAGAAAAAAGTATTGTGAATGTATTAACATGACTTTATATTTATGTCATGATAGTAACAACAACCATCTGTGAAATTAATATCAGAATCGTCATTATTATAATTTTGTTTAGAATTAGAATACGTAACATTTTATATTCTAGTGATGTATTAAATGTAGTGGAAGGTAACCTAATATGGACACTTTAACAATAAATGGTCTTAACATTTTATGACTCAATAGTTTTATTCAAAAATTACAATATAATAATATTATATGATTATAGATATTATTTTGATTTTAAATTGTATTTAATATATGTATTTCATAGATATCAGGGGTTCCATACTCGGTACCCATGTCCGAATACGGACACCCTATATACAACTATGATACATTATTTATTATAGGTATATTATAACTTGGTACATTATTTATAATTAATTTTATGAATAATGTAATATAATTTAAGTAGTAATTAATTTATTAATTTGTATTATTTTATTAATTAATAATACCAATTAAGTATCTAAATAATAATTATTTTAGATGTAGATTTATTTCTGGTATTAATATTATAACGCAAGCGATTTTTATGAAAATCAGAATAGTTCATACGCCGCGCGCTGATTGGCATAAATGTGTCCGTATTAAGACATATAGAGTGTCCGTATTAGGGATTATATGACCTCTAGATATATGTTTATAACTTAATGAATATTTAATAACAAATATGAATTATTATAGCAATTATATATATATATATATATATAATGTTTAGAATGAGGTAGTTTTTAATAATATAGTGTTATGTTTTATATCTAAACATTTGTATATTTTTGAAAAGGTTTTAAGATGATATTTTTTTTCATAAATTAAAAACTTAATATAAAAATCAGTTTATTGAATATATCAGATTTACATTAAATAATAAAAAAATAAAATATACTTATTTATACTATTGATATAATTATGAATATTTTATTCATCATATTTTTTTGGTATGATTTATGGTTTCTGAGATACATAGAGTGTGCGTATTCGGGCACTGTCCTACGGAAATTGTCCGTATTCGGTTACTTTCCCCTATTCATTAAAACAAATTAAAAGAATTATAATAATAAAAAATAAATTTATTTATTTAAAATTAAATGAAATTATTTAATTGTGTTTCGTATAAAATTAGAATTATATTATTATTATTTGTTTCTATTAATATTTGAATTTTATAAACCCAGTTAGCTATTATCTTTCCTGATTTTGTTATAAGTGCGAGTGATTATAGGGCACAGGAAGGAATATTTCATAAAGGCGGTCCCCTATTTTTAATATATATATTAAAAAAAATAAATTAAATTGTCAGAAAAAGTAAGTATTAAAATTACTCAAAATTATACAAATCCGGTACTAAAGAAATAACTACGAAGGACAACATTATAAACAAATCAAGTGAACCTATTTTTAAAACAAAAATTAAAAAAATTCTTAAATTAAAAAATACAAAAAAAGATGAAATAAATATTAATTATTTACATTTATAAAATAACGTCATCCATAGATACACTTGGTAAACTACGATAACGTATGATAACTATTAACTCCGACAAGAAAAAGATAAGAAAAGTAGAGTATCGATTCCGTAGGAAATGAACTCTAAAAATAATGTCTACCAAATATATATTATGTATACGTTATGATTTTGTAGACAATATTACGATTTATGTTTATATATATTTTGCATAAAGGGGGTATCCCCCTACAAGTATTTCATGGCAAGTTGCCGGAAATATTTTAATTTTAAAACGATTTTCTATCAAGTTAACTACAATTTTAGTGGGAACCCCTTACTTTCCGGCAACTTGATTGACAAATAATAACTTTATAGAGGGGGGGGGGGAGGTGGTATGCATTACAACTTGATAGAAAATGGTTTTAAATTACAATATTTCCGGCAAGTTGCCGGAAAATCTTGTAGTGGGATACCCCTTTAAGGAATTCGCTCTAACTTTACTATTTTCTGATATATATTCTAAAGTTAGTGATAAACAACAGCATGTATACTATATGACTTACGCAATTTTCCTGATTCATTAAAAAAATCACACAAAAAAAACATATCCTAAAAAATAAAACTGTAATTCCTTATAGTTCATAGACAAATCATATATTAATAATATATATATATATTATTCACTATTATGTACCTAACTATATAATTGATTCGTTATAATACGATGCAATTTCATTAAACTGAAACAGCACTATAGTTTAAATGATTCATTGTCATCTATTACATATAACTTGAAATAGTATCCAACATATCCAGCTTACTGGTATCGATCTTCCCGTAGAGATAGAGATAATTATCTCTAGCTATCTAGCGAATCTCCATATACATTTCATAAAACTAATTATATAAGTATCCCTTCTAGATTAACCGACATTTGTGTTAGTCGGCACCCTCCTTCTTCGCCTATAGGCGTCTATAGGCGCCTATTATTTATAAATAATATGTATATCTGAAAGATAATTATCTCAATAGATTAAAATCGATATTTTAGATTTAAATGTTATTTCATATTGAACCACGACACAATGTGATGTTCCACACGGGTCAGCTGTGGACCTCGTTTACTATATATATATATACTTCCTATTTAAATTATTATTAAATAGTTTCATAATATTTAAAATCATATTTATGCTGATAACAGCTAACTCGCTATTACATCCAGGCACACATATGTGTTACCTATAGTTAAACACACTCTTAATTATATGTGCGAATAGCTGACTCCATACATTCTATTAATATATGTTTATTAAGTTTCTCTTTCTTAGACCATCAACAACTTAGATTATAATTTAACATTTTTAATCTATTTTCCTTTCTCTTATCATTAACAATTCAATTATCTTACTTCTTCCACTATTAGTAATCTTGGATTTCCTTTTAATATATCACTAATAGTGATTCACTACTAATAGTGATTCACTATTAGTAGTAATCTCACTGTGTGGACCACACATTTATAATATAGTAGGTATAGTGTATATATATATAGTGTATATTCAATTTATATATATATAATGAATATGATTCATACATATATTTCCATAAAATAGTGTTACATTATTTTCAATTCACATTCTCTAGTATATTGACTAACCTAATTCCTTGCCATCATTCACTAAATAAGAATATGTCAATTAAAAACAAAAATATATTCTTCTATAGGAATTACTTAAAATATTTATCATACTGACTTTTCTACTATTTTGTATTCAGTTTTTATTCATATATAATAATATATAGTTTATTAGGTAAACAATAAATAAACAAAAATATGGAATACAAAATAGATATGAATTGACCTACCCAGATCGACATGGTACAACAATTAACATTGGGTTTACATTTAATAACAAAACGCCTCGGTTTATTCACGCCGAACATGTGTAAGCTATTTCACGTGTGTTCACCTATTGAGGGTTACATTCTATGCACTTAATAAGTATAATATAACAGTTAATAAGTATGTTTAGGATGTCTGACTTACATTGTCTGTTCTAGGTGATGTAAGTATATTATGTGAGCTTATTATTTCATTATACGTATATCGTACGTTTTATATTTAATAACAGTACTTGAAAAAGAACTTTTATGTATAATATATATTTCTGTGATATATATATATATAACTGCCTGTGTGGCTCAGTGGCTAAGGCGTCCGACTCTCAACCAGTAGGACGCGGGTTCAAGCCTCGTCCGGACCATTACAATAAGTCTTAAAATAATATAGTGATAATATATAATTGTGTATAAATAAATGATCGGCTCTCGTTAAAACCATGGATACCTTAACACGATAGAGGATTATAATGGACATTAGAGCCATATGGTTATAAGTGAAAACTTCATCTAAGTTCCTAGATGGGACTCCACCAAAATAACAAAATAAAAAATATAAAATATATATATATATTTATATATAAATGATAATTATTAAAATGTTAACATTTATATATATATATATATATATATATTTATATGTGAATATCTTTATATATATTTAATCTACTACAAAACGAATACATTTTCTTATATATTATATATAACCATATCTTCACTCTGTTATCAAAATGTTCCTCTCCTTATTTCCTAGAACTCTAGTAAACTTTACTAAATTCTAGAACTTTTAGAAATGTGGATTCCATGGGAGTGCAATCTGCGAAACGCACTCCCTCCTACTATCCGCTCTATTATATCTCTCTAACGATTCTTAAATCTTATTTTTTATTTTACATTTTCCTCTATAGATTATAATCTATAAACTACCCGACTTCATATTACTGTATTCGTTATTCGTGTGTTTTATTATCTTCAAAGAATTATTGTTATCCTATAGGATATAACAATATATTGTTATCGAGAAATGTTGTTGCGTAAATACAAATTGTTCTTTTAGTATTATTTTATTATTATTTTCTCCCCGAACCAACGACCCTACTTTTAGTGCAAATAAACCGTTATTCATCATCAACAGAATCATCATCATCCTACATATAAATATATATATATATATATATATATATAGTATTATCATAATAAAGAATAACCAGCATTATTTTCAATGACTATCATTACCTAGTAGAAAATCACTGAATCAGATAACGTAAAAAACGCACGCACAGAAATCAAATTTATGATTTAGAAGATGTTTACCGTGAATATTTGTCTACTGTATAAAACACTGCCGTACATTTGTAATATATAATAAATATATATATAAGCGTTATATTTTGTTTGAAAGTAAAACAACATAAGGATATATCTTAAAGTATATGTAGTGTAAACATACAGGTTAGTTATATACATATATATATATATATATATATATATATATATATATATATATATATATATATATACATATGGGTATACAATATTTATAAGTATATATACATATATATATATTATCCTGCATTTTAATGTATATTCAAATGATTATATATATATAATCATTTGAATATACATTAAAATGCAGGATAATATATATATATATATATATATATATATATATTAATATTGAAGTTAATAAATTAATTTATTATTTATTTAATAGTGCTACAATGTTGCTACCTATGCTACATTGTAATTATGACATTCATTCAATATCTAGTAGGAATACCTATTACCTGTTACCTATTACGTAATAAGTATACAATAACACCGCCCCCATTACGTAACAAACACTACTCGCAGCGTAACAATGGTATCGAGTCGAGTGTCAGTTGCGTAACCTATAGCGAACAATGGGGTGGGGCATTGTTAGACGACACACCGGTGACACTACTAGCCGGGGGCGGGTGAGTGGGTCAAGTGTAGCTGACGGCATCACCGGTGTCAAGCGCATGTGTACGCTTATGTCTAGTTAGCCACCGTGTTATACACTGGGTTATACACT
>OZ025239.1:8439762-8477262 GCA_964019155.1 Osedax fenrisi
ATATAGTCACTACAGTTACGTAATATAGTTACTACAGTTACGTAATATAGTCACTATAGTTACGTAATATAGTCACTACAGTTACGTAATATAGTTACTACAGTTACGTAATATAAGACATAATATTTTAATTGAATACGTTAAAAAATGTCCATCACATCTGTCGCAATTCTATTCTAAATAACCACTGAACTACATACCACTCGGTTAATACGAATCACTGAATGATGATCAATGTTCGCGCACGCGCAAGGCACGTTCACGGGTCACGTGTATGTAGTATAGATGAAGGATATGCACTGTTACTAGTGTCGCTATGGTTACTATTGTTTCTATATCTATCACTGTTATAACAGTACTATAGTATTGTTAATAATGATGGGGATACCGTGCTATATTGTTTTTGTTGTTATTGTTATTGTTATTATTATTTAGGTGGAGTAGCTCATCCAATCCGGGAACTTAAGTGCATTTTTTTTTACTTATAAGTAATAATTATAATAAAATTGCTCGAATTTCGGACTTACGTAGATCCTACATTTATGGTTTTAATGATCATTTAACCGATCATTTTCATACGCAATTATATACATATTATGTAATACCTATTGATAATATATTGTATAAACCCGGATGGGGGTTGAACCCGCGACCCACTACCTGTTTGTATGACGTATTAGTCTGATGAGCGTTTAGGTCAGTTTAATAGTAGACGCATCTATAGATATGATAAATGTTACGTTTGTATGTAGACTTTATAGTTTGTATACGTTATAAGTATGTATGTATACTCAATAACTTCGTAATGGCGTCATTACCCGATTACGTACACATAAGTTAATTACGTCACGCTAATACTAAGTGCTTAGTTACATAACTAGCCGGCACGTGACCTCGAATAGTCGATAGCACGTGACGTAGTATGACGTAAGGTTACGTACAGCGTGTTCACACGGCCTACTCGTCGCAGACTGAGCCTCTCTCTCCGGTCTCGTTGTGAGACGTAGAAGCACACTAGCGCACATGTGAGACGAGCTAGCGTCGTACATAGTCACCGTGTGAACGCGTTGTTAGATCGTAATAGTACCATCGTGTATAGCACTGCGTGTACGCACGCGCGATAAGAGTGATTTTAAACATGCTATTTGCAGGTTATCGATTCCTTACCGGCATTTGGATCATCTAAATATGAGTATAGATAATACACACATTTTTTTTTTTTTAATTTAGGTCAATATTGTACACGCGCCAGCTTGGTCAAATTTAACAACATTTAACATGGGAATAGATAGGAAAATACCGAAAAAACATAAATATTTCACATTTTCACAGCGCGTCGCGCGTGCACACGTATGTATGTGCGTAAAGCGTGTGTACTGTGCGTGTGCGTGTGCGCGTGTGTAGGAGCACCGCACACGCGCGTACGTAGAGGAGGTAGCGCTAGCTATAACATAAGTAACGTACCACGTACCCTAGTCAGCCCTAAGTACGCTGCCACCGACACAGTGACATTACGTAATACTAGGTGATCTTACGTAATGACGGCCGAACCTTACATTGTTGCGTAATCACGTGCACGTCACGTGTGATTATAAAATAGAATTGTGAATCAGTATATACTAATATATATATATATATATATATATATATACTCATACATATATATATATATATATATATATATATATATATATATATACTCATATATATATTATGATGTAGCATATATCATAATATTATAAAGTAAGTTATCTGCGTTATCACTATATAGGTACAGTAATAGTTTTACTTAGACGAAAACTAAGATATTATATTAATATCAGTTAAAGCTCCTCCGTCGGACGTCACTCACTCCAGACCACGCCCACTTTGCCGTATTCTTATCGTTAAGATCGTTAATAACTACGTAAGCGGAGTTATGATTAATAACGGTAAGCGACGGCACATTATCACGGCGGGTATCTGGCAACTTAAATACCACGCGGGCGGGTAGTCTCTCCTGCTATAAATAGATATCGAGTTAACCCTCTACCACACCCTATAGGGTATAGCTTAGCCACTATCACCTGTGATAGAAGTGTATTTGTTAAGTATTTGAATGTGGGGGGAGTGGGGAATTACAAATAGGTATGTAAACAATGATATACGAATAACTATAGTTTTTCAATAGAATACATCTCCTATAGGATAGAATACATCTTCTATAGAATAGAATACATCCCCTATAGGATAGAATACATCTCCTATAGGATAGAATACATCTCCTATAGGATAGAATACATCTCCTATAGGATAGAATACATCTCCTATAGGATAGAATACATCTCCTATAGGATAGAATACATCCCCTATAGGATAGAATACATCTCCTATAGGATAGTATACATCTTCTATAGGATAGAATACATCCCCTACCGATCTCTACTAAAACACTAGCACTCGGCATAATTAATTACGAACTTATTCATTTAAATGGAGAGGGGGAGGGGTAAGGCATACTAAAGAGCGGGTAGTTTGCCATACGCCTGCCTAAAGCGCTATTAGCACGGCAACGCTGTGCATTACACGTGAGGCCTCATTGCGTCATAGGTAGAGTTACGTCATACCTAGAGTTACGTAACCGCAGTGTGTACACACACGCACACGCGTTCACACACGCCTTAATAACAACAAAGAGACACACGTGAGCGTAACGCATAGAGATGGCCGTTCTGGGTACTTCCGGCCGTCTGCACCGCGCGCTATGTTGTGATCTCATCGCGAAGTGAAGATTACAGTTATAATATAGTGGTTAATATTGATAAACATGCACACACACTTATATACATATATATATATATATATATATATATATATACATATATATATATATATATATATATATATATATACACACATATATGTACATACGTGCTCAGGTTTACTCACAGTACGAGTTGCATGCACATCCCGTGCAGCACATGACGATGGATGCACGAGGTGATGCTTAGCAGCGAGCGTACCGTGCAACAGTAGCGTGTAACGGTAGCCGACGCGGTCTCAGTACGACCGGCGAGTCAGATTAGCGGTCATTGTGTCACGTGTCATCGTGTCACGTGATATCGGCTGACGAGCATGGCAGCCGCGCGTCTGTCAGCTACGCACGTGATCTCGGATTAGGTAATCTCGGACGATTTATTACATTTACTGCATTCCGTAATTATTACCTATAGGTATTCGTCGTACGTTTAACATTAACGTTATTTTACATCCTTTATATGTATCCTCCATAGTCATCATTTATATACAGATGTGTATATATATATATATATATATATATATATATATATATATATATAATATATTATATATATATATATTTAAATTAATAATTAATAATTAAATTATAAATATTCGAATTATAATTGTATAATTACTAAATAAACTTAATTGTACCGGATGACTAATCGTCCCGGATGACTAATAAGTCGTCAGTGATACCTCGTTCACGATTAACCCGACGGAACTGACTGCTATTCTTACAGCACCGCTCGTTACCGGTTTAGCTGTGACTACGCACATATATGTATACAATGTCTACAATACAATGTATATGTATACAATGTCTACAATACAATGTATATGTATACAATGTCTACAATACAATATATATGTATACAATGTCTACAATACAATGTATACAATGTATACATTGTATAATGTACCCCTAGTGCGGGCCGGCTACCTGTGAAGCGCGGCCTCTGTAGAGAGAGAACTTCGGCAGTCGAGAATCACGCGGTCTATAATTAGAATGACTAATGATTATAACCTCTACCGCCGCGTGTCCCCACCGCCAGAATGACGTAACCGCTACATCTACACCTCTATAGCTAGCTAGCTAGGTGAACGGCGTTCACTGACGTCATAGTAGGCTCAAGAGTGACGTAACTCTCCTATAGAAGATCGTGCTCTAGCATAAACGAGCGGCCTCGAGGTAATCTAGTTACGTAATCGAGGTATATCTAGGTATATCGCGATATACCACGAGATACCTAGATATACCTCGATATATCTGGAGATACCACGAGATACGTCGAGATACCTAGAGATACGTCGAGATACTTACGCAATGCGTACACTGTTCATCTAACACCGTCTCACACATGCGTACACACGCCGTGACACACGGGCTCGCTAGAGTGCACTATGGGTGCCCATGGGTAGTAGAACATCGAGCACAAAGGTACCCACACACATATGTGTGCGCGCACTACACCGTGCGTTCGTGTGCGATGTGTTCACTCCGACGTGCGGCGCTAAAAGTGATTACTTTTAATTATTTTCAAAATCACATGCTTGGCAAGCGATCACAGGCTAAGTCTAGATGAAATCAAACACGTACTATTGTTTTCTTTATTTTTAGTTATTTTGACCCAGCGATATGCTGTCCGAAATCAGTTAAAATATTCAAGAAAATGTGCTGAGAGAAACAATGTCCGATTTACCCTGTGCCGTATGCGCATGACGGGTGATCTATATTTATTTTATTTTAATTTTAAATTAAATTATATTTATTATAATTATAGCTTTACTATATTAAATATGAATGTACGAATCATTTTATCTGCTTATTACTGTACACACTGCACAACGATGTTCTAAAGCAACTGCACCCTATATATATATATATACAATATTATAAGTTGTACTTTTTACAATGTATAAATAATCAAGCCCAACCCCGTAAAGTACAATGTACATTTAAAATTAAAAATACATTAAAAATATACATCGTTAATTGTATATATAAATATACAATATATTTTACTTTATATACTGGACAATGTAGGGTACTATGTGCATTGTACAACGTACATACGTAATTATCATTATAATCACCATAATCATCATTATCATTATAATCACTAACACCGGAACAATGATCGTTATCATAATAAAGTGTACGATACGCACCGAGGTGTGCACTCTCGTTATTAACACCGCACACACACAGGCGCGGGTGAGGTGGCCTACGTGCGTATGTGTAAGCGTACGTACGCAGTGCTTAACACACGTCACCACCACCACCACCACCACCACCACCAACACCACCGCAGCCATCACTATCTGTGCGCCGAATGTATTGTTATCTTTATCTCCATGGTTACGATGAATACGTTGATAAAAAAACGCTTTTTATATAATATCGCATTTTTATATTTATTTACATATTATCTAGTATTACATTTATTATTATGAATATATATATCTCTATTATTATGTAACTCTGGGTATCATTTATATATATGTGCACTTGTTTGTATGTGTAAATACGTATACACTGTTAGAAATAAATGGTATAACATTGATTAAAAAATGGTATAACCCCGTGGCGCCCTGGTATACCATTTACGGTATAACTAACTAAAAAAGTTATACCATATTTTATAAAAAGTTATACCATATTTTATATAAAGTTATACCATAGTTTATACCATATATTATATAAAGTTATACCATATTTTATAAAAAGTTATACCATATTTGATATAAAGTTATACCATCATTTATTAAAATTTATACCATATATTATATAAAGTTATACCATAATTTATAAAAAGTTATACCATATTTGATATAAAGTTATACCATAATTTATTAAAATTTATACCATATATTATATAAAGTTATACCATAATTTATTAAAAGTTATTCTATATTTTATTTAAAGTTATACCATAATTTATTAAAATGTATATTATATAAAGTTATATCATAATTTATTAAAAGTTATACTATATTTTATTTAAATTTATATCAGTGTTTATAATAACTTACTATTCTATATTATTAATTTATATATGGAATCGACATTTATAATGATAATTTATTTTCTAAAAACCACATATTTTGGTGTAACAATATTGTTTATTAACAGATACATTTTTAAATAAATAACATGATACAAAATTACATAAACAATTAATGTTTGTAGGACATGTTACGTGAAACAAATAAAATTAACAATACCACTTAATAAAATACGAAATAAATTATTTTGAACGAAAACCAAACAATTATCGACACACATAATAAGCATCCTCTTTTCTGATATATGCATATATCCATGTATCCATGGAGTCATTATTTCCTGCAATTAAAATTAAAATATTTATATAAGTTATATATATATATATATATATTGTATACTAGAGTATGAATAATAATATTGTATATTATATAATAGTATAAATATGTATCTTATAAGACACTTTATACAGTTAATATCATATATGATAATACTATATAAAGTATACTTTATAATTGTATACTTTATATATATAAATTTACGTATATACGTTAGAATTGTAATTAGAAAAATCCAATATATTATATTAATTACTGCAGTTATATATATAATAGAGTATACTATACTTTTGAATTAGCATACGAAAAATCATAAAATAACTATAATATTAAATCTATAGTTATTAAGTAATTATTAAGTAACCTTATCTTTATTTTCATTGTAAATTCATTTTTCAATAATTCACAAACTCCCATCATAAAATATATGATTCCCGCATCTATTTTAGGAAATATTATATTATATATTTAATTATACACTTTATAATCTATATTTGATTAAGGAAAGAAGGATATTGATAATATTTGTACAACAGTTAACATTATTTATATACCTATTAGTAATATTATTTAAATTTAATTACATTGTGAACTAAAAATAAAATAAATAATTGACCATATATGGATATATAGTATACTATCCATGGACTAATACAATATAATTGCATATTTATTTTATATAGATATTTAACTAATGTTATTAATTAGATAACTAAATTACCTGTTTGATTAGTTTGCGTAGTAGCGATACCTAGTACATCAATATATTCGTCTATATATTTGTGTATATACGTTATATGCTTTATCATCCCCATCAACTCACTATTCCTCTCCGGCAGTTTTTCTAATATTTTAAATGAAATTTGAAATTCTGCAAATAATTCTACAGTTTCCTGCATATTAATGATTGGCATATAGTTATCATAATTTTATAATATATATGTATGTAATAATGTGAATTTTCTAATACAGTTTATTAATCAAAGCAAAGACCTGTTGAACATAATAATAATATAACATAATAATAATTATAATAATAATAATAGTACCTACCCAATGAGATGAAAACCGAAGAATGAGGCAATCTCACCGAGTGGAATTTATTCTATAGACAAATAACGAAATATACTTTACAGACGATAACAATATAAAATACCAGAAAAATAAACATTTACATGGCTATGGCTATAGACATATATGCATTTAACACAGAGCGAGACACCGAAATCTAGTTTAAAGTTTTATGTAGATATATCGATTTCTGTTAAGTAATGCTAAATGCATTTAAATGTATATTACATTAATCGATACCTATCTACAACTTTGACTTTATAACATATATATATATATATATATATATATATATATATATATATATAATTATATAATTATATTCTAACAATTTAATTATATATTATAAATAATATATAAATATATTATAAAATTATATATTATATAAACTTTTATATTATTATATATAATATGATATAATTTGTATATATATATATATAATGTAGTATAAATACCTTATGTATATTGTAATGTGTTGAAAAATAGATGCTTCTCATGTTGAGTGTAGAGTGGAAATAGAATATGTTAATAAATAAAATGGAATTATTTATATATATATATATACATATACTCGAATAATTATAAGTATTTGTATATAAAATATAGGAAATATGTATATGTATACATATTTCCCTATGGGGAATCTATATAGTTTCTGAAAACCAGATTAATTGCAATTAGAAGCAATACATGCTATGTCTGTAATAATTTAACACAACAATAAGTAAACTGTTATATTAAGGATATTATGAAGGATACTATTATGAATTATATTCTTATACATTTTATTTTCAATCAAATATAAACTTAATTTTAAAATGTTATGGTATAACTGGTATTTCCATATTGTATACCATATAATTCATAAAGTTATACCATTATATTTAATAGCTAATGGTATAACTACAAATTACAAATGTTATACCATATCATTCGTAATCTTATACCATTTAAATTAAGCTATATGGTATAACTAAAAAAAACAAATGTTATACTATATAATTTGTGATCTTATACCATTTCAATTAATCTATATGGTATAACTAAAAAAATCAAATGTTATACCATATAATATGTGATCTTATACCATTTAACGTAATTGTATGGTATAACTCGTATTTCCATATGTTATACCATATATTTCATAATGTTATACCCTTATTTTTAACAGTATACGAATATATATATATATATGGTGAGGCCGAATATATAAGTGATAGTGGAAGTGAAAGTGAAAGTAAATATGAGATTTTTACGAGAATATTTTTCTGTGAAATTAAATAAAGTATACGATTATTATTATTACGATAATAAATATATAAATCAGGAATTTATATATATTTATATATATATATATAAATAAATATATAGAGAATCAGCAAAGAGAGTATGACGCTATATATTAAGAATTATTATCCTATTAACTTATCGTATTACTATTATTATATATTGTTAACTATTGCGTCATCTATTGCGATAATCACAAAGGGAATTACGTAACACAAAAGTAACGCCATCTACCGGATTCTGGGGATACCATATGCATGTTTATACGCACGTATGTATGCATGTATATACGTGTGTATATGTATACGTGTAATGTCGTACACGACGAAGCTATTAATACCGACACACATATGCGTATACGCATACTACGGGTAGTGCACGTGGATGTATACGACCTTCACCTTACGCCGTACGACCTTCACTACGTATTATGTTATCGTTACGATCTCGAGAGCTGTAGTACGCGTAGTGGTGTAAAGGTGGCGCTAGCGTATTAATAAACAATACCCCTAGTGGCGGCGCACGACAATAAACTAAGTAACCGAGGGGGACACGCGGGCAATGTTATTACACCAAGGACATGTCCTTGATTACACTACTGTAGGGAATACTCGCTAAAGGGGACCGGGCAGGAGGGGGGGGGGTGTTTACGGAAGCGGAGGTGTCGGGGAGCATCGCACGTGGTGGGGGGGTATGGATGGGTCCTAGCTGGGGGTTACGGGTGGGTGTTACCCGTACGGGTATCCCTGTAGGGGTTCTAGGGACACGTAGGTCGACACACTCGTATCGCGATGTACAACAATTGTTCGGGCATATCCTATAGTATAGTTATGTGAACATACCCGTTTATCGTAACGCGCGTGCGCAGTGTACAAGCGTTATATACAGTGTACAAGCGTTATGTTCAGTGTACAAGTGTTATGTACAGTATGTATACAAGCGTTATGTTCAGTGTACAGTGCACACGCGTTACTGATATCCACGTTTATAATGATATATAATAATATATAATAATATATAGTTTATTAGGTAAACAACAACAAAAAACACAAACATATGGAAGAAAAAATAGATATGAATTGATACCCAGATCGACATGGTACAAAAATTAACATTGGGTTTACATTTAATAATAAAACACCTTGGTTTATGCATGCCGAACAAAATATATCATAGTATATAATAGTATACTATAGCAAACGGTCGCACACGCGCTCACGAACGCACCCACGTTCTCACACGCACATACTTATATGTGCGTATAATAAGGGTACTTATACATATATAGATGAACGCAACCATACACACACATATACTTCTATACCTATAGGCGTATGATATATATTATATATATATATATACATATATATATATATATATATATATATATATATATATATATATATATATATATATAATTACATTTATACATATATTAAATGACGTTTTATTTATATCGGAAACATATATATAAACTAATGTGTGTGTATGGGGTAGTGCGCACACACGCACTTCCACGCACCAGAACAATAGCGCACCGGCTAAGCACACAATCGCACACTATACACTACAGATGATGACGTAACCACTCGATAATTGTGAACTGTTACATAATAATAGCTGTATAAGTCGTGTATATATATATATATATATATATATATATATATATATATATCGTATTATATATATATATATATATATATATACACATATATATTCACACATTCGTAATGATAACAAGATCTAAACCAATAATGTTATATTGTCATCGAGGGAGAGATGCTAGAGAATATATCACTCATCTATCTCGCACACTCGATATATATCTAGGGGGAGGGGAGAGGAGAGGAGGGTATTCAACCTCACCGAACCGTTATATTAAATATGCTGAGAATAGGAACATACATGCCTGTATATATACGGCTATTATATATTATAATTGAATACACCGTAAGCTTTAGTATTATAGGATTATGTACCATTCCAAATGTGCTATGCAATTACGCAAAAGCATCGCCCGTTCGTAAGGTTATCTATTCGTAAAACATAAGAATTGCTTAAGTTTCGTTATCACATAGATTTAAATAATATTTTATTTAAGATAAATTACAAAATAGATTATATAAATATGTAGTATATAATACTCGTTAAGCTTTCTCCGGGTCGGTACATTCTAAACGGCGTTACAGCGGCGTTAACATAGCGTACTTAGTGTAGATAGTAAGCCGTACTATCTGTAGATCACGATCTCTGTCTTTATCTGCGCGAAATATATACTTATTGTAAAACTATTGTTATCTATGATCACCTATAGGTGATTCGAAACATATTTTCAGTAGATTTACCTTCAGGTTTTATATGTATGCATGTACTCGATTATATTATATAATTAAAGTATATCTTAGTTAGTACATTGTAATTTAATTTAGTACTTAAGTATATATATATATATATAGTTAAATATTAACTATAGTTAAAGTAGTTTACGAAATAAAAGTAAAACTTGTATACGAATGATAGAAATATTAAAATAAAATTATTCGTAAATGTCACGTATAATTGTAATCGTGTATGGTTACGGGGACTTTGTTATTGGTAAGGGCGCTGGAATGATGGTGTGTATGTAGGGGGGACTAACCATTCATAATACATGTTGTGGTAAATGTGGGGGGGGGTCAAATACACCCGTTCCCCCCTGTTGCAGCGCCCCTAGTTATATGTATGATCAATGTATACTGTACATTGTACACTGTACTATTGTACACTGTACTATGTACAATGTACATTGTACATTGTAGAGTATATAGTCGACTTCTTATACAATACATTCCGTAACCGGTGGGTACGTAACAAAGCGATACCACTAGTGGGTCACGATTACGTAATAAAGAGACACCACTAGTGGGTCACGATTACGTAATAAAGAGACACCACTAGTGGGTGATGATTACGTAATAAAGAGACACCACTAGTGGGTCACGATTACGTAACAAAGCGATACCACTAGTGGGTCACGATTACGTAATAAAGAGACACCACTAGTGGGTCACGATTACGTAATAAAGAGACACCACTAGTGGGTCACGATTACGTAATAAAGAGACACCACTAGTGGGTCACGATTACGTAATAAAGAGACACCACTAATGGGTCACGATTACGTAATAAAGAGACACCACTAGTGGGTCATGATTACGTAATAAAGAGACACCACTAGTGGGTCACGATTACGTAATAAAGAGACACCACTAGTGGGTCATGATTACGTAATAAAGAGACACCACTAGTGGGTCACGATTACGTAACAAAGCGATACCACTAGTGGGTCACGATTACGTAATAAAGAGACACCACTAGTGGGTCACGATTACGTAATAAAGAGACACCACTAGTGGGTCACGATTACGTAATAAAGAGACACCACTAGTGGGTCACGATTACGTAATAAAGAGACACCACTAGTGGGTCACGATTACGTAATAAAGAGACACCACTAGTGGGTCACGATTACGTAATAAAGAGACACCACTAGTGGGTCACGATTACGTAATAAAGCGATACCACTAGTGGGTCACGATTACGTAATAAAGCGATACCACTAGTGGGTTATGATTACGTAATAAAGCTATACCACTAGTGGGTCACGATTACGTAATAAAGCTATACCACTAGTGGGTCACGATTACGTAATAAAGAGACACCACTAGTGGGTCACGATTACGTAATAAAGAGACACCACTAGTGGGTCACGATTACGTAATAAAGAGACACCACTAGTGGGTCACGATTACGTAATAAAGAGACACCACTAGTGGGTCACGATTACGTAATAAAGAGACACCACTAGTGGGTCACGATTACGTAATAAAGAGATACCACTAGTGGGTCACGATTACGTAATAAAGAGACACCACTAGTGGGTCACGATTACGTAATAAAGAGACACCACTAGTGGGTCACGATTACGTAATAAAGAGACACCACTAGTGGGTCACGATTACGTAATAAAGAGACACCACTAGTGGGTCACGATTACGTAATAAAGCGATACCACTAGTGGGTCACGATTACGTAATAAAGCGATACCACTAGTGGGTTATGATTACGTAATAAAGCTATACCACTAGTGGGTCATGATTACGTAATAAAGAGACACCACTAGTGGGTCATGATTACGTAATAAAGCGATACCACTAGTGGGTTATGATTACGTAATAAAGAGATACCACTAGTGGGTCACGATTACGTAACAAAGCGATACCACTAGTGGGTCATGATTACGTAATAAAGAGACACCACTAGTGGGTCACGATTACGTAATAAAGAGACACCACTAGTGGGTCACGATTACGTAATAAAGCTATACCACTAGTGGGTCACGATTACGTAATAAAGAGACACCACTAGTGGGTCACGATTACGTAATAAAGAGACACCACTAGTGGGTCACGATTACGTAATAAAGCGATACCACTAGTGGGTCACGATTACGTAATAAAGCGATACCACTAGTGGGTTATGATTACGTAATAAAGCTATACCACTAGTGGGTCATGATTACGTAATAAAGAGACACCACTAGTGGGTCATGATTACGTAATAAAGCGATACCACTAGTGGGTTATGATTACGTAATAAAGAGATACCACTAGTGGGTCACGATTACGTAACAAAGCGATACCACTAGTGGGTCATGATTACGTAATAAAGAGACACCACTAGTGGGTCACGATTACGTAATAAAGAGACACCACTAGTGGGTCACGATTACGTAATAAAGAGACACCACTAGTGGGTCACGAAACCGTAATAAAGAGACACCACTAGTGGGTCACGATTACGTAATAAAGAGACACCACTAGTGGGTCACGATTACGTAATAAAGCGATACCACTAGTGGGTTATGATTACGTAATAAAGCGATGCCACATGTGGGTCATGATTACGTAATAAAGCGATACCACTAGTGGGTTATGATTACGTAATAAAGAGATACCACTAGTGGGTCACGAAACCGTAATAAAGAGATACCACTAGTGGGTCATGATTACGTAATAAAGAGACACCACTAGTGGGTCACGATTACGTAATAAAGAGATACCACTAGTGGGTCATGATTACGTAATAAAGAGATACCACTAGTGGGTCACGATTACGTAATAAAGAGATACCACTAGTGGGTCATGATTACGTAATAAAGAGAAACCACTAGTGGGTCACGATTACGTAATAAAGAGACACCACTAGTGGGTCACGAAACCGTAACAAAGCGATACCACTAGTGGGTCATGATTACGTAATAAAGCGACACCACTAGTGGGTCACGATTACGTAATAAAGAGACACCACTAGTGGGTCATGATTACGTAATAAAGAGACACCACTAGTGGGTCACGATTACGTAATAAAGAGACACCACTAGTGGGTCACGATTACGTAATAAAGAGACACCACTAGTGGGTCACGATTACGTAATAAAGAGACACCACTAGTGGGTCATGATTACGTAATAAAGCGATGCCACTAGTGGGTCACGATTACGTAATAAAGAGATACCACTAGTGGGTCACGATTACGTAATAAAGAGACACCACTAGTGGGTCACGATTACGTAATAAAGAGAAACCACTAGTGGGTCACGATTACGTAATAAAGCTATACCACTAGTGGGTGATGATTACGTAATAAAGCGATGCCACTAACCATAGTTCGCCTATATGCGTATTACCGCACGGTTGAGGAATCGAGCATCGATCAAATGTAATATATAATATCGGCCGTGTATAATGCCATTCAACGATGTATAACGATGTATACATCATCTATATACACATCATCTAGCTGTATGCCTATACACATCGAATATACACCATGTACGTTGTATATACACATTGAATATAACTACACTGTGCTTTCAATAGCCCACCTGCAGGTGTTGCGTGGTTCTGTTGCATGGTGATTAATTAACGTAAATCCTATACATTAATATATATTATAAGTTATAATGTTTATTTGAAATAGTAACTAATTATTATATACGTATATTTAGCGGATATTTCAATTTTATACGCTGGTGTATACATTTTCTTAACAAATTAACCAATCAACGAACCTGTATATATGTCAACTAGATGTAATGTATATGTCAACTAGTTTTTAGTTTTTTGTAAATTATTTTGCTAAATTCGTATTTGTTAGAAAATCATCTCTACGTAATAACAAAGTTCTTGGTAATAACTATTTACATCACATACGATATGACATTATATACGCCATTATACTAACTATATAGGATACACATATCCGTACTGTACATTTGAGTCGTATACTGGAAAATTAAATTAAAATTTGTTTTCATTGAAAATCAACTATTAAAATTCAGAATAATTCAATATTTTAAAATAAAAAATATATATATTTCATTTATTGTATTCTAGAGATATATACATATTCTATAGAATATGATAGAATATATATATACATAATAAGTAAAATAAAAGTCCATATAAAGAAGTAAATAGCATATATGTTCTAATGTTCTTATCTTAAACTATTAATATAACTACTATTAATACTATATATAATGTTATTCGTATGTGTATATTCTATGTTTAAATTGATGCCGGTGATTCGATAATGTAGGACAGCATTGGTGAGAGTGATTTCCAGTATACCCCCACGTGATAGTCACGTGTTAGTCACGTGTTAGTCACGTGATCGATGACGAATTAAAAGTGTTTACATTTCCGTATACGATAATGCGACGATAGATAAAGCACGCGATACGCCGGGAAACACATATCTGGACGAGGGTATACCCTACTATAGTAAATATTTTCGCGCAAGAATGATTTATTTTAGTTAAGTAAACTATATCACTTCGATATTTAGATAATATTTTATATAACCTATAACATATAATATATATATATATATATATATATATATGTATATATATACGAGCGGCTGTGGTGAAGGCGTTTATCTTAAGATAGAGACATATAATTGAATGCACGCGCTCTCGCATACATCCCGACCCCCATACACCGACTACTACACACGCGTGCGAGGCTAATAGGCCCCACTTATAACGACATGTCGTATTATACGATAGCATTGAATAACACCGATGATAAATGATCGCCTATTATAGTAACGGATCACCCGATGGCGGCTATTTATAATGTTTAGAGTTTTCGGAGAATTTCTACTATATTGTATAATATATGCTTATCATAATATATATATATATATATATATATATATATATATATACATACATACACAGATACGCATACGATAATGATGTAATGATATCTAGAGATACTATATTGTATACTATATTGTATACTATACTCAAAGCGATAACAACACCCGATTGCTTCCTATACTTAATGGCCCGAACAACAATAGCCTATAGACTACTATAGACTTGTACAAGAGAACACTTGAAGGAACACAAGTAGGACAGTTATTGTTAATTTGTATATCACGATATCGCAAGTGTCATTTAAAATGAAATACACGATACTAATTATTATCACAAGATATATATTATCTTAAGATAAGCGATTAAGTTTCTCGGCAATTAATTGCACAGCGTTTCAACGATGTTTTAATTCAATATTTAAATCGATTACAATTTAAAAAAAAATAAGAGTTTAATGAGTTAAGTTTTAAATGTTAGTGTAGTGCAATGCACGACGGAAGAGGTTGGTGCCCACAGATTAGCGTCGCTTCCCAAGTTTATCCTCGAAAGGAGGGTTTAATTAGGACATGTACTGCAGTATAGTTATAGGAGAATATATGCTACAAACTATAGGTTGTGTAGTATATTGTGGAATGTAAGTAGACGATAAAGGTATCCAGGTTGTTTAGCCAGTAGACAATAATACAAAATGGATAGTAATTTAAGTTGAGCTATTTTTATTTTAGGACAAATTAAGTCGAGTTCGTAGGTGTGGCATTCTTGAGGTGTAGTTTTCAGTTTTGTTCAGTTATTACAGAAGTCTGCCGGATCGGTTAGTTAAATGATCGATGATTGTAAAGTATTTATTGTGAGACGAAAGTATGCTTTATAGTAAAATATACTATAGTTTGGGATACTATAGTGTATTCGAGTGAATATTGAAGTATGGCTTATAGTTAATGCCGTGGATGTAGTGATGTTAATATATATATATATAATATATATATATATATATATATATATATGACTGTAAATTGATGGATTGCTATATTTCTGTGAAGATACATCTATAGATATAGAAAATATGTTATGTAATATATTACAAGATATTTTTGTTATGACGTAATATGTTTTACATAACATATCTATTGATATCTTTAACTACATGAAGTTTTTTACATAATATATGTATATGTTCCTGTAGATATCATAGAGCTATCATATTACATATTTTCTATAGATATACATCAAAAATGATCATGATGATGATATTTTCCATAGGATAATAATATTATACACTATATTAATACAATATATAGTAATATATAGTAATATATATATATATTATTCTCGATCGAGTTAGATATCAAACGAATATTGCCTAAATAATTATAAACGGAAAATAAAAATAAAATTAGTAATCGAATATACAACAATAGTTATAATACAGTTTAAAATAGTTTTTTGAAAAAATATATATATATATATATATATATATATATATATATTAATCGACGTACGATGCTCGGTAGTGTTTGTTTGCTTTATTCTGTTAATACGCGTGGTGCTATTGTCTGTTTGTATAATGTAATCACGTGTATAGATATCGAGATTCTGTAGAATATATATATATATATATACGTGTGTGTGTGTGTGTGTGTGTCTACAAGTTGGTCAGTGCGTACACCATTACGTAGTGCAGTTATTCGCGCGTTCTCTGATAAGCGTACGGGCTAGTATATTCGTACGAGTGACTCACGATTCACGACTTATGACTCATGAGTGACTCATCGTGCGTAAGTAGGTCTCATTATACTTCACACAATCTCTGTATGTTGTTAACTGGTTTTGTTTTCAATATTTTATAACGATATATATGTATATATATATATATATATATGTATATATATATATATATGTGTATATATATATATATATGAATAGCTATATAGTCCTAATTATAATTCGTACACATGATTACAGCGAGTCACGTGTATACATTGCCTCGGCCGGTTAACCTGGCGGCGAATGTACTAATGAACGTGACACCACGTGACCACGCTGCATACATAGGGGGGTGGGGTGGGAGGGGGGCGGGACATACTATCACGTGATCACAACACCACCACTACCACCACCAGCACCAGCAGCAGCAGCACCAGCAGCACCGGCTACTACTAATACCGTGATTATAGAAGATCGTCACCGCGAAATCGATATCACGTGTTAACCCACGTGACGTGAAACATTAGCTCGTATCCGGTCGTAACAACGACGTGCCGGCGCTATTACGTAACCGGAAGTGATGCCGACAGTCGCGCGACGCGTTTGATCGCGATTAATCGCGAATTCGCAACTTTAGACGGAGAAACGCGCGCGAGCGATGTGTTTTTTAGAATAGCGTCTAGATTTTGTTTATTATTTAACGTCGATTTCGGATTAACACTTTAATATATTATTTAATAAATCTAGTAAAATATCGAGTATGCTACGATCAACTCTCTATATCTCAGACTCTCGATATATCAGAAACGCCGCTAACTCAGACTTTTACAAATACTAGTTTGGTGTTGTACCTATCTAAATACATGTATACTAATTCGATATCTCATAAACTCGACATATCGGACACATTTCTTCGGTACATTGAATTCTGAGATATTAACTGTTCCATTATTTTCATTACTATTTATATAAGTTTGAGACGTTCAATGAAAAAAATCATTGTCCTTGTATATATACGTACCAATATAAGGTATAATGTATAATATAAACCTTCTATTCGTATATATTTTAAATTTATATTTACGTTATTATAAAGGCAAACAATGTACAAGTTGATGTAGATAAGCGAATAGCCTTAACCTTTAGTGTGTAACATGCCTATTGCATAACAGTGCATGTAAACACGATTACATATTAGTATTAGTCATCATTATTATTCACTTTTAAATTATAAAATGATTAATTATGAATTCAACTAATTTATTGAATTCACGATAATATATTGAATTAATATACATATTAATACGTTTAAGAATACGTTTAATAATACGTTGAATTCAGTATTCGTAATAAATTAATTATTAGAAATTTAATGTGAAAATAAATAAATATTATAACTATATATAACACAATTAAAATATATCTTTTAAAATAAAATTGCCATTGCCATTATAATACGATTAACATATAATGATAATTATTGATATTGTATATATATATATATATATATATATATATATATATATATATATATTATATATTACATTGATAATTATTGAATACATCATATGATTATATATAATTACATACATGTATGCTTCTATACTTTATTTAGTAATATATATATATATATATATATATATACGTATAAATTTAAATATGTATACATTTAAAATATCGACAGTAGAGGTTCAGTGGTTCAAAGTAAAGCAAGAATCTGTAACAAATCTCAAAATAGGTTAAATAAAATGGACATTTTATCAAATATTTAAATATATCAAAAAATATATTAAATATTATATATATAAAACAAAATATAAATATTCACGAAACAGGTAAAAGTAATTTCTCGAAAAAAATGTATTACTAATATTACCTTATAATAATTGATAATTGACTGTTTAAAAAATTAAATTTATAATTACAAATATTTACGTTTATGATATCAAATGAATAAACACTGACATTGCACACTATAGTGTTATACATATTATAGTATATGTGTATGTGTATATGTTTTATATATAAATAGTAATACAATATTAAAGAAATATACGAGATTTTTGATAGAATAAATAAATTATCGATTGATAAATTTTACATACAATATACATATAAGTTATAACTTATAACATATATGTTTAGGTATTGATTGTTATGGCAAGTTAACAATACCTATAGGTACCTGTACCCCTGTGTATCTCATGATACACGTATCTCATGATACACCTATTATAGGTGACCTATACTATATTTTATAGTTGTATTATGATAAACCGTTATTTCCCATAATACAGATGTGCTTATTTATAACTTCTTAGAAATATACAACTTCTGTTTGTTTGTATATTTCATTACCTTTTTATGTTTATTAAGAATTACTTATTATTATTATTATTATTATTATTATTATTATTATTATTATTATTATTATTATTATTATTATTATTATTATTATTATTATTATTATTATTATTATTATTATTATTATTATTATTATTATTATTATTATTATTATTATTATTATTATTATTATTATTATTATTATTATTATTATTATTATTATTATTATTATTATTATTATTATTATTATTATTATTATTATTATTATTATTATTATTATTATTATTATTAATATTATTATTATTATTATTATTATTATTATTATTATTATTATTATTATTATTATTATTATTATTATTATTATTATTATTATTATTATTATTATTATTATTATTATTATTATTATTATTATTATTATTATTATTATTATTATTATTATTATTATTATTATTATTATTATTATTATTATTATTATTATTATTATTATTATTATTATTATTATTATTATTATTATTATTATTATTATTATTATTATTATTATTATTATTATTATTATTATTATTATTATTATTATTATTATTATTATTATTATTATTATTATTATTATTATTATTATTATTATTATTATTATTATTATTATTATTATTATTATTATTATTATTATTATTATTATTATTATTATTATTATTATTATTATTATTATTATTATTATTAATATTATTAATAATAATAATATAAATAATAGTAATTATTAGTATACTTATCAACATCATCATAATCATACCTATAATCAATATGTATTATGCAAACGTCGGACACATCACTCTTCATGATACGTTAACGCTATGTATCAGGTGACACTACTCGACTCGTGTAGTTGTCACGTGACTACACAAATATGTCACCCACGTGATAAACGAGGCCATCTCACGTGACACGTCGGTAGTAGCGATTTCGTGCGCTAGTTAGCATATAACCCATTCGTTTATCCTACACTGTTAACAATTAGGGTACAGAGAATTCAATTTATGGGGTACAGATCGTTAAAATATCACCAACATTTGCCATGTACCCTAAATATGGTACACGACTTTTAAACTCACTAGGGTACAATATACATATTTATTAGGGTACATATATGTTAAATATGAGGGTACCTGACTGTTAAATGCACTAGGGAACACTCTATATATTTATTAGGGTACAGCTATATTAAATATTAATGTACGTGACTATTAAATTTACATAGCATGCAATTCAATTACGTTATATATCATACAATTGTATTAGGGTACACGGTTTACTATAATTAGGGTACAACCAGCTTATATACTTTAGGGTACACTTTGATCATTTTACGGGTACTGATCGTATTTATTCAAATTTTAAAAGGCATGCCTCGCTGTACCCTAATGTTTAACAGTGAGTGTGAGAACGAAAAAACGAGAAAAGAAAAATACGAGGTAAAAAAAGAATTTGGATATGACAGAAGTGGGGGTTTAAACAATGGGGTTGTAAATGATACATTTCTTTACTTTGTTTTTGAATATTGTGAAGGTGATATCGAATATATTTATTTGCTGGATACATTCTATTTAGTTTATTCCTTTCGCATAACATCAAATGTATAATATTATATACATTAATTATATCTATATATATATATATATATATATATATATATATATATATATATGTATATAGAATAACTATATATAGAATATATATATATATATATATATATATATATATATATATATATATATATATAGAATAGCTATATATATAGAATAACAATAGTTATATATTGTTATTTTTATTGTTATTGTTATTTTTATTTGGTGGAGTCCTTTCATCACATCCAGGAACTTAGATGAATTTTTCACTTATAACCATATTTGGCTTTAATGTCCCTTCGAAGCCGCTCTCATGTTAATGCATCCATGGTTTAAACGAGAGCCGATCATTTATTTATACACAATTATATAAGATCACTTCTAAATAATATTTTAAGACCCATTTTATAAAATTAATTAATGTCCCGGACGAGGCTCGAACTCGTGTCATACTGCTTGTGTGTCTGACGCCTTAGCCACTAAGCCATACATGCAGTTATAGTGAATATATATATATATATATATATATTTACTCCCCATCTATATATCATAATAGGTACATTACAGAACACGAAGCACTGTTAACATTGCGTAGACTGATATATTAACTCTCTATATACATAGATATTCCAATTAGATGTATTACACTCTGATACTATAGTATATAGGTATATATAGGTATATATATATATAGGTATATATATATATATATATATATAGATATACCTGTATCAATATTATAATGGTATTCATAACTGTAACATAGATAATTTATAAAAATGCCGATTTTTCCAGTATAATAACCATGATACATGTCCGACTCGTACCAAAGTCAAACGTATTCAGTCTGACTTATCCAAACAATTTAACATATAATTATAGATATAAATCTATCCAAACCAACTAATGTGTCCGACTTATCGAGAAATCCGACTTATCCGTAGTCCGACTTACCGAGAGTTGACCGTACTAACAGAATGTACATACTTGTAAAGTATCACTATATATTGAAATAATACATAAACAAGTATAGCGTATACCCTATAGGTATCATATATGGTTCGGGTAGGGTATCAGGTATACCCTATAGTGTTCGGGTAGTCGAATAAAAGTCTCAAATGGGTAAAATATTAAAAGTTTCGGATCTTACCGTTAAAAGTATCGGATTCCTCCATTAAATATCACGTAACATATATATAGTCTCTAGCGCGATGTATCTACTATAGTATCTACTATACTATCTACTACGGTACCAGAGAGTCCTCATTATCGCCCTACTTCCTCGTTACAACTACATATTCATTACGTAATTACTTATCGATTGATAATAAATCCAGACCCCCCGCGTCGCGTCGCTATTAATAGATTAATTGCACACTACGCTCTACTAAGTATGTATGTGTGTGTGGGTACAAGTATTCTTCATTGATTGCACATAATGCACGTTTGTTTGTTATTTTTTATTATTTTAGTAATAATATATATATATATATAGGCATCGGAATCGAAATCATTTATCAGTTATACGATATAATACTATATAATATACCGTGAATATTCGTAACCAAACAGACATAGAAGTGAATACATTATTACGGAAATAACGATATTACCGGTAGATGTCCTTCATTGTTCTACTGCATGTCCACACACGTGTTATACACGTGACCCAGTGGACGCGCAATCCACGTGACACAGTCACACCAACACGGCATCCTCTCCTATCAGCATATCTCACCAGCTTCCTATAATAGAACAATTACTTTATTATTAGCGTTATCTATATCATACAGTATTATTATCATATTTATGTTCGTTTATTTATATAGATAGATAGATAGATCAAAAGTGTATTGAATTACTGCAGTAGCATGGCTGTATATAAAGAAAGTGATAATTATATATAAACATATAAATATATAACATATATATAAATATATGTTAATGTTATTAGATACTATATTCTTTGTTAAGTCACGCAAAGTCACGCTAAGTGATGGTAGTTAGTGTGCGTTCACAAAGGAATGTCATAAATATCATACCGTGACTAATACATTTATTTCAACAGCAGCATCATCATCATCAGCATCATCATTAGCATCATTATCACCATCATCATCGCATAAATTGTACGTCGTACATATATTCTAAACGTTTTTATCTGATAATCAATATTTATCATTTAATATGTGCATCTATTATTGATTTATTATTAGCACAATTAAGCATTGTACATTGTACATTGGGGTAGTACACGTTTAAAGTGGTTACATTATGATACTCATTATCGTATATAATTGCATACGTATGAATATTCGTTTTTTTTGTTTCGATTATAAATATATTTTAAATTATATACATATTTCTTCTTATTAAGTACTTCTTATGAAGTTCTTCTTATTAAGTACTCTTGTATTACGTGTATGTAACGCTATTCATATAATGTACGCATTAATTCCTTCGTATTACGGTTTTCTAAGATAGAAATATATTAAATACCGATACGATACTTGTGGACTAATACACCGAGACATGTAGCCGATAAAGGACATTCGGGCATTCCATGTGTTGTGAGTAGATGTTTACCGCACACTAGATTGAAACTATTTGATTCACGATGTAATGACATGTTGTTATAGTTATTATATATCATCATAGGTTTGATATTATCGCATTTCTTTAGTATTTGTACTTTGGTCTTATATATTTTTTTGTGGAAATATCTCTCGAAAGCATCTTGCTATTAAAGGGTTAATTTTTTACTTATTATATAACTATATTGTATTATATACATATTACATGTGTGTTAATTATTTATGTATATTACATGAGTAAGATACATATTATTCATTCATTCATTCATATATAGATTAAATAAAAGGTATATATATTATGTTTATTTAACTATAGGGTGAATTAGGTATTCAAATTTGATAAAGTAAACATATAAACATACATACATAAATTAATGAATGAATGAATGAATGTTTATTTATACACAAAAATAACGTTGGACGTTCTCTATTGTGTAAACAAAAATATAAAATAACAAAATACACACACAAATATAAATAGTTAATTAGAAAATAATAAAATTAATTTTTACGAATTAATAACAATACATTTGATTTAAAATAATAATAATTGACATTAGTTTTTAGTTCTACAGGTAGCGCATTCAATAGGTCGGCTGCAGCTACACTGAAATAACGTTTTCCATATCTCTTTAGCTTATAATTATTCTTTTGTAATAATCGAGTAGACGCGTTTCTTAGATTCCTCTTGTAAACTTTGAATAAATACACTCATACATATATATATATATATATACACAAATACATACATACACACATACATACATACATACACATACACACAAATACATACATACATACAAACATACATTAACATACATGTAGTATTAGCAATTGTTTATAGTTCACACCCATTGATTCTGTAGAATGTAAAACTTAATAAACTTTATTTTATAATATTTTATAATTACTTAATTTACGTTATAATATTATAATATTATAATATAGGTAATATTAATATGGCCAGGGGATATTTATTGGTTATTAATTTTATTTATAATAATTATTATAATATTATAATATAAATATAACATATTATTTTTAATAATTATATATATTTTGAATACATTTTACAAAATGTCAATATTACGAATTAATCGAAAATATTATGTTTACTTTATTATTGGTATGTTATGTTATACTTTATAATATATCGTAATTTTTAATATTACCGAGCAAGCTCGACTTAAAATAAGTATTAATAGTTATATAATATCACATGTAAGTATTACATAGGGTAACGTGTACACATACCGCAGGGCGGCGAATACTGACACCCTCTCTATTTCAATAACTATACATTTTAGAGAAAAAGTTACATATGGGAAGTATAACTAATTTATGATTAAAGTATAATAAAGAATATTTAGTTATATCTAATAAAATTAGTCATACAAATATATATGTACTATATACAGTGATGGGCACCGATCCTTTTTTTCTCCTGGATCGGCGATCCCGATCCTCCATTTATTCTCTTATGCGATCCTTTTCCCGATACCGATCCTACATTCGTTACCCGATCCTTTTCCGATCCCGATCCTAGGTTTCTTACCCGATCCCGATATTATTTATATATTTAATGAATACATTTTTTTCATAATTCGAAACAATACATATGTAGGTATAATACTTATGTATTATAAATTGTTAATAATTGTAAATAATAGGTGTACCTATGTATTATTAATATATTATATTATATTTCAATAATAAGTCATTGAATTACATGTATTTATTGAATGTATATCATATAGTAACATTGTACGTTGAGTAAAAGTCGGTGGTTTACTTATATGATCTTAATTGATTAAATTCTATTATGTTCTAAATAACAATTGCCATTTAAATACAACTTTGGCTTGCAATACCTTGGACAAAATTACAAAATAATGATCAATACAGTATCATATCAATGTAATAATGAAATACTAAAATTTTGTTAATATTCTTATAAATAAATATAATAATAGTATAGTATCGTATATGCAATTATGGGCACCGATCCTTTTTTCTGGATCGCCGATCCCGATCTCGATACTTTTCCGATCCCGATCCTCCATTAGTTACCCGATCCTTTGCCGATACCGACCCGATCATCTCTTTGTTACCCTATCCCGATTCCGACAAGTATAAGATCGCGATCCTATCCAATGGACCGTGTCCATCATTGACCATATACAATAATTTGAAAAATAACAAAAAATAACAAATTTAATTTCATTTTAATTCTTTTTAATATACAATATTTATTGATACTTTTAATATGCCTAGTAGGAAAGTTCGATTCGAATTGCATAAACACAAATAATATAAATATAATAGTTAGTTTCAGTTATATATATACATTTTATAAGCACACTAACAATTGTAAATACCGACACCCTAACGAACACTCTTACAGACACCCGGGTGTTATACTGTGTTATACGGTGTTATACTTATTAAAACAATGGTTTACTATCTATGTGAAATTAAAATATAGAATATAAAGTGCATATTTTATAGATAGTTTTATATATATATAGTATCGTTTACAACTATTATCAACAAGAATAAACTTTAGATATACAATTTTAGATATATTAAAATATATCAAATTATATATATATATACATATACTATAATATAATATTATATATATATATATATATATATGTATATATATATATATATATGGTTTACTAATATATTATATACTATTCTATATTAATATATTATGATTTCATGAATGGGTTCAACGAATCCCATTGTATGAAACTAATAAAATTGAAACTGTTATTTTAATATTGGTACCTCTATTTTAATGATAAACGAATCTCATTTTAATATAAATTATTTATCAATAATGTATCTATATAGAATATGAAGGGTTTAAAAAAAATATATATAACATTTACACATACGTATATATATAATAGTTATATGATACTTATTATAAAATGTTACTAACTCTTTAGAGTTATAACTCTATAATATATTATAGTATACATGTATACTCTAATATACTAGAGTATACTTATATACTATAGTATATATATATATATATATATATATATATATATATATACGTACGACGTACGTATCTAGATTATAAATATAAGATTATAGGTCTAGTAATGACTCCATTACATATATATATTTCGATTTTGCAATTGTCTTCCAAACATCTCTCATCATCATCATCACATTCCTGATTTCATTGCTTTCCTCCAAGTCAGCATCTTACTTTACATTGTCTACAAAGGTTACTGATCGGCTCGAGCGAGAGTTCGCGAACTAAAGTAAAACTCAGTAATACATACACATATATATTACAAAGTAATATTAACCAAGGAAAGAGAGTGCAACTATATCGAGGACAAATGTCCTCTTCTTTATCATCTACAGTTCTGCGATACAATCGTGCGATACGTACATGCGCTACGATAGGCCCCGCCCCCCCCGCCCCCGCCCCCCCCGCCCCGCCCCGCCCCGCCCCGCCCCGCCCCTCCCCCCCCGAATATACAGGCAGGCAGGCTATACCCGCGTTACTAGGCGGCAGTTACTATATCCCCCTAGCGGTGAGGGTAACCTCCCCCTAGCGGTGAGGCTAAACGACGGTCACGGATACGGGAGACGGGGGATTATTTACCGCGCGTAGTAATATCGTCGATCACATCAAATCGGCGCATTAATATCACTACCTCCACCGCCTCCACCTTCGTCCCCGTAGCAGCATCAGTAGTAGCCTATGATGATTGTGGAGATACGGCCGGAAAACGATTATCTCCGTGTGTGTTAGCTGACCGCTACGGTCCTACTACGGGTGCGACAAGTGTGCGAGTGTGCGAGTGTGTGCGCACCGGGTGCGAGTGCGCGAGAGTGTGCGAACCGGGTGCGAGAGTGTACGTATCTCAATGGAGTGTTAGAGTCACCTTGTAAAGAACTATTTACATCCGAACAGAAATATCTTCACTATACATAAATATATAAATATAGTATACTCTACACGTGTATAGTATATATGTGTATACGCTAATAAATCATATAGATTGTACATACTATAGTACATACTAGGTACTGCGCATGCGTTAAACACACACTATGACGTCACTATTGCGTCACTATGACGTCACTATGACGTAATTATTACACGGGGTATTGCATAACCTCGCTGATAATTCTCATCACCGTCGTCTGTATCTAATAAGATTCGGAGGACACGTTCTTCGGGAGCTAGGCGGAACGAGAAGGAGAGAGAGAGAGAGAAGAGGCTGAGAGATAGTATGAGAATAGTATAGGAGGGATGTGGCTAGAGTGAGAGAGGGAAAGAGAGGGCGGTTATTGTTATTATCTAGGACCCATTATCTCATTATAAGTCACGCGATACGGAGCTGTACTAGTTACTTACGTTGTGTTCTTCATTATTATGTCCTTGCGGTTATTACGTAACCTATAGCGGTTATTAGCGTGTATGTGTGTATGTGTGTATGTGTGTATGTCCCTAAATATAATGCACGCACGCATGCGTATAATTGTGTTCGTATATATATAATTCGTATAATTCGTATATATTATATTTATATATATATATGTACATACATACATACATACGTACATATATACGTACGCACGTACACACGTATACCTATATCTATACTATTTCTAAAGAGATATTACGTAATAATGAGAATGGCGGCACTAGATTACTCGCGCGCGCGCATAACGAATAGCACATCGAGGCACATCGAGGCACATCGAGGCACATCTAGGCACATCGAGGCACATCGAGGCACATCGAGGCACATCCTATAGGAATTCCTATAGGATAGTAAATATACTATATATAGTAAATATATTTACTTATCGTGTATGCGCGTGTGCGCTTTGTGATAAACATGAATTATTTTTCATAATAATGTATACATATATTAGAATATTAATAAAGTAAGATAGTAAGTACACATTTCAGATTATTTTTTTTTAAATTTTTAAATGACTATATTTATTCGATTATTTCTTTGATACATAATTTTAATTAATCAACAAACTTTTGTTGTCAGTTTGTAATAGATATTTACGAGGTGCAATAAGAAAAATATATATTTACTTTTCTAAAAGGGGTTTCACACCAACTCGAACGCAATTATTAACTCGAATTATTAAAGGTTAACTATATATTTTTAAAAGAGGTTTTACACCTACTTTTTTAGAGTTAATAATAGCGTTTGAGTTGGTTTGAAACCCCTTTTACAGATAAACATTTAGCATATTTTACATACTGTTTAGTTTACCAAACCATTGATTTTTTGTTAAGATTCACAATAAAAATAATTTTTTGGAGAAGCATATGTTAATTTTATAATAATCTCTATACTTCTATATTTATATAGTATTTTAAATCTTTTATATATTATACATTTTTATTTGATTATTCCATTGCTAATTTTTTTTTCAAATTAGAAAAAATGTAAAAATTAAATTACAATTTCAGTAGATTTAAAAAAAAATGTGTAAATATTTGTTAAAGGTATTTTAATATAATACATGCTTAAATGTAATTTTTACTTGTAACAACATCTTCCTTTCACATATCTGTAATTTAAATTCGTTATTTTGCAATGTAAATTCCTATATATTCTTAATATTGTTTAATATCGATTTATTATTTTTTGTCCTTTTTAAATTATTTAAAAAAATATTATTTGAAATGATTAATATAAGAGCGGTTATTCCGAGATAAATGCTACTTTTCTATGAAGTGAATAACAATATTAATAAAACAACCTCTATTAATGTACATTGTATGCTTACACGTATATATATATATATATATATATATATATATATATATATATATATATATATATATATATATATATATATATATATATATTTATATTATATTTGGAATCGGTATTTAATAATTAAATTATAAATATTCAAATAAAATTGAAGCATCGTGAAATTGACTAAATATTGCTAGATTCCGACTAACGAGAGTACACACATACCTACACACGCACACCTACACACATAGCTACACGCGTATAGAACCCTGTAGTTAACTAAACCGTGATCACGTGACTATCTCGTCCATCACGTGATTACCTCTAGGTATTCCTAGGGGTCCGCTAGGGGCCTCCACCAGTGATCTCGTACACGTATACTCCGCACGTGTGTAAACATACGGACTACGTACACCTCGGTATAACTATATAACCTCATATATATGTAACCTCATGTATATATATATATATATTATATAACGATCTAGCTGGTTCATTAGTGTATTACACATGTGATTTCCTCACGGTACATCGTGTACACGAGTTATCATGTACACAATAACTACGTGCACTATCCCTCGTGTCCACTATACGGATTCGGTGTACATTGTGTCCACTATACGGATTCGGTGTACATTGTGTCCACTATACGGATTCGGTGTACATTGTGTCCACTATACGGATTCGGTGTACATTGTGTCCACTATACGGATTCGGTGTACATTGTGTCCACTATACGGATTCGGTGTACATTGTGTCCACTATACGGATTCAGCACGCACACACGCACACACACACACATACTGTGTTCACTAGGCACCGTTCGCTGCGCACATCCAAACACACGCAAGATGCCACACATGTCCACATACAAGTATGATATATGTGCACACACACTCATACACACACTCACACACACACACACACACACTCACACACATACACACACATACCTATAGATCATAGGTCAGCTGCATCATCACACGCGTCATGTAGTGCGTCAGAACGTATCACTGTACGACGTATAGTGAGACGTGTGTACGTATGTGTGTGCTATTAATTACACTTAGCACCTTATGATAGATTACAATATGTATATATCTATCTGTATATATATATATATATATATGATTTATTTTATTTATATCTTTATAAAATAATGAATTGATAATAAATACAGTTATTTATAGTAATGACGTAATTCGCGTCATCAGCGTGTGCAGAATACTGCTTATTACGTAATGAGTTATCGTAATATAGAATTCGTGCAAACCCTACCTAAACCCTACCCAAACCCTACCTAAACCCTACCCCTCATATATGATTGTATGAAGTATACTTAACCCGATCTACAACGAAACACGTTCTACCCACGACGTGGCAATATCGTATATCAAAACACGCTTAATACCAAGTACAATTACATATATGTGTGTATATGTATGTATATATTTATATATATATATATATATATATATATATCGAATATATTTCTAATGAACAATAACTAATAATTTCCAATCGCAGACACCACGAATGAATATACTGAAGGTGACCTTATCGCGACACTCTCTGTAGTAATAGTTGTGTTCTCTTGTGTTCTCTTGTGTTCTCTTGTGACGAGTGTGAATAGGTCACGCGGTATATTACGTAATCGTATCGCGTGAGAAGCTTAAAGGGTTGCACCCGGTTTTTTAATACAAGACGATACATTCTATAAATTATATATATATATATATGAACACACACACACACACACACACAAACATACCCAACATACACAAACGTATTATAACATGCGTGCGAGCACTGTACGCATGCGTGTAGGTACACATGTACGCATGCACGCCGTGCGGAACCTCGTGCTAATGTTGCGTCAAGGTCACGGAACGTACACGCGTATGACCTCAACGCATAGTTCTATATCTATTAGCGAACGTCAATTTATAATGTGTTTTGGTTATAACAATGCAAGCTTTATTTCTATAATATCGATATAATTACTATATATATATATATATATATCCACACATTTGCTATAATATGTTGTGATACAACCATCACACACACACATATATATATGTGTGTCACTCTATTATATAACGTATTGTAAATAGTTTCGTTAACAAGGTGTCACACAAGGTGTCACGGTGTCACACAAGGTGTCAGTTGACACTCGCTAACACTCCTTATTCATTACGATACGGTCTGACCTCTGTACTTCCTAGAGGTCATGCCATCTCTTACCTGCGTTATACCTGCGAGGATATCGTTGAGGATACTTTAGTGTGTTAGGCTTTAGTGTGTGAATGTGTTGCCGTGACGTGCTCAACACAACATTAACACATATCATCATTTGTCACGATCGTGTTGAAATCTTTGATTTTAATAATGCTTTTACTTCTTATTGTATGCTTTTAGAATATTTTAATACATCTATAATACATTTATAATAATAATTAACCGTAAAATAAAAATCGCGATTACAAATTAAGAGAATTTTAAAATGAAAAGTGTTCAGCTCGTGACAAATATAGGTGTTAAGCACGTTATATACATTTGTTTAATGGTTGCTATATTTTCGCCGATAATAGCCATACTACATCCTCGGCGATGTGCCACATGCGTAGGAACTTAATACAATTGGCTGACGGTCGCTGTACACTGTACTGTATAGGTACGCTAGCTCCTCTGTGCCTGTAATCCGTCACGCGTGACTGATTACAGGCACATCTGCTGTCAGTGACAGCCTGTCACCAGTAAGACGATAGTGTGTACAGCATCTTGTACAGGTGTATAACGGTGTCAGTATAATATACACATCGCGTATACGTGATAAACTATACTGTATAATGAACGTGGTGAACGAGGTAAATACACTGTTCATTGTACAGTGTACAATGGATAACGGACCTTATACACACAGTGTACAACGTATACACTACGCACAGCTGGATATTGTATACAGGCTACGTAATAGATGTACTTCTAGTGCTTATTAATATACATCCATATATGGCTTAATACTTAAATCTTAATATTAATATCGTTGTGCGTGTATGCGACCCTACGCATGCGCCTATGAATGTAGGACGTATCGCTCCTGGTCAGCTTGCAGAGTAACGCTGTATGTCATCACATCGAGAGGACATAGAGAGAGGACATCACTTATTAGCGAGATGTTAGTTAGTAATACACAAAGTGTAGCACTACATCAGTCTATTGCCACACACAATATAGCAGCAATATATATATATATATATTACAATACTGACTACTAAGTCCATATATAACGTATATATATATATATACATATATGTACATACCAATGGGACAACCAAAAGCTAGTAAGCCAGAGGTCTCGGGTTCGACTCCAGGTAGTTCTTGTTTTTCTCTTGTGTTTATCAAGAACTTAATAAACGATAAATCAAAACATAAGAAAAAAAATGTTACTATTTATATTGTATTGTCCGGGGCCTCTCACAGTTATTTATAACATGTACAAGTCTATGACTTCTTGAGGGGTCCATTTGTATCCGCTATTTGTATTGTATTCAATATATATATATTTGTGATTTCAATAAATAAATATTATTATTATTATAATTATTACCCTATATTTTTGTTATATATAATGACTCAAATATATATTATTTTAACTATATATACAATTATATGTTTATATATAGACGTATACGTATATAGTCTATATATAGACGTATAAATATTATATATATAACAATAATTTGGATATAATATACGTGTGTATTAATACGTGCATTATAGATCGTGCTCGATGTACTTGTACATGTACTAATATACATAAGTTAAGCGATTCGCTATAAACGATATTGATGTAATTGATCATAAAGCATAATGAACATAAATACATAAATACATAATAAATAAATACATTCAAATATATATATATACATTCGACTCTCGGTAAGTCGGACTACGGATAAGTCGGAATTCTCGATAAGTAGGACACATTTAGTTGGTTTGGTTGGATTTGTATCTAGTTCAATGTTAAATTAATCGGATAAGTCGGATAAGTTGGATTGGATAAGTCGGAATTTTCTATAAGTCGGACACATATTATTGTCATTTTTATGATTTTTATACTGGATAAGTCGGACTTTTTATAAATTGTCAGAAATGTTTACTTTAAATATTGTATATTATAATTGTAGTAAGTAATATTATTGAATACAACATTTTATCTCGTTGATTGTTACATAATTCCACATTTCGGTAATCCTTTAACTCATGCTGCGTATCTCATGTCTTATTTGCATGATATTTTGAATCTCGGATAAGTCGGACATCTCGCTAAGTCGGACACCATTTTCGGTCCCTTGAGAGTCCGACTTATCGGGAGTTGACTGTATATATATATATATTATAATACTTTGTATGTACCTCTTACCTTGTACCTCGTACATCATACGACCTATAATATCGCCCAATTAAATACATTAGAATACTTCACGACGTTTTCTAAATAGGTGGACAACATTTACTATTGTGTTGGCGCATGCGTATCACTAAGATCTAGCGCATCGCTTGTAAAGTAAACATACCGCATGATGCTGTTGTTGTTTACTTTGTTGACCGTCGATGTTCGCATACCGTAACGAATCAATAATAATAATCACTTCTAAACGGAACTAGTCAATTTAAAAAGTTACATATGTAGCCTTGGTGAAGTCTTTTCATCGCATCCAGGAACTTAGATGAAGTTTTCACTTATAACCATATATGGCTCTAATGTACCTTCGAAGCCGCTCTCATGTTAAGGCATCCATGGTTTTAACGAAAGCCGATCATTTATTTATACACAATTATATAAGATCAATTCTAAATATTTTGTTAAGACGCATTTTAATGGTCCGACAGGGGCTTGAACCCGGGTCCTACTGCTCGCGTGTCTGACGCCTTAGCCAACTGAGCTACACAGGCACATACACATATATATATACATATATATGTATTATATATAATTATTTATGTACAAATCGATGATCTACTATTATGCTGTATGTCTGACGATAATATCATTGGCACTATCATCGTAGTTATTGTTATTGTGTATTATTACATAATGTGTACGCGTATTAGGTAGCGCATTGCGTCATACACACGCGCGCGTACGTGCGGCGGGTCATAAGGTACACTACGCGCGTCTGTGGGAGGTTACCGATGAATGAGTGACGTCACTATAGCGATTGCGCAATAGAGATAACGGTGATTACGTAATGGGTGGACGTGGATTACGTCACTAACGCATCTCTGACTTCACGACATCACGGTGTACACGATGTACAGTACATGTGTGCTGAATTCGCATACACGCGCTTATATGTGTATATATGTAGTAGTTTTTTTAAACATTTGAAAGTAGGCGGGAAAATTCCAACAATAATTATTATGTTTTCAATTGTATATGAAAAACAATTTAATAAAATTAATCTACTGATTTATAATAAATTAATAGGATTATGATATAATTTATTTAGAAAAAATCTGATCTTTTGGTGGGCAACATTTAAAAGCGGGGTGGGGAAGTGTGGGGGGCAATTGCCCACGAAATACCCATTAAAAAGGCACCACTGTGGAGTCATGGTTGAATGAGGTTCGCACGTACGCACCGGTGAAGTTATTCTCCTCAAATTACGTAATATATCATTATGTAATTAGGTCATATATATATATATATCACGAATACGTAATTCTCGATATCTCAGGAACTCGGAATTTTATAAATTCTAGTTTGGTTTTGTACCTATGTAAATACAATACCGATATATGTCAGACACACGATGCCTTGAAGTCTGAGATACCGAGAGTTAACCTAGCATACATCTCGATTAGGATTCTACATACACATTATTTCATTTACGATCAAATCTTTTAATTCTATGTTATGATAATATATAGGTACATTATATAACCCCTACACATTACATAGTACAGCGTATTCATATTTTTAAAATTAACATATATATATATGTTAATTTTAAGAGATATATCTCTCTACCCCCCATCTCCTTCTATAATACCACTGCCTCCCTTCCATGCGTCATCCCATTCTCCGATATCAAATATATGCCCTATACGGAATAATGTGTATACATAATATTATAGAAAATATAAGGTATTACGCTGTTATCATGATAATAACGATTTTTTTAATAAATTGAATTATAAATCTACGATAGTATGCAAATACAATAATATATATATATATATATATATATATATATATACGATATTCAATGTATTTGCAGTAATATTTGCTATTAACATTTATATTAATACTTGTGTTAAACACGTTACGCGAGTGCACGGATATCGATACATAGGGTACGTCGGTAATTATGTTATAGCTCACGTGAGCCACAGTGAGACAGTCACATGATCACTTGCACGTGACCCAGTACACGTGATACAACACACACACACACGTGTGCGAGTGATATCGTGCTTGTTGAGAGTAAGACGTTCGCGCTCGTGTGTGAGTGCGTGTGTGAGTGAGTGCGTGTGCTAGTGTGCGTGAATGGGTAATAATAATGGGTAATAATGCGTGAATAATCTATAGAATCAAAGAATTAATATATATATATATATATATATATATATGTATATGTATATATATATATATATATATATATATATATATATATATATATATATATATATTGGTAATGTGTATTATTATGTGTATATTATAATACTTGTAGTTGATCAACTGATATGAATATATGTTAAACTGCTTATTATGATGTAACCCGTATGTATCTGTACATACACACACATTCACACACACTCACACATTCACACACACACACACATTCACACACACACACATACACACACATACATCTGAACTATTTAATATCACTGATAACCCAACAATACCTTACATTATTAGTAACCAACACTAAATCATTCCCACCAATTATGTTAAATACCTAGGCTTCAATTTTAATAATAAACTTAATCTAGATAAACATTAAGGCCTATATACTTAATCTACGACTGAAAATCTATTTAATCTTAACAAAATACAACCATACTTAAATAGAAATACTACAAAACTATTGACTCAGACTCTCATAATATCCAGACTACAATATTGTAAATCATTATTCTCAGGATCTGGAAAACTGATAGTAGACAAAATAGACAACATAATTAACCGATCAATTAGAAATATATACCGACTACAGAAGACTGACTATACAACTAGCATTACTGACTTACGTAACAGATTTAACTGGCTAAACACTGAAGACTCTATCAACTACAAAATACTTACAATATTTAAAAAGACTATTACTTATAACTTACCCTATAATTTACAAACGAAATAAAACTTAAAACAAACACTAGCCTCTTACGTAATACCAATGCCATTAAACTATAGTTTATAGGTGTATACACCAACCCATTGTATCGAATACGAAAGGAACAACTTAATCTCAGCCACATAAATTAGATGGAATAAACTACCCCCTTCACCGGGCAATACAAACTCTCGTTTCTAAATTTAAAAGAAATTAAAAAATGTTTCATTGACCAACGCTGTTTCGCATCGTGATTATTATCGTGTGACTTACACCTACATTCGCTATTTGTGTTTATATGTGGGTTATATTGTTCGATACACACATACACATACACACATACACATACACAAACACACAATCACACACGCCCTCGAAGTATTATATGAAGTACACTAAGCAGGTTCAGACTCTACATATATTGATAGG